>WOXC01005940.1:0-292939 GCA_011680675.1 Gymnobelideus leadbeateri | reverse complement strand
CTCATTTTACAGATGAGGAAACTGTGTCAAACAAGGCTAAGTGATTGCCTAGGATCACATAGATAGTAAATGTCTGAGGCTGGATTTGAACTCAGGAAGATGAGTCTTCTTGATTCAAATCCAAGCACTTTTATACACTACACCATCTAGCTGCCTGAGCCTAGACCTTAGTAAGTGTGTAAATGCTTTCTGCTTGATTGATGGAAAGGAGGAAGCAAAGTACACATATAACCACAGTGAATTCTATACAGATAAGGAAGTAAGGAAGAAAATAAGGCTTTGGGGAAAAGAACAAATTCCCATTTAGATACAGATGATGACCTAGCAAAAAAAGATTGGAAAAGATTGGCCAGACAGGTAGAAGGAGAACCTAGAGAGCAGAGTCACAAAAACTGAATTAGAAGACTGAATCTAGGAGAAGGGGATCAACAAAATAGCAAAAGATGAAGGCTAAGAAAAGATGATTAGATTTGGCAATTAAGAGATTTTTGAAAAGACTAGGTCCAGTTGAGTGATAAACTGAAAAACAAGGTTAAACAAACTTGATAAGAAACAATGAGTGTAGATAGCTTTTTCTTGGAGTTTGGACATATAGAATAATATCTTGAGGGGATGGCAGGGTCTAGTGAAGATTTCTTTTTTTTATATTTGAAACATTTAATCTTAAGACCTTGAAATTCTGATCCATTTCATTCCTCCCTTGTCACCCATTCCCTCTGGGAAGATAAGCAATTCAGTATATGTTGTACATGTCTAGCTATGCAAAACATTATCATAGTAGATATATTGTACAAGGCTGCTTATAATTCCCTCCCACTCACCCCACCCCCCACCTGGTCCATTCCCGACATGATCCTGTCCCTCTTCTATAGTGGGTACTTCCAACCTCCCCTCCCCCCAAGGATGCCCTCCCCTCCATCATCCTTCCTCTCATCCCCCTTCCCCCTATTCTGCTGCAGGTTGAGATATCCCATTTAGTATGTATGTCATTCTCTCTCTGAACCTAATTCAATGAGAATATGGTTTTGCCTTTTTGTTCCTATTCTTCTCCTCCCTTGTAACCACTTCCCCTTGCTTCTTCTACATGAGATAGTTTACCCTACCCTGTCTCTCCCCATCTCCTCTTGCCACTTTCCTCTCTCACCTCATAATTTCATCCCTTGAGTATTCTCCCTTCCCAACAAATTCAACCTATGCCTTCTATCCATATATAAATGTAACCATATACACACAGATTCACATATGTATTCATATGACCATACACCCTTCTTCCATTATTTTCATAGTGAGAAAGATTTCATCAGTCACAGTTGTTTTTCAATATAGGAGTGTAAATAGTTCAAATTTGATAAGTTCCTTTTGATTTCTTTTCCCTGATTACCTTCTCAGGCGTCTCTTATTTCTTGCGTCTGGATGTCAAATTTTCTATTCAATTCTGGTTTTTTCCTTAAGTATGCTTGAAATTTCTTTCCATGAATGACCATATTTTCCCTTAGACATTGAGTTTTGCTGGGTAGGTGACTTTGGGTTCATTCCCAGCTCTTTTGCCCTCTGGAATATCATATTCCATGCCCTTCAATCCCTCAGTGTAGAAGCTGCCAGGTCCTGGGCTATTCTGATTGTGTTTCCACAATATTGAAATTGTTTCTTCCTGGCTGCTTGCAGTCTTTTGGAATTTTCTTGTAATCTTGCATTGCTGAGAGGGGTCCAGTGTATAAAAGTTAGTCCTCAGAGGTACAATGTGTCTGTAACTGTGTACAAAATTCTCCTGGCTCTGCTCTCCTCACTCAGCATCAGTTTATATATCTCTTCAAGTTATTATGAAGTCTGTCTGCTCTTCATTTCTTATAGCACAATAGTATTCCTTTACATTCATATTCAGCCATTCTTCAATTGATAGGCATCACTTTCATTTGTAAATCTTTTCCACCACAAAAAAGGGTTGTTATAAATATTTTTGTACATATGGATCCTCCACCCACTTGTATGATCTCTTTGGGATACAGCCCTAGAACTGGTATTGCTTGGTCAAAGAGTATGTACATTTGCATAGCCCTTTGGACATAGTTCCAAATTGCTCTCCAGAATGGTTGGCTTAGTTCACAACTCCACCAACAATGCGTTAGTGTTCCATTTTTTCCACATCCTCTCCAGCATTTATCATTTACCTGTTTTGTCATCTTAGCCAATCTGACCAGTGAGATGTGGTAATTCAGAGATGTTTTGATTTGCATTTCTCTAATCAGTATTGATTTAGAGCATTTTTTCATATGCTTGTAGACACCTTTATTTTCTGCCTCTGAGAACTGCCTGTTAATATCCTTTGACCATTTATCAATTAGGGAATGACTCATATCCTTATAAATTTGACTAAGTTCTCTGTTTATTTTAGAAATGAGACTTTTATCATAGACACAGTTTGTAAAATTTCTTTCCAAATTTTCCACTTCCCTCCTAATCTTGGTTTCATTGGCTCTATTTGTGTGAAAACTTTTAAGTTTAATGTAATCAAAGTTATGCGTTTTACATTTTGTAATGTTTATCTCTTGTTTGGACATAAATTCTTCCCTACTCCATAAATCTGGCAGGTAAACTGTTCCTTGTTCTCCCAGATTGCTTACACTATCATCCTTTATATCTAGATGTTATACCCACTTAGACTTTATTTTGGTATACAGTATAAGATATTAGTCTCTGCCCAGTCTCGGCCATAATATGTTCCAGTTATCCCAGCAGTTTTTGTAAAATAGTGAGTTTTAAGATATCTCAGAAGCTAGGGATTATCAAACAGTTTATTTCTATAGTCATTGGCTGCTGAGTCTCATGGACCTAATCTATTCCACTGATCCACTACTCTTTTCCTCAGTCAGTACCAAATAGTTCTGATGACTGCAGCTATATAATAGTTTAAAATCTGATATGGCTAGGCCACCTTCCCTAGCATTTCTTTTCATTAATTGCCTTGATATTCTATACATTTTGTCCTTTCAGATAAATTTTGTTACTATTTTTCTAGTTCTAATTTTTATCACTATTTCATCACTATTATAATGTTAAACAGGGAAACAATATTTCACATCATAACTCAAATGTTATAAAAACTCAATTACAGGTTAGAAATTATCATAGATTTTTAAAATTTGTATTTTAAATATTTCTATTTAAATAAATATTATAAATAATATAATCTAAGCTCCTAATTTTTTGAATTTTGAAACTAATATCTAGAGGGGTTCAATGGTGTGCATAATTAATCAGAAAAATTAGTCTGAGAGTCCAGAACTAAAATTTAAGTGTTTGGATCTCTGTAAAATGCTCTAGTGAAACCACATTCTCTGTCTCTCTGTCTCTGCCTCTCAGTCTCTGTCTCTCTCTGTCTCTGTCTGTCTCTCTGTCTCTGTCTCTGTCTCTCTGTCTCTCTGTCTCTCTGTCTCTCTCTCTGTCTCTGTCTCTGTCTCTGTCTCTCTCTGTCTCTCTGTCTCTCTGTCTCTCTGTCTCTCTCTCTCTCTCTCTCTCTCTCTCTCTCTCTCTCTCTCTCTCCCCATTTGAAAGCAAGGGATAACCAACTCTAACAAAACTTATCCCAATAAATTTGTCTTTAGATTTGTGTATGAGGTTTTGTTTGTCTGTTTGTTTGTTTCCATTTAACTGTATAACCACTACATTACCACAAAAGATGCCCACTTGGAGAACATTGTTGCATGATAAAGATCAACTCTTTTCTTGAATCCACTTTCTTTAGTTATGTGGCTCTGTAATTTCCTCTCAATGGTTAGATTTGAAAGTTACTGTAGACATTATAAAATATTTGGGAATCTACCTATCAAAACAAACCCAGGACCTATATGAACAAAATTAGAGCTAGAAAATTTAGAAAAAGGGCTGCTGAGAAATCTTAAAAGCAATTTAATTTAGATATATTGTTTCAGAGCTATAAGTATTTTAAGGGTACATTTCAATCCTACTGCTAATCCCTGGCTGTATAAGTGCTAACAGCTACATTGTAAGTACAAGAAGTTCACAGTAGCCCCAAAGTGAGCCCTTGACCTTTTCTTCTGTACAGAATAGGATCTTGCATCCCCACATAGGATCTTCAATTGTTGTCAATTTTTCCCAATATGTAATTCAGAATTTTTTAGCCTTTTCTTATTCTTAGGACATTGATTCTTTGGAGGTGTAATGAAGCTTGTGAATTTCTTCAAAATTATATATATAAATTTGACTAAATAAAAATATCAGAGTACAAAGGAAACAAATTATTTGTGTATATTACATGTATTCAATAAAATATATAATATCACAAATATACATATATATTTTTTTCTCACTCTATTATTTTAAGAGATGGTAGGATATAGAACCTGAAAAGTCAATATTTTACTTTTTGGAGGACAATTGGGATTAAGTGATTTGCCCAAAGTCACATGGCTAGTAATTGTGTCAAGTCAATTGTGTTTGAGGCCGGATTTGAACTCAGGTCCTCCTGACTCCAGGGCCAGTGCTCTATTCACTGCACCACCTAAACACCCGCACAAAAATTATTTTCTAAATGTTTGAAATCTCCAGGTTAAGAACTACTCATATAATTTCTTTGGGGATAAAAAGTAGTTGTATTTATTTTACATGCTCCACATTTTAAATATTTATTACAATGAATTTATGTGTGTACGTATGTATATCGTTTGTGTGTGTGTGTGTGTGTGTGTGTGTGTGTGTGTATAATCTCAAAGAGAAAGGAAAATTGATAGAGCTATGTAGAAAGGGTAAAAGCAATCAAAGAGTAACACAGATATAAACACATACAGAAAAAAAAAAATTGGTCCACAGCCTAAAAGCTCTATTATGTTGCTAGGTTGAGAAGGCTTAGTAAAAGTTGACTGAATAGGTTATGGCCATGGAATCAAAGGAAATTCATTGATTATTAATGTGAAGAAAATAGGAATAAAATTAGCTAAAAGTTAAATAATTGAAGAGATAATGATTTTTTTCTTTTATTATTTATATTCATTATAGATCTAATATAGTAGTATCATATATAGTAGATCATCTTTAAAGATTTGTTCAATTATTACATAGATTCAATTAAAATGCATATTATTTATAAGGCAGAGAATCAGAAAATTTTAGAATTGGCAGCAAGTCATTAAGACCACCTAATTTAGCATTTACTTTTCAAAAGAAATAATATATATCAACTATATTATATATCAAAACAAATAATATATTATAAAATCCTTTACAAATATGCATTTGGACTTTCCTTGATGATATCTAAAGATTATTAGCATCACAAGATAGTAAGCATTTTAAATATAGGTCTTATTGTCATCAAGTGAGCATTCTACATCATGTTGTCTTTTTGACAGAGAAGGGGCAATTGAGTTGTAGGTGGAGAAAGGCATTAACTTCTTTTATTTACCCTAACATACATATTACTATTCTTTACTATGAGGTTTGTTTTTTTATATATACTGTAAACAAACATAGAAAGTCCTAGACATGCTGTCTGTAAACCAATTGTTTTTACATGAAGTACATGTTAAACTGATGATATCTAATCATGACAGAGTAGTGTGACCTGTTGACTTTCTCTGTGTTCTATGTGTCCCCACAAAAATATTATGGTCCAGGAAGCACTGAAAAGTGCTTGAAGCCTTAAGCATAGAAAAAAAGGAAAGGGCAAAGAGTGATGGACCCAGTGTCATAAGGTGGAAGACAGCTATCTTCACACAAACATCTTTGAGTTTTGTTTTGTTTTTTTTTATCCCTATTCTTTAGGGTATATCTGTGTCAAAAATGGTTAGTGCTTATGTAGTCAAAGATCACTGGACAATCACACAAAGTTCAAAAGAAAGATACAAAGAATAAGAGCAGGGCCACCTAACCCACTGAAACTTGCACTGGAGTGTGGGACAATTAAGTCAGGCAAAGCTGAAAGATGAAGCAATCACATTGAATGGCTTAAAATATCTTAGTCAAGTAGAAAGTGAAGTCATATAATGAGATAGAAAGCAAATTAGAAACTTGAATGGAAGGTTTGTAAAAAGCTGCTTGGGGAATGGGTTAAAAATCAACAAAAACAGAATACTCTATATAATGTTAGATATAGTTGCTGTATTAAATATATTTGCTTATTTGCTTTTTTGTCACAAGGGAGGATTCAATCTAGAGAAGAGGTGAAATAAATGCCATGTAATGATAAGAGGCATCGATACAATTATTTTAAAGAAAATCAATGAGATGACTAGAAGGATTTTTTGTAGAAATTATGGACCAAGTGAGATTAAACAACATAAAAATTTAGCATTCTATTCTTCACAGTTTTAAGACTTATTTGGGCAGCTCTTTTTTGTAATTCTGGAGCTAGAAAGTAGAGAGTACCCTATTAGAAGCCCAGGGGCAGAACCAGATGTTATTTCAAGTTTCTTTATCACTCCTCCCAGCATGACTTGGTGAAATGACCCCTATGTGTGTGTATATGTGTTTGCTTGTGAATAATGTATATTTTCAGCTAGAAAAAAATGTGAAAAGTTATCAGTACAAAATCAACAAAGCAGGAAAATATTTCTTCTAGCCATAATGGAAAAAGATAACAAATTTTTGTGACAGAGGAAAAAAGACAAAAGGAGTGGCAATGTCATTCTCCTACTAGGCAGCTATCTTTGTATCTAGCATGATTTATTTTATTTTACAGCACATATTAATTGTTCTTTCAAAGTCCTCCAATCCTACGAATCTAAGATAAGTTCCTCCAATTATAATTTTTGGATGAAGCAAACAATTTTTACAAGTTTGGCATTTTGCTTGCTGTTCCAGACACTTTGATTCTAACATTAGAAAAGATTATTTCCTAAAGTCTAGTTGTTCCTTTGCAGTTTTCCCATAAACAGCCTCTCTTTCGTCTCACATAGCAGTTAGTTGATATTGTAGCCCTGTCTTGATGTGACCAAGGAAATCAATTATTCCCAGTCCAGATCCCCTCAAAGTTTTCACAGGTAGTTTTTACTTGCTTGAGGACTAGTGGAGCTGGGTCATGGATTCACCCTATTTTAAGAGATAGTGGGATATAGAACCTGAAATGTGAGGCAATAGGAAGCATGGTTCAAGAGCATGATATTTTGGAACTGTCAGGGGAGGCAGTGGTCATTACAAGGTGGACCAGGTATTTGGATTCTTAGGGCCAAGCTGGTAGGATTGTATTGTTCAGTAGACAGGGCAGAGGGTCTATGGTGCTAAAACCTGGTCAGGATTTCAGAACTGATGATTCCTCCCCCCTTTTACCCCCTCTCTGGTGAGGATGAAAACCTGATGCCTTTAATGGTTGGGGAGATGGAGAAGAGGAGATAGCATGTTGTTTACCTTCCTTTAAAGTTTGCATTGTGTCATTAACTAACAATATTCTTAACAATGTATTAACCAAAGGAATTGCTATAGGAAATGTCACTGGAGATTCATTTAGGTAAAGGTAACAGCCTCCAGATAAATTTCTGTAAGTAGAATTTTGTCAAGATCTTATCTTGGGCTAGTTTATCAGAGCTGAAAAGGCACATGTTTTATTTATTTTTACAACTTCTCAGGGTAGATATATTACTTATACTAGGATTCTTCTAACCAATGAGTCAGCAATTACTGTAAGACTATAACTAGTAGGGTTAGCATCACATCAAGGCCTCTGCTATTTCCCTAGAATTGTTTTGTGATGAAAATCACTCTCACACATGAGGGGGTAAGGGAGTAGCTATAGAGTTAATCATGCCCAGGGCAAGTTGTATCTTGCCTCATTAAGATAAAACATTTGGGCAAATAAAAGTGATTGGCACTGACATTCATTTTTGTTTGATTTTTGAAATACTCACAATTTTGCTACTTTCTTCTCTTGCAGTCTTCTTACATTTTGTTCCCCTCCTCCTTATAATCTTTAATTCCAGAAATACTAATGTTGCCATTCTTCATAATGGATAATCCACCTCCCAACTCCATCTCAAACTTCATGCCTTTTCATTGACTATTCCATATGCTTAAGATGCTCTTGCTTCCCATTTTTGACTCTAGGGTTTCCTGTATTTCTTTAATATTTGGTTCAAATACTACATTCTTTGAGAAACCTTCTCCTCAACACTACTGAAGATTTTAAACACGCACACACACACAGACACATACACTGTAATGTTAGGGAGGCTTGTTTTTCAGGAAGGCCCACACCTTTTGTTACTTTGTAATTAGGCAGTGGGTCATGTGGATTGTGATGACTTCTGACCCTAAAGAAGGATATATATATATATATATATATATATATATATATATATATATATATATAAAGAGTGAGGTTAGTATTTTGCTATGGGGCTTACTCATTAGAAGAGTGTTATTAATTGACCAGATAGTCTGAGCATCTGTTAAAGAGCCTCCTGTCTTTGAAAAACCCAGATGTTGCTGCTTCTTTCTTTGGTAACTATGAATATATTGCCTTGATCAGAAAATTGGATCTGTCTGTTGATCTGTGCTAATTTTTCAGACAATTAGAACCCCTGTATGTTGGTTTTTATTTCTCTGCTTGTATTTTCTCTGAAGTCCCGGGTACTGACTGTTCCCCTAAAATAGTGAATGTAATTTAAAAAGATTGTTGATCCCTTAAATAGCTATCTTTGCTAGTAAAACAGATCTAAGAACCTGTGCTAGAAGTCATCCCGGGTATGCCAGTGTGGTTGTCGTTATACATGTGTGCATATGTATATATGTGTGTGTGTGTGTGTGTGTGTGTGTGTGTGTGTGTGTAAAAATTTGTGAGTTCCTCCCCATTAGAATATTAGCTGTTTGAAGGCAGGAACTGTAGTTTACTTTCTTTTATTTCCCTTCCATTTAGCACAGTGCCAATGATATAGTAAATAACAAATACTTATTGACTTGCTAATTTATTTAATTATGACTCAGTGGACTTTTGATGAGAAATCAATCTTTTCTTTCATAATCTCCTGATCGAAAACATATGGCAGCAGCATTATTGGCATTGTATCTGCTCCATGTAAAGTGAAATGGACTTTTTTAAATTATTTGCTTAGTTTGATCAAAGGTATTTACATTGGCCTAAAGTATTATTTTGCTTCCCCACATGATCAAATTGTTAGAATATTTGGCAAATTGCCCTTTATTTCGGTACTGGCTAGAAACCTATGGTAATATCACTCACCATAATTCATCTCACTTCCCCTCTTGGCCATGGAGAATGCTAGGTTAGACACCAGTTAAAATAAGGGCACCCTGAAGTCGATTTTTCTACATAATCCTTGATGAAAAAAGATCTTCTCACATAAAATATATTTATGATCTGAAGAGTACATACTCTTTACATTTTTAGATCTCCATTTCCAAGACAGCATGCCCACTTTCCTCTCTTGAAGTTGGATCTATCTAAAGAACATCACAGATGGGCTGTCGTGAATCAAGACATAAATTGCTCATTGGAGAATTAAAGCCAAGGAAAAGGAAACATTCTGTCTTTTTCTCTCTGAAACTCCTCAAAGTGCTTACAGATTTTCTCCCTTGCTCACCTGTACCCTAGCTCCCAGCATCAATTCTTGGTTCCTTTTAGGCTAAAATGGTATCAGAAAATGGGTTGCTCTTCTCTGAAGGAGGATCACTCTGGGGTTCAACCTTGGGAGCTCTGAAAGACAAGGAGAGTGGGCTCCTGTGGGTCTAGGAGATGGGGCCCCTCCCAGATTGGGTGTGCAGCTAAACCTGGGGAGGGCTCCTGTACTTCTGCTCCTCAGTACTTCTGGTGAATCATGTAAATTTCATGTGTTTTACTGAGGAAAAGCCTGGCAGAGTTTATATTAACTTAGACCCAAAGGTAAGCCACTAAACTAAGACTAGCTAGTGAAAACTTGGCAATTAATAACTTTCACACATTAGACTGGGCTAACCATTTGGAAAATTTCACTGAGAACACTCATTATAATTAAAGTTTAATTAATGTATTCTATTCCTTATTGTCATGATCATCACACTATACTACTAAAAGGGAAGGTAGAAGAGTGGGGCTTGAGCTAGGTCAGCTTATCTTGAACATTATTTTTTTCATGCTAAGACAAGGTACAAAAGAAAATGTCAGATTAGAAACTTCTGTATGCCTTTTCTAGACCTCACAGATATTGGAGAACTACTTTGCTTGAAAAGGAAAAATTTGGAGTCTTCTTAGCTTCCAGACATTTTAAAGTGAAATGACAGTAGAGTGTACGATTAAGGTTCTGGGCCACGAGGAATGAGAGAACGTGGAGTGGAGATTTTTTTCTTCTCCTTTTAAACAGTACAAAGGATGAATGCGTTGACAGCAGAAATAGATAGATATATTGATGATAAAGTAGAGAAAAGACTTGACAGGAAGGTAAAAGAGTCAACTAATTATTAAAAAAAACAAGAGACTAAAAGAAAAAATTAAAAATGAGAAGAGGAATTGAAAGAAAGATGAAGTTGAAATATATTAAAAGAGAAAAGAGGTATAAAAGCATAGCAGATATATCTAAAATAATGACAACTAATATATCTAGCAATATGGTAGCAGTAGCATAACAATTATAATGTTTCTTTTATAGATGAGAATATTGAGGTTCCCAAATGACAAGCAATTTGCCCATAGTCCTAGGCTCTTAACGCTAAACAAGTTTTTTCAGTAAATATCAAGAAGAAGAAAGAAAAAAAATAATTAAAACCTACACCATAGTATCTAATGCCAAATATACTACCCCCTCCCTTTCATCTTAAAATTGCATTCTCTACATAATGCCTTGTGCATTTTCTATTATTCCAATTTTGTTAGAAAGCTTAAAGCACTAGATAAATATAAAGGAAGACAAATGAGATCTCCCTGCAATAACTGCTTTTAAAAATAATTACTGATCAAGCCCATTATCAATACTTGCCAAAGATCCAACTGTTTCTGGGTCTTCTGAAATTATTTTTGTACGCTTTCTCCTTCAATCAGTCATCTATCTCTATATCTTCTATTCTTTTTTTTTACATGCCTGCAGAACCAGTATGTGAGGGCTATAATTATTATGGGCCTCTAAAATACTTCTTATGTGAATGATAACATCAAAAAAAAAAACCCATGATGAATGATAATAGCAATGATGATGATGATAATGATGATGATAATAGCTAACATTTATATGCCATTTCAAGGTTTGCAAAGCACTCTATGTAAGTCATCTTATTTGACCAATTGATTGGAGCTAATTTAGTGATTGCTGTCTCTTCAGTTGCAGGGTTGATAATGTCTAGTGTCTTTGACACCTGCTATGTTAAATTAGTACTTACAAGATCAATACCTGCTGTCAAATAACTAATATGATTGTTGCTTTCTAATGTTAGGAAGAAGAAAAGGAAAGAGAATGTATATGTACCTGCATACATACATACACACATATGAAATATAGACACATATGGGGGATTTTGTATATGAGAGATTAGAGATGAATTAGACAGAGAATACAATAAAATGGAGAGAGAATAGGAATTCAGAAAATCTCATTTCAAATCTCAATGTGTTATTTTATAACCTTGAAAAAAATCACTGTACTTTTCTGGGTCTCATTTTATTCAAATTTAAGATCCAAGAATTGGAGTAGTTATTCTCCAAGGTCACTTACAGTTCTTTAATCACATCATCCGATAAGCATCCTAGACAATTTATGTTTTCATTGATCAATATGACATGAAAAAAATACACATATTTAACTGAGTACAATATATTTTCACACAGAAAAAGCATATAGGGAATAAAAGGGAGATTTGCAGTTTTCTCCTTAGGATTTCCCTATTCACTAACAAAACTTATTTTCCTTTTCTTTTTGCATTTAGTTAAGTAAAAATATAACCAAAAATTCAGATTAGATCATTAACAAATTTGAGGGATTTTTTTTGTCTTTACAAAAGAAGTCCACTTTTGAGCTGTACTAAAACTCTAAATAAATAAAAATTAAATCAGTCAAAAGTCAAATCTTTGAAAAGTTTAACTAGAGATTTAAAAACTGTGTTTTGTTCATACCATTTATCTTAAAATATAATTTCTTTTTTTTAATTGATTAAACAAATGCTTTATTAACTTCTGGTTTACATCATTCATTTCCACCAGATTATGAGTTACATTTTCCCCCCATTTTTTCCCTACCCACCACCCCAGAATAGCAGTCCCACTAGATATCCCCTCATCCAATCTGCTCTCTAACATATCTTCTCCCATACCCCCTTCAACTTTGCCATTAGGGCAAGGTGAATCTCTGAGCCCCACTGCCTGGACATCTTATGAAACATTTAATTTTAAAACTTTGATTTTCAGATCCATTCCCCTTCTCCCTTGTCACCCACTCCCTCTGAGAAGATAAGCAATTCAGTATGTGTTGTACATGTATATCTATGCAGAACATTACCATAGTAGATATATTGTAAAAGACTGCTTATATTTCCCTCCCACCTGTCTCACCTCCCACCTGGTCCATTCCCTACTTTGATCCTGTCCCTCTTTGATAGTGGGTACTTCTAACCTCCCCTCTCCCCAGAATGCCCTCCCCTCCATCATCTCCCCTCTCATACCCCTTTCCCCTACTCAGGAGAGTGAGTGAGGGTAAGATATTCCATTTAGTATGTATGTGATTCTCTCCTTGAGTCAACTTCAATGAGAATATGCTTCTGCCTTTTTGTCTTCCTGTTCTTCCCCTCCCCTACAACTACTTCCCCTTGCTTCTTCTATATGAGATAGTTTGCCCTACCCAGTCTCTCTCCATCTCCTCTTGCCACTTTCCTCTCTCACCTCTTGACTTCACCCCTTAAGAATGATCCCTTCTTTGGGGCGGCTAGGTGGCGCAGCGAGCAGAGAGCCAGCCCCGGAGCCAGAAGGACCCGAGCTCGGATCCGGCCCCAGATACCCAACACACAAACAAAAACCTAGCCGCGTGAACCTGGGCAAGTCACCCAACCCCAATTGCCCTCCAAAAAAAAGTAATAATCATCCCTTCCCATCAAATTCAACCTGTGCCCTCTATCCATGTATACCTGTGAACATATGCCACGTACCCTTCTTCAATTATTTTCATAATGAGAAAGGTTTCATCAAACACAGTTATTGTTTTTCCATGTAGGACTGTAAATAGTCCAACTTTGATAAGTTCCTTTTGATTTATTTTCCTTGATTACCTTCTCAAGCATCTCTTACTTCTTGTATCTGAATTTCAAATTTTCTATTCAACTCTGGTTTTTTCATCAAGAATGCTTGAAAGTCCTCTATTCCACTGAATGACCATATTTTCCCCTGAAACAAGATACTCAGTTTTGCTGGGTAGGTGACCCTTGGGTTCGTTCCCAGCTCTTTTGCCTTCTGGAATATCATATTCCATGCCCTTCTATCCCTCAATGTAGAAGCTGCCAGGTCCTGGGCTAATCTGATTGTGTTTCCACAATATTGAAATCGTTTCTTCCTGGCTGCTTGTAGTATTTTCTCTTTGATCTGGGGATTCTGGAACCTGGCTATAATATTCCTGGGAGTTTTCTTTTTGGGATCTTTTTCAGGAGGTGATCGGTGGATTCTTTCAACCTCTATTTTGCCCTCTGGATCTAAAACATCAGGGCAGTTTTCCTTGAGAATTTCTTGAAGGGTGATTTCTAGGTTCTTTCTTTGATCATGGCTTTCACGTAGTCCAATAATTTTTAAATTGTCTCTCCTGGATCTATTTTCCAGGTCAGTGGTTTTTCCCATGAGATATTTCACATTGCCTTCTATTCTTTCATTTGTTTGGATCTGTTTAATAGTATCTTGATTTCTCATAAAGTCACTAGCTTCCATTTGCTCCGTCTAACTCTGAGGGAGTTGATGAGTTATTAACTCTGATGAGTTATTCTCAGTCTATTTCTTGAACTTCTCTGACCCCATAGAATTGTTGCATTCTACGTGGAGTATTGTTTATTCACATTTTTAGTCTCATTTATTTATTTTGAATTTTGATTTTGGGTCACTCCTCTTCATCATTTTTGTGTGAATTGGGGATACATTGTCTTTTCCTAGTTTCTGTATGACCTGAATGTTGCTTCTGTGTCAACTTGAATTTGTCAGCTGTTATTAGGCCCTGTATTTTAGGTCTCATCTCCTCATTTCTGCCTCTGTCTCTGAGTGGTTCAATGTGGACTTGGCAAATATATATTTTCCTCTTTCTTGCATAAACTTCAAAGGAAACTTGTTCTAGCCCCTGTTTTAGATATGCCATTCTTCAGTGGGATGTTGGAGATGACAGTGATTACAGAACTTCCATCCCAGTGCCCAGGCACCTCTGTTTCCAGCTCTGGTCCCAAGTACTTTGATAAGTGCTTGGACAGACTTCCTCTCCTTATTTTTTTTCCAAGTCAAGTAAAGGCATTTATTCATGGTTAGGGTTTCTCCTTAGAGGAGGCAGGTGCAACAGCCCCCTGAGGAGGAAGTAGCCCCTGAAGGGACACAGGAATAACAGCAGCCTACTGGGAAAAGCTAGGGCTTATACAGAGGCAAAGAAACTTCCTAACAGGAAGATAAAGTAACCAGGGATAGGAAGATGGGGCAATCAGGGACATGTAAGGGGTGACAGGATCAACATTCTGTGCCCACTATTTTCCATCATGCAATCTTATTCACCTCAAAGGTGGATTGCATTATTCAATTCACTTTTTTAATAATAGTATTTATATATGTTTGAAACATTTAATTTTAAGAACTCGAATTTCAGACCAATTCCCTTCCTCCCTGGTCACCCATTCCCTCTGGGAAGATAAGTAATTTAGTATATGTTGTACATGTCTAGCTATGCAAAATATTACCATAGTAGATATCTTGTGCAAGGCTGCTTATAATTCCCTCCCACGCATCCAACCCCCCACCTGGTCCATTCCCTACTTGATCCGGTCCCTCTTCTATAGTGGGTACTTCCAACCTCCCCTCCCCCCAAGAATGCCCTCCCATCCATCATCCCTCCTCTCATCCCCCTTCCCCCTCTTCTGCTGCAGGTTGAGGTATCCCGTTTAGTATGTATGTCATTTTCTCCCTGAACCAAATTCAATGAGAATGTGGTGTTGCCTTTTTGCCTTCCTATTATTCCTGTCCCTTGCAGCCACTTCCCCTTGCTTCCTCTACATGATATAGTTTACCCTACCCTGTCTCTCCCCATCTCCTCTTGCCACTTTCCTCTCTCACCTCATAATTTCACCAACCTATGCCCTCTCTCCCTGTATAAATGTAAACATATATACACACATTCACATATGTATTCATATGACCATACACCCTTCTTCCATTATTTTCATACTGAGAAAGATTTCATCAGTAAGAGTTATTGTTTTTCTATATAGGAATATAAATAGTTCAACTTTGATAAGTCCTTTTGATTTCTTTTCTCTGATTGCCTTCTCAGGCATCTCTTGCTTCTTGTGTCTGGATCTCAAATTTTCTGTTCAACTCTGGTTTTTTCCTCAAGAATGCTTGAAAGTCCTCTATTCCACTGAATGGCCATATTTTCCCCTGAAACAAAATACTCAGTTTTGCTGGGTAGGTGACCCTTGGGTTCATTCCCAGCTCTTTGGCCCTCTGGAATATCATATTCCATGCCCTTCAATCCCTCACTGTAGAAGCTGCCAGGTCCTGGGCTATTCTGATTGTGTTTCCACAATATTGAAATTGTTTCTTTCTGGCTATCTGTAGTATTTTCTCCCTGATCTGGGGATTCTGGAACCTGGCTATAATATTCCTGGGCGTTTCCTTTTTGGGGTCTTTTTCAGGAGGTGATCGGTGGATTCTTTCAACCTCTATTTTGCCCTCTGGATCTAAAACATCAGGGCAGTTTTCCTTGAGAATTTCTTGAAGGGTGATTTCTAGTTTCTTTCTTTGATCATGGCTTTCAGGTAGTCCAATAATTTTTAAATTGTCTCTCCTGGATCTATTTTCCAGGTTAGTGGATTTTCCCATGAGATATTTCACATTGCCTTCTATCCTTTCATTTGTTTGGATCTGTTTAACAGCATCTTGATTTCTAATAAAGTCATAAGCTTCCATTTTCTCCAGTCTAACTCTTAAGGAATGAGTCTCCTCAGTGAACCTTTGAGATTCTTTTTCCATCTGGCAAATTCAGCTTTTTAAGGCATTCTTCTCCTCACTGCCCTTTTCGGCCTCCTTTGCCATTTGAGTTAGTCTATTTTTTAAGGTGTTTTTCCTCAGTCAGGCTGTTGACCCTTATTTCATACTTATCCTGCATCCTTCTCATTTCTCTTCCCAATTTTTCCTCCACTTCTCTTATTTGATTTTAAAAGTCCTTCTTAAGGTCCTCTGTGGCCTGTAACCTGCTCATGTTTTCCTTTGGGCCTTTTGGAGCAGGATTTCTGACCTCACAGTCCTCCTCCTCTTCTATGCTTTGATCTTCTTTTTCCCCAAAGTTGGAGTCTAAGGTTGCATTTTTCTGTTTAATTTTTTTCTTTTGCCTTGGCATGTTGCCACTTAATTACTTGACTTTTGGGCTTGTTGCCACACTATGGCTCTGCCACCAGATGGGAACTTTCATGCCGAACGTGTGCGGGGGGACAACTTCCGTTTCTGGCAAGCTGGAAACCTATCCACAACCTCCACCCCAGATCACAATCCAGATCCAGGGAGGTTAAAGCAAGAGCGATTACCCCCCAAGATTGATCGCTGGATCTCCCTACAGTTCGCAGGCCAGGAGCTGGAGCTGCCTCCGAAAACTACAAAATGGCATGTCTCCTCAGCATCTTCTAGCCCCCAGGGGAGGAAGCCTATTCGTTCCCCAAATACTGGTCCCAAAGTCCATAGTGCACTAAACTCTCACTTTGTCCTAGGCATGTCTATGTTGATAATTCTGGAATTGCCACAGCTGCTGGTGTTCTGGGGACCTTCAGCTGGCTGCTGGCCTGGCCACCCTGGGGCTAAAACCTCGACTCAGGGGTACCTGTACTCAGCTTGCTGGGCACTGCATGCTGCATTGCCAGTTCCCAGAATGCTGCACTGTTCCTTCCTGCAGGGCTGCTGGGCTCTCCTCAGTGGGAGGTTAGCTTCTCTGTGTTGTTCTGTGTGTGCTGGGGCTCCAGAAGTTGTTCGGAGTCCCCTTTTACATAGTTTGAAGGTGATCTGGGGGGAGAGTGGCTTGGAGGCGCTGCTTCTACTCAGCCTTCTTGGCTCCACCCCGCTTCCTCTCCTTATGTAGTGAACTTTTAGTAGTTCCTTCTCTCTCCTACTTCTGTTGTCATAGTACAGCACCTGAATTTAACTATAAACACTCAATTGGAGATGGTATTCCATTTTTTCCTTGGAGCTGAATGGCTTTAAATTTATTTGCAGGAGTACAACTAGCCTTGTCCTATTTCCCTAACTAATCAAGAACAATTTATTAAGTGTCTACAAATGTGTCAGGCAGAAAGACACAAAAGAGACAAAAGATAATCCCCACCATCAAAAAGGTAATAATCCGGGCGGAGCCAAGATGGCGGAGTAGAGACAGCTCATCCAAGCCTCTCTGCCCCCAGATTCCCCACAAACTATGTAAAAAAAGACTCTGAACAACATCTGGAGCCCCAGCACCCACAGAATGACACAGAGAAGCTAACCTCCCGCTGAGGACAGCCCAGCAGCCCTGAAGGAAGGACCAGCGCAGCGGTCTGGGAGCCTGCAACGCTCAGAGCGCAGAGCGCAGGAGACCAGCCGAGCCGAGCCCAGGTCCGCGTGAGCTGAGATTTTAGCCCCAGGGCGGCAGGGCCAGCAGCCAGCTGGAGGAACCCCAGAACACCAGGAGCTGTAGCAACTCCAGAATTATCAACATAGACATGCCTAGGACAAAGTAAGAGGTTAGTGTCCTATGGACTTTGGGACCTGTATTTGAGGAATGCGTCAGCTCCCTCCCCTGGGGGCTAGAAGCCACTGAGGACAAATGCCATTTTGTAGTTTTCATAGGCATTTCAGGCTCCCAGCCTACAAATCGTGGGGAGATCCAGCGATCAGTGTTGGGGGGTAATCGCTCTTGCTTTAACCTCCCTGGATCTGGATTGTGATCTAGGGTGGAAGTTGTGGGTGGGTTTACAGCTTACCAGAAACGGAAGTTGCCCCCCACACGTTCGGGATGAAAATTCCTCTATCTGGCCTCAAAGCCATAGTGTGGCAACAAGCCCAAAAGTCAAGCAATGAAGTGGCAACATGCCAAGGCAAAGGAAACAGAAAAATGTAACCCTAGACTCCTATTTTGGGGGCATAGAGCGGGAAAATGACTCTGAGGTCAGAAGTCCTGCTCCAAAAGCCCCAGGGGAAAACATGAGCGGGTTGCAGGCCATAGAGGACCTTAAGAAGGACTTTAAAAATCAAATAAGAGAAGTGGAGGAAAAATTGGAAAGAGAAATGAGAAGGATGCAGGAAAAGTATGAAATGAGGGTCAACAGCCTGACTGAGGAAAACAACACCTTAAAAAATAGACTAACTCAAATGGCAAAGGAGGCCCAAAAGGGCAATGAGGAGAAGAATGCCTTAAAAAGTCGAATTTGCCAGATGGAAAAAGAATCTCAAAAGTTCACTGAGGAGATTCATTCCTTCAGAGTTAGACTGGAGCAAATGGAAGATAGTGACTTTATGAGAAATCAAGATGCTGTTAAGCAGATCCAAACAAACGAAAGATTAGAAGGCAGTGTGAAATATCTCATGGGAAAAACCACTGACCTGGAGAATAGATCCAGGAGAGACAATTTAAAAATTATTGGACTACCTGAAAGCCATGATCAAGGAAAGAACCTAGAAATCACCCTTCAAGAAATTCTCAAGGAAAACTGCGCTGATGTTTTAGATCCAGAGGGCAAAATAGAGGTTGAAAGAATCCACCGATCACCTCCTGAAAAAGATCCCAAAAAGAAAACTCCCAGAAATATTATAGCCAGGTTCCAGAATCCCCAGATCAAGGAGAAAATACTACAAGCGGCCAGGAAGAAACAATTTCAATATTGTGGAAACACAATCAGAATAGCCCAGGACCTGGCAGCTTCTACACTGAGGGATCGAAGGGCATGGAATATGATATTCCAGAGGGCAAAAGAACTGGGAATGAACCCAAGGGTCACCTACCCAGCAAAACTGCGTATTTTGTTTCAGGGGAAAATATGGTCATTTAGTGGAATAGAGGACTTTCAAGCATTCTTGAGGAAAAAACCAGAATTGAATAGAAAATTTGACATCCAGACACAAGAAGGAAGAGATGCCTGAGAAGGTAATCAGGAAAAGAAATCAAAAGGAACTTATCAAAGTTGAACTATTTACATTCCTATATGGAAAAGCAATAACTGTGACTGATGATATCTTTCTCACTATGAAAATAATGGAAGAAGGGTGTGTGGTCATATGAATACATATGTGAATGTGTGTGTATATGGTTACAGTTATCTATGGATAGAGGGCATAGGTTGAATTTGTTGGGAAGGGAGAATACTCAAGGGATGAAATTATGAGGTGAGAGGAAAGTGGCAAGAGGAGATGGGGAGAGACATGGTAGGGTAAACTATCCCATGTAGGGGAAGTGGTTGCAAAGGAGGGGGAGAATAAGGAAGGCTAAAAAGGCAAAACCACATTCACATTGTATTTGGTTCAGGGAGAAAATGACATACATACTAAATGGGATATCTCAACCTGCAGCAGGATGGGGGAAGGGGGATGAGAGGAGGGATGATGGATGGGAGGGCATCCTTGGGGTGAGGGGAGGTTGGAAGTACCCACTATAGAAGAGGGACAGGATTATGTAGGGAATGGACCAGGTGGGGGGTGGGATGAGTGGGAGGGAAGTATAAGCAGCCTTGTACAATATATCTACTATGATAATGTTTTGCATAGCTAGACATGTACAACATATACTGAATTACTTATCTCCCAAGAAGGAATGGGTGACAAGGGAGGAAGGAAATGGATCTGAGATTCGAGGTCGTAACATTAAATGTTTCAAATATATATAAATACTATTATTAATAAAAAAAGGTAATAATCCAATGGGAGAAACAATGTGTTTTTTCTTCTTTTATATGGTAATAGTGGCATTCAAATGTATGTAAAATATTTTACTGGAAATCTATACAGCTATGTCTTAAACTTGTAGCTGGCACTTGAAAACTTATTAATTTATTCCTTAGTGAATGTCACTAATATATCTTGTTCTTGTTGTATATGTATGTTACCATTGAGAATCAGGTACTATTATAAGATAATTATTTGTACTTAAAGAAAGATTTTTAAGCTTTTATGTTCTCTGTTAGTGCTCAATATAAAATTGAATTTAAGGGTCCCCATTTTAATTTTCACTCTATGGGAATTAGTTACTTTGAGTGAAAAATGGGACCATTGCCTCCAATAATATTGGAAACAATTAAAATATGTTCATTATCCTTTCGTACCTTGTAATGTGTTTATTGAGATCCCAAAGGGGAAGGTAGTAAAACTTATTTGGTTGCCTTAAATTTAGATGTTTGAAATTGGAATTGTATATTTTTTATTGTTTCTATTATTTAAGGAAGATTAAAAAATAAGTATCTTTATTATAAACTCTCTTGATATAAGAAAAAAAAAGTATTTTAGGGGGGACAGAGAAACATATTATGATGGTTCTTTGGAGATTGTAGTGCTCAAAACTTCACAATCATCTAGCATCACCAGAAGAATAATGGTGACAAAAATGTTTTGTTTTGTTTTGTTATGTTTACAGGAAGAAACTTGGGTAATAAAAATGCTACAAAATTTCCCAGATGTAATCTAATCTGTCCTCCCTCGCTTTTCAGTTTTTGGTCTAATTCATTGGACAGCATTTTTGACCAGAAATTTCAGATATATAGAAACATACATATATAATAACTGTATTATATGTGTATGTGAGTATTCTTGGTTCACCAGCTAAATAACCTGTTAATCCAGTTACATATCAGAATTTGGTCAGTGAATATTCTTCATCCACTTGAGTAAATAAATTTGAAATCTTTTCAGTAACTATAGATCCTATTGAAGGAGGCACCCCTAATAATTCTGAATTAATATCAAAAATGTACAATGCTCTTTTCAAGCTGGAATATCTGGAGAACTTCATATATATGAAACTACAATTACAATTTACATTTAGTTTACAAGTACTTTCACAAGATAAAGAATAACTAAAACATATCCTTGATAAAAGGGTATATTAATGAAATGTCTATGAGATTTTTTTCATTGAAAGGAACTGATGAAATAATCAAACTTTTGTTCCTAGATTTAATGGCAAATATCTCTCCAAATGATTGATTTTATGCTTATTCAGCACCCACATTAAGAAAAGTTCATGAGAGAACCTAGATTTTTTTTATGTTTATTACATCCAGACAAAGCTCAAGAATGGGATATATGCAAATCAGCTAGACAGTTATCTGTCCTGACTTTATAAAACCAATTGTATAAATATTAAAAAAAACCCATTAACTTCTTAATAAAAAGTCAGATGAATCGTATTCTTTCAGTATAGTGTGTTAGTCCCCTTTAGCTATCTGTTTCAAACTCCCTTCATAAAGAAGAGATAATTTAAGAACATCTGTTACAAAAAGTACTAACACAAATAGTTGATGTCCTTACATTGAGGTTTAAGGGTTAGGGGTGCTTGAGACATCAAAATACCAACAAGCCAGGTCCTGCCGACTGAATTCAACTCGTCTTCTCTCGGCCAATGTAAAGCAAAGGCTTGCCATAATGAGTAGAGTCTTAAGGAGCTTTGGGATCTGTGATGCTCATGTTGGACAAGCAGTCCAGAATAATGTGACACTAAGTGAGTCTCTGCTAGAAAATTCACCAGGTCCTTCATGGAAGCAAGATGGAGCTTATATACAGAAAGGCTGTGGGAAGAATCTAGGCGTGGTCTAGAAGAGGATTTTGGGGAGGGTCTTCAGGAGGAGTCAAATGAAGTCAGACTCCAGTAATGAGAGATTAAGGGTAGCAAATAGATGGAGGCTACCTGTAGATGACAGACAATGTAGGGCTAGGCTAGTTTAAAGGTAACAGATTTGGATATAGATATTTCGGGAGGATCAAGGGTAGGGAATAACTGGACAGTGGAGGACTAGGCTAGTAACAGGGATTTGGGCTGAGGTATAATGGAAGACTTATGGTCTCAGGCCTCAGGTGGGAAGATGGAAGGAGAGCTCAAGGTGGTTCCCAGAGCCTGTACCTCATCAGTTGGATTTATGAAATGGTAGGTTACTGTCTTTAATTCTGGATTTTGCTTAAAGACCCTGTTCACTAATGGACTTAACTATTTTGTAAATAGTATTAAACAGCATTAATGATTATTGTTCCATTATATGACAAAATCATATTACTATACCTTTTTCTTTTTTTGAATAATTGTCCTTTAAGATTATTTTCTCTTCAATAAAAGGCAATTTGCCCAGATGAATTTTATATTTATTTTGTCTAGTTCAATAAAATAATCCTTTAGTTGTTTAATTGCTATGATAATTAATAAATTAGGTTGAATTCCCATTTTCTTTATATTGTCATAGTCCAAGTATTTAAAAAAATGCCTCTCCATTTATTTCCTTTTTAAAATTCTCATTTTAAAAATCTCATTAGCCATAATAAATATTATGCCTAGGCATCTTTCTGTTAGGTTAAATCTGCTTTACTGCTTCCCCTTATACCCAATACTCTATTTTCTGTTTTTGTATTCCCATTCATTAGTGGAATACTCTGCCTCCTCAAGAGTACCTCTTTGAATCCTTAGTCTCTGTTGCAAATGAGGCATTTAAGAATTTTCAGATACACATGTACAACCTATATTGAATTGCTTATCTTCCCAGTAAAGGTGGGTGATAAGGGAGGAAGGGAAAGAATCTGGAATTCAAAGTTTTAAATAAAATGTTTAACATATATACATATATATTTATTTTATTATTATTATTTTACATGCAACTGGGAAATAAGATATACAGGCACTGGGGCATATAGATCTAACATGTGCTACGGGAAAGTCAGAGGGGGAATGGGGGAAAATATAGGAGAGAGCAGATTGGGGAAGGGGTTTTCAGTGGGATTGCTGTTTTGGGGTGTGGGTAGGGGAAAAATGGATAGAACGTTTGTAACACAAATTCTTGTGGAAATGAATGATGTAAATTAAAAATAAACATAAAATTTAACAAAAAGAATTTTCATAAATAGATTAATAAAGTGAAAATAAATTTTAAAAACACTTGATAACGTAGTATAAGCAATTTTTAGACACTTTATCAGTAGTCTCTGTTAGCTTAATAATTATAGTTATTGAATGAAGACAACTAAAAGGGTACAAGAAATTCTTTGCAATTAACTACAGCTTGATGACTTTTAAAAATAAGAATAGGAATATAGCACCAAGACAGTGGAGGAGAAATTAGTAATACAACTCAGCTCTGTCACACCATTAAATACTTCAATTATTAAACAACTTACCTCTTAGAAAAACATTATATTTAGATCCCCAGATGTCCAAAAGGAAAGGGTTTTAGACCCCAGGAGTAAGAAATAAGCCAAAGGAAAAGGGCTAAGGAAAGTCTCCCAGGTAAAGGGAAAATTTTTGAACTGTATTGGGGGCTGGGGAGGCAGATAAAACTCTGGAGGCCTCAGCAACAAAAATTAAAAAACTAAAAAAAGAAAATTAAAAGAACGCATTTCCATAACATTAATGAACCTTAGTAGAATGTTCTCAAGAAATTGGTAAAGAAATTTTCACAATATTATTGGCATAATAATTAAATGTAAACATAGAAAGAAATTGCTGATAAATTAGGAATGCAACCAAATTACAGCAGACCAATAAATATTAAAATAACAATAATAACCTGATAGAACTCCAAGGTAGAAATCCAGAAAATTCATGGAAAAAATAAATAGGGGCTAGGTGGTTCAGTGAATAGAGCACTGCCCCTGGGATCTGGAGGAGCTGAGATCAAATAAGACCTCAGATAACCTTGGGCAAGTCACTTAACACCAATTGCCCTGTCTTCCCCCCTCCAAAAGGTCATACACACACACACACACACACACACACACACACACACACACACACACACACACACATATATATATATGAATTTAATAAAAACAGGAACTTTTTATTAAGAAAGAAATAAAACCAGCAAAATATACTATTTGTTGATATATTTTTTAAAAGAGAAAAGGATGATCAAATTATCATTAAAATTACTACAAACAAAGAAGTAAATAAGGCTACCAGGGAAATAACTTTTGCCCAGCATTGTGCCTAGAAAACTCACAAATTAAACAAAATAAATGAATATTTACCAAAAAATATAAAATCCTCAATAATAGAATAAGACATGCAGATTTAAAACAACAATAACAACAACAACAACAACTTATTTTGGAGAAATAAATTGAACTAGCTATAAGAAAATCCTGGCAGAGACTTTAGCACCAGATGTATAACAAGTGAATTTTATCAAACATTCAAGCAAATAAATCCAACATTACATAAAATGTTTAGAAGATCAAAATGAATCCTGATACAGACATAGTCTTCATATATAAATCAAAATAAATGAAAACAGATAAAAAAGTATAAATTAATATTTGCAATAAATATAGATAAATAATGTATTAGAAAACAGGCTAAAACAACATTTCTTAAAGATTATACACAGTGGATTTAAATGAATTTTTTTTTGTGGGGGGAGTTTAAATTTATAGGGAGACTACAAACTTGATCATATTAAGGGAAAATATGAAAAAATAAATAAAAGGGAGAAGGAAAATCATATGCATACTATTTCTGGTTGTGTGTGTGTGAGAGAGAATTTTATAGCAGCTCTTTTTGCAATGGCAAAACAACAACAATAACGGGTAACTAGTATCAAAAGGACTGCTAATCGACTGAGGAATTGCATATATTTAATTATATGAATGAGATGGTATATTATTGTGTTGTGAACAATGAGGAATGATTTTCTTTTAAATGGAAAAGCATTAATGTAGAATGAAGTAATTAGAATCAGATGAACAATTTAAAGATAATATTAATATAAAATTTGACAAATGTGAGGCCTCTTATAAATAAATAAAGAATAAAATGAAAATATGAGGAAAAAATGAAGAATAAATACAATGTAAAAACAAATTTTAAACCTATAATAAACTATAATCAATACAAGAACCATTCATGATTCCAGAGAACCTATGATAAAATATATCATGCATTGCAAAGAGGTGATAAATTTAGAGTAGGTCATTAAATGTGGGTGCATATACATATAGATGTAAATTCATATGTGTGTATGTGTTTATACAGACGTGTATATTATGTATATGTACATTCATGTATGTATATATAAACACACAGATATACGTTTTTATGTGTATGCATATATGTATGTGTCTGTATGTGTAATGATTCCATGCTCTTTCCTCCTCCTTCCCCATTGGGAAAGCAAAAAATTTGATATCAATTTTCTATCTGAAGTCATGCAAAACATATTTCCATATTAGCAATATTGTAAAAGAAAAAAAGACAAGAAAAATAAAGTGAAAATGCATGCTTCAATCTCCATGCAGAGTTTATCACTTCTCTCTGTAGAGGTGGAGAGCATTTTTCATCATGCCACCATTAGAACAGTTTTGAATCATTTTCTCAATTAGAATAACTAAGTCCTTCAAATTTTATCATCCTTACAATATTTTTGTTACTATGCAAAATCTTCTGCTGGTTCTGCTCATTTTGTTTTGCATACATTAATTTCAATATTCTCAAGTTCTCCTGAAACCATCCTGCTCATCATTCCTTCTACCACAATCATAATCATGTAGTCTGACTTTGTACACCATTACCCAACTAATATCCCCTCAATTTTCCATTTTTTCCTACCACAAAAAGAACCCTTATAAATATTTTTGTACCAATAGGTCCTTTTTTCCCTGTTTTCTTTCATCTATTTGGGATATATCAGATATAGCAGTGTTATCATTGAATAAAGGGGTATGCATGTTTTTAAAGGACTCTTTTGGCATAGATCCAAATTGTTTTCCAGAATTGCTGGAATAATTCAGAACTACAACAACAGTGCATTAAGTGTTCCAATTTCTTCACACCCTCTCAAACATGTCCTTTTTCTTTTCTTCCATGTTGGTCAGTCTAATAGGTGTGAGGTGCTTATCTCAGGGTTATTTTAATGTGTAATTCTCTAAAGAGGAGACACTTTTGTTTTCATATGACTATTTACAGCTTTGATTTTGAAAATCATTCTCAAAATTGCCCATTAATATCATTTGATAATTTATCAACTGGGGAATGACTGTAATTTTTACATTTTTTTCTCCACACATTATTTGAGAGGTGAAGTTTTTGGCAGAAACATTCATTCTATTTTTTTTTCCATTTCCCTGCTTTCTTTCTAATTTTGACTACATTACTTTTTTTTTCTCTTAAAAGCTTTAAAATTTCATGTAATCAAAATTATCCATTTTATTTCCTGTGATCCTCCCTGTTTCTTGTTTGGCGATAAACTCTTCCTTCATTCATAGATGTGACAGATGCAATTTTCATGTTCCCTAATTTACTAATAATATCATTACTTAGGTCTAAATAACTTATCCATTTTGAACTTGTCTTGGTATGCAGTGTGAGATGCTGGTCTATACTTAGTTTCTTCCAAACTCTTCTCCAGTTTTGCACTCATTTTCTGTCAAATCATGAGTTTTACCCCCAAATCTTGGATCTTTGAAATTATCAAACACTAGATCATGCTATGGTAATTTACAACTTTGTATTGTGTACCTAACCCATTCCACTGATCCAACATTCTATTTCTTAGCCAGTACCAAATTATTATGATTATCACTTTTTAATATAGTTTGAAAGCTGTACCTTCTAGACTGCCTTCTTTCTCAGTTTCTTTTAATTGACTCCCCTTTTATTATTGACTTTTTTTCTTCCAGATAATTTTGTTGTGTATGTGCTTTTTAGCTTTATAAAATAATCCTTTGGTAATTTTATTTTTATGGCATTGACTATGTAAACTAAGGTAGAATTATAATTTTTGTATTGTCTTAGCCTATTCAACAATTATTTCTCTAATAGTTTAGATCTGTCTTTATTTTTGTGAAAAGTATTTTGTAATTGTGTTCATATAGTCCTTGAGTTTGTCTTGCAGGTAGATTCCCAAGTTTTTATATTGTCTTTATATATTTTAAGTGGAATTTCTCTTTCTATCTTTCCCAGATGGATTCTGTTGGCAGTGTATAGAAATGCTGATGATTTATGGGGTTTATTTTGGATCATGCAACTTTGCTAAAGTTGTTAATTGTTTCAAGCAGTTATTTTTGGTTGACGCACTAAGGTTCTATAAGTATGCCATTGTATCATTAACAGAGAGCACAACTTTTGTTTTCTCATTGCCTACTTGTATTCATTCCATTTTTTTTTTGCCTCATTGTTACAGTTAGCATATCTAGTACCATGTTGAAAAAATAATGATAATAAACATCCTTTCTTCACCCCAATCAAGGTTTGCAGTTTATTCCCATTATAGGTGCTGCTTGATTTTAGTTTTTAGACAGATACTATTCAACCACATTAAGAAGGGTCCCATTTATTCCTATGCTTTCTCTATTTTTATAGGAATAAGTATTATATTTTGTCTAATACTTTACCTTTATTAATATAATCATATGATTGCTATTTTTATTATTTATTTGGAAATATGCAGATAATTTTCCTTATATTTAACTGGTCCTCCATTCCTGTTATAATTGTCAGCTGGTCATAGAAAATGATTTCTGTGACAAAATGCTATAACCTTCTTTTTCTTATTTTATTTGCAGTAAATTGCTATTAGGAAATTGGTTTATTTCTTTTTCTATTTTTGCTTCCCTGTTGTCATTATCTTTTAAGAAATTTGTTATCATTTCTTTGATTTATTAAATGACCTTCTTGTTCTTTAGGATTAGATTATTTAATTTCCAATTAATTTTAATCTAATTCTCTATACTTTTATTAAATATAATTTTATTATGTTGTGGCCTAAAAAATGCATTTTATATTTCTACTTTTCTGCATTTGATTGGGAGGAGTTTTGCCCTGATATACAGTTTGTTTTGCTTCGTTTTTGAGACAGTGACATGTATAATTCTTTTTATTACCATTCAGTTTCCTCCAGAGGACATTCATGTCTAAATTTTCTGAGATTCTATTCATCTCCTTAAACTCTTTCTTATTTATTTTATGGTTAGACTTAAGTAGTTCTTGGGGTAGTTAGGTGGTGCAACACTGGCCCTGGAATAAGGAGGACCTGAGTTCAAATACGGCCTCAGAAACTTAACACTTACTAGCCCTGAGACCTTGGGCAAGTCCCTTCACCCCAACTGCCCTGCCTTCCCCCTCAAAATAAACAAACAAACCCAAAATAAAATAGATTTATCTAGTTCTGAGAGGAGACAGTTCATGTCTCATACTAGCTTAGTTTTGGTATCTATTTATTTCCTCATATAATTCATTAATCTTTTTCTTTAAGAATTTGATGTTGTGCCATTTGGTATACATGTTTAGAATTGATATTACTTCATTGTCTATGCTGCCTTTTTAGCAAGATTTAATATCTCCCCTTAGTTTCCATTTTAATTATATTTATTCTTTTGCACTTATTTTGTCTGAGGTGATGATTTCTTGACCCCTCCTTTCTTTTTTTACTTTAGTTTGCAATCCCTTATTTTAAATTTGAATGTGTTCCAAGTGTATTTCTTGTAAACATATACCTGAATTCTGTTTCTAATCAATTCTTCTGTCTATTTCCATTTTAGGGGTGAACTGACCCCATTTTGATTCACAGTTATGCCTATCATGTATTTCCCTCCATCCTATTTTCTTCTCTTTTTACCGTTTTTAGCCTGTCCTTGCTCCAAACACTGTTTTGCTTCTAATGATTGCCTTTTTTTATCTGCCCTTCTTTTGATTACCATCCCTCTTTCTCTAAATCTCTTTCCTTCCTACTTCTCTGTTGTGTAACATAGATTTCTATTGCCATTTGTGTGTTTGCGCGTGTGTGTTTGTGTATTTTCCCTCTTTGAAGGGATTTACATATGCCCATAATCCCAATTTTTCTCCTCCCTCTGTAAAAGCTCTTTCTTTCATGCTTCTTTATTTAAAAGAATTTTCTCTATGTTTCTTTTCCTTTCCCCTCCCTCTGAGGACACCTCTTTCTTGTTCACCCATTTTTTATGTCAACCTAATATAATCAGCTTACTCCTTTACCTTCTTTCTATGTATAATCCTTCAAACTGACCTAATAATGATTGCGTTCTTAAAAATTACATGTATCATTTTCCCACATACAATGACAAACAGTTTGATCTTGAGTCATCTTTTATGCTTCTCTTGATTTTCATATTTTAAAGTCAAATTTCCTATTCAGCTTTGCTTTTTCCATCAGAAATGCTTGAAGTTTTTCTATTTCATTAAATATACATTTTATTTTTCTCTTGAAGGATTATACTGAGTATATTATTCTTGATAGAAATCCTTGCTCTTTTGCCTTACATATTATCTTATTCTAAGCCCTCCATTTCTTTGACATGGTAACTCCTAATCTTGTCTGATTCTGACTGTGGTTCTGTGATATTTGAATGGTTTCTTTTTGACTGCTGAAAATGTGAGTTTTAGAATCAGTCCATAATACTCCTGGGAGTTTTCACTTTGGGTTTTTGTTTTTTTTTTTTGTAGGAGGGCAGCTGGGCAATTGGGGTTAAGTGACTTGCTCAAGGTCATAGGTCTAGTAATTGTTAAGTGTCTGAGGCAAGATTTGAACTCATGTCCTCCTGACTCCAGGGCTGGTTCTCTATTCACTGTGCCAGCTAGCTGCCCCCTTTGGGTTCTCTTTGGAGTGGTGATTGGTAGATTCTTTCACATATGTGTATATATATATATATATATGTATATATATTTTACCTAGTGATTGTAGGCTATCAGGGCAGTATTCCTTGATAATTTCTTCATATATAATATCTAGAGTGTTTTTTTTTTCATTATGGGTTTTAGGTAGCTCAATAATTCTTAATTATTTCTCCTTTGTCTATTTTCCAGGTCAGTTCTTTTCCTTTTGAGATATTTCAAATTTATTCTATTGTTTTCACTATTTTGACATGTTTTTTTTTTTTCTCATGGAATTATTAGCTTTCAATAGTTCAATTCTTATTTTTAAGTCATTCTATTCATTCTTTTCTTCAGTGAGCTTTTGTAACTATTTTTCTGTTTCACTAATTATGCTTTTTAAGTTGGAATTCTCTTCCATATTTTTTATGCTTTCTTTTACTAAGCTATTTTCTTTTGGTCATTTTCTTCCTTTGTTTTTATTTCATTACCTATTTTTTTCCTCTGCCAATCTTATTTGATTTTGAAAATAATTTTTCACCTCTCCCAGGAATTATTGTTGAACTTATGCCAATTCATATTTTCTTTCTTTTGGGGGCTTTGCTTGTGGCTGTTTTGACTTCATGGCCTTGTTAATTTGAGTCTTGATCTTCCCTTTTACTATAGTAGATTTTTGTGGTCAGGTTCCTTTTTTTGTTGTTTGCTCATTTCCCACCCTATATCTTGGTTTTGAATTTATGTTAAAGTTTGTCTCTGTTCTAATTCTCAGGGGGAGGGGGAGAAGAGCGCTCTTCCACCTTTTACACATTTAGACTGCTATTTGCAAAGCTATATCTATTTTTTTTTGGGGGGGGGGAAATGGAAGGTGTTGAAAGTTTTTCATGCTTCCAAAGTGATTTGGGGAGAGGTGTGCTCACTGCTCTCTTCTTCTGCATTCTGGTACAGAGAAAAAGAGAAGGGCCTTTGACTCCCTGGGATTTCAATAGTTAATGCTCTTCACTTTCCCTTATTTAATGGTACCAGAAGTCATACTGCTTCTCAAGGCCCTTATTTCCTTCAGAATAGAAGTGATACTGTTTCTTAGTAGCCCTGGACCCTTGTGACCCAAAAGCTGCTTCTCAGATTTGCATTTTGGTACAAAAGTACTTCTCTTTGCCCTTAAACTGATCCAGATATGGGTATAGGCAAAGGATTTGTCCAACCATATCTAGCAGAGAGGTCCCTTGTAATGTCTTTCTGACCAGTTACAAAATCCCTTTACTATTTCTGTGAAAGAAAAAAACAGGAGAGAGTGATTTCCCTAAAACATAGAGAAAAAAGTATCAAGGAAGAAAGAATGATTGACAGTGTTCAAAGACTGCAAAGAGGTTAAGGAGAATAAGGATCGAGAAAAGACTATTGGACTTGACAACTACAAGATTATTAGTAATTTTGGAGATAGTAATTTCAGTGAATTTATGAGTTTGAAAGCCAGATTGTAAATAGTTAAGAAGAGATTGAAAGGAGAGAAAGTGGAAGCACCTATTGTAGATGGTTTTTTTGAGAAATATAGTACAAATGGCAGAAACTAAATTGGATGATATCAGGCATTGAAAGATCAACTCAGGTTGGGGGAGGTTTTTGTGTATTTTACTTTATTTTTATTTCTTTTTAGTATAGGAAAGACATGATTCATCTAGCAGAGGCCTTTCTGGGTTCTGGGATACCAAGAGTATGATGCAGTAAAGTTTCTGACCACCATTCTTCCCCCAATCCACAATTTGATGCACCTTTTATGATGCTTAACACATTTGTAGATTGCCATACATGTCTCAAGTTAAAAAAAATATTTCATATGGCTCTGTCAACAAGAAATTTCCTACTTCAAACATTGGATCATATTTCTGGATTTAATATTTTCTACCCTTTAGCTTAGGTTTTCTTTCCATATACAAAAATGATTGTCTCAGTATTATTTACATTTTTTTCCAAAAGGTTTTCAATTTAAAAACATCTACATTTCTTCAAACCCTGCTTTTAGTCCCTGAGTCTTGGTTTTGAATCTATAAGCAATTAATCCAGACAATATTTGTAAAATACTTAGCACAATGCCTAACACATATAAGCTCTAAGCTTTCCTCCCTCTTACTCTCCACCTCCTCTTTCTCCTCCTCGTCTTTGTCCTCTTCCTTCTTTTTCTCCTTCTTCTCCTCCTTCTCCTTCATCATCATCATCATCATCATCATCATCATCATCTTCTTTTTCTTCTTTGTTCTTCACATATTATATTTATCTTTGGTAAATATAGTGTTTGCTAATGATATGTATATTATTTGAGCTACACAATAAATACTATGTTCATATGTACTATAAATACATATAGTATTCTTCATATAGATAAATATTGAGGACATTTATGTAATTATGTGAATGTGTGTAGAACACATAGATGTGTAATGATAAAAATTATGAAAAAATGGTTTGTTATTAGATATTACCTTTAAATACATACACATATAAACATATGTATATATACATACATGTATCTGTATGTATACATACAAAAATAGTTCTCAGTAAAATATTCCAATTTTCCTCATTTTAAAAAGTTGACATTTCTCAGTTGCTGGTTTAGGGAAATGATGCATGGTAAATGATCAATTTGGCTGAAATGACTAAATGAGTATAAATACACAGTTTGAGATTTTGGATGAATATAGTGTTTGGGCGAGGGAGCATGTGAAGGCACCTCTGCATCAACACTTTGCCATATGGTATCCATAATCTTGATATGGTGTAGCAAAGATGAAAGCATTGAAGAGGAAAGATGTATGTCACTGCATGTGCTGACAGGTAGAAACTATGAAGTCTTTGAATCTTGACAAATTTAGAATAGTGTGCTTATTGAGGCACTTAAAGACAAGTTGCATATATGAAAACAAAACAAAAAAATATTTGTGAGCTAATGGCTAGTACAGCACAGATCCTTCATAGTCAATGAAAACTATTTGTAGCACATCAACTTTAAAAATGTTTTAGTTATGCATCTGGTTGTTTCTTTACATCACTGATATTTTCTAATAACTCCCCAAAGAACCCTCTCTTATAAAAAATAATAGCTAAGCAAAACAGACTGACACTTCAATTGTATCTGACATTGTGTGCTTCATCCTGTAATTATAGAGCAACTTCCTAACGCTAATAGGACAGAGGTATGTCAACCCACCACACCCTGGATTCACAACTGTTCAAAATTGACTTGAATTTTTATGTCTTTTACATTAACTTTTAAACATTTGTGCTTTTGCACGTTAGATTATTATTCAGCAAGTTGTTTTTCTGGATTAGTTTCAAACTAGTGGCCGAAGTTACTCCCACCAAGTCAAACTAAATAAATAATAGAATTTCACTCAAAACTATAGTTATGGGTTCATGAATTGGAGGCACCAAAAGAATGGAGGAAAGGAGTTGTCGTAGGACAGATTTGTGGGTTTGAATTATAGATTCATGCTTTATAATGGTATGGGTTTTCCCTCCTTGTGTTCCCACTGTTTACAGATCCCATGATCCAGAGCTATCCTTATGAGGGATAAAATAAGTCTATCTCCATTAATAACCACTCTGCCTCCCATGAAGGTATATTTCAGAGCCAGAGACGCCTACACAAAGCAGCTAGTCAAGGAGAGCAGGTGGGTTGCATTAGCTCCATGCACCCCCAGCTTTCCTTCAGGTGATCATATATTAATGAGGATAAGAAACTATAAAAAAGCACTGTTTATATCAAGGGTTCTTAACATTTCTTGTAAGATCTATGAATCCCTTTACTTTTTTTTTAAACCTATAGAGCGCTTCTCAGAGAAAATAAAGATGTAGTTTCCCTCTATGCAGGACAACAAAGCCTTTGGAATTTTGCCCCAGGTTTGAACCACTTAATCTGCCTTAACCCTAAAATCATATTTTTCCTTAATGTCAATTGCTTTGCTACAGTATAAATGTACTTTACCTCTGGTCCCTATTGCAGTTTTTTTTGGCATTCTAAAGTTTAATTTCTTATAAGTTCCTGTTTTCTTTGCCTCATATGATTTAAAATCTATGCAGATTTTGCTTTTCCTCCTTGACTAATAATCTAGCTCCTTATCCTCTCATAGATTGCTGCTAGTTCCAAATTCAACATCATTAAGAAAAGAGTTGTGGATATTCTGTGCCTTGGAGGAGCCATGATGAATAAAAGATGGTGGAGATACATGTGGGAATGTATATTAAAAAAAAAAAACAGTAAATCTCACTTTATACAATAGATGTTGTCAAGAAGAGTTCTATTTAAAATAAGTTATATTTCTTAATTTTATGTATATTATGAGAAATCAAGGGTCCATAAGACCGTGATTTATGAGAATTTAAGAGAGCAAGAACAATGTCTGTGGGTCAGAGGGGGTTATGAGAGTACAATCAGAAGGAACTTTGGTGGAGAATTCCATACAAAGGAGATATACTGTAAAACTTGACCTTGAGAGTCCAACAAATTTCTGTACTACCATCAATGGGATTAAAAAAAGTCTACTAGTTCCTTATCTTTCATTCCTTAAACTATAGTTTTTATTAATATCTTTAATTTAAATTGCCTAAATATGACCGTAGATGGTTTTTCTCCTCCCTGCTTCCAGAGAGCAATTTCTATAGTGAGGATTTAAGAAAAGAAAAAAAAAAGATAATATGAAGAAGAAAAAAAATCAGAAAACTTACAGACTAAAAAAAAATAGCAAGACATATTTTTAGCATTTTGCATTCTCCTATCTCTACCAGTCCCATAAACATGCCTTTGTAAAATGAAGATGTCTTCTCATATCACTGCTCTGGGCAAAGCATTTTCCTTATAACTTGTAGTTCTAGAGGTCTAGGAGTGCAGTGAAATGTGGCTGAAGCTTTACTGAAATTGTATTACAGGAAATATAATGATCAATCAGGAGGTGAGTATCCTAGGGTATGGTCTGTGATATGAGATCTGGTCTATGGTGTGTGCATGTGTGATAAGTAATGAACATAGAGAAAACCATTTAATAAGTCTAGCTTGGAACTTGAAATATGAGAAGATAAGTACTATTTGAGGAGAATAGAAAGATAGAGTAGAGTCAAGTTACAAAGGATATTAAAGGCTGAACAGAACTTTATACTTTATTATAGATGCAAAATGTTAAGAGGAGTATGCTGAAGCCAGGTCAAACGAAATATATAGAATCAATTGTTACATTTTCAGTGTGAAAGTTTATACCTTGATCTTTGGAAAGCACTACAAATCAGTTTGGTGTTGTTTTGTTGATTTTCTAAACTTAATAAAGTGAATGAGAAAATGTTGATAATGACGATTAAATTTAAAATAATGACATACAGGAGGACATAGCCAAGATGGCAGAGTAAAAACAGAGATTTGCTTGAGCTTACCCCCAAGCCCCTCAAAATACCTGTAAAAAATGACTCTAAACAAATTCTAGAGTTACAGAACCCACAAAAGGACAAAGTAAAACAATTCTTTAGCCCAAGTCAACCTGTAAAGTGGACAGGAAGGGTACATAAAACCAGGCTGGAGAAGAGGGAGTCTGGCATGGGCCATGCCAGCACAGACATTGTCAGGGAAGACCTCATGACACTGAATCACTGGCCGCTGTGGTGGTTTCCAGGCTTGTTTTGTTTTCACCAAATATAGTGCTTTAAAAAAAAAAAAAAGAACATTGGGGCGGCTAGGTGGCACAGTGAGTAAAGTGCCGGCCCTGGAGTCAGAAGGACCTGAGTTCGGATCTGGCCTCAGACTTAACACACATAAACAAAAACCTAGCCATGTGACCTTGGGCAAGTTACTTAACTCCAATTGCCCTCCAAAAAAAAAAAGCAAAAAAATTAAAACATTAAAAAAAAAGAACATGAATGTAGATAAAATGTTTCCTAATGTTGCACTTATTAATTATGCCTATAAAGTGTTCATACTAATTTTCTTTTTTCTTCCACTTGCTGAAGAGGAGTCTCCTATAGGATAGCAATGGTACTACTTGTTTCATAATCCAATAGAAGCTAAGCTTTCAAATTCCACTGCTCAACACCAAGTTAGGAACTGGGGTAAACAACTGTTTGATAAATCTGTATTGGTGTAACAATGAGTGGCAGTTATGTAAAGTAAAATAAAAATTGCAAAAAATATTTAATGATGCACTTGCCTTTTTTTTTTTGAAGGGGGAAGATAGGGCAATTGGGGTTAAGTGTCTTGCCAAGGTCACATGGCTAGTTTTTTTGTGGGTATGCTAAGTTTCTGAGGCCAGATTTGAACTCAGGTCCTCCTGACTCCAGGGCTGGTGCTCAATTCACTGCGTCACTTAACTGCCCGACATTAGCCTTTCAAAAATAATTTAAGGGAATGAGCTAATGTTAAGGGGAAGCCCTTTTGATTGGCACAGTAAGTTTAAAATAGGGTAAAGAAGATGCCTGTCTTAATATTTAAATCTCACAATATGACCTGATCATACCATTACAATATTATGTACTATTACTCTTCATTAATTTCCTTTCATCAGAAAACTTGTCTGATGTCTTTACCACCCCTAGAACATACAATGAAAATTTTTATCTTATACTTGACTGTTTATATTGTGTCTAATATTGTCCTATAATTGTGTCATATATATTGTTTTTTCTTAGGGATACTGTATTACTGGAACCATACAAATCAAATAAATAAAAAGAAAAAAAAACTTCCTTAGCTTCTGCAAATATATTCACATTCAGTAATTGATTATTGACATAAACTGAGGTAAGATAAAATTTAATTTTTTTAAAAACTTCTGACAAATAAATAAAACAAAACTCAATTTTGTTCTATTGTCTCTTAATTATTACTATTTGTTCCAGAAATACTTTTGTTACTCACCTTCCAAAATGGTAGAGATAAAAGAATGTTGATTGTGCCTCCCTTATTGCCACACTTCACTATAGCACCTCACCTCATGTGGTCCCTCTCTCCATTTGGGGTAGCATGGCCTTACATATGAGGGCTTTGTCTTTAGGAATGTAATTTCTGGTTGCTTATATTTTGTAAGATCTTTGGAAGTTTGGAGGCTAGATTTCTTTTTGAAATTAGGAAAAAAAATCGCTCCTTGTCTTGAGCAATTTTCATTTCTATTTCTTGAAATATAGCTCTGAAAAAAAGAAAGCTATTGAAAAAGAATGGTTTTTTTTGCTTTTTTATTTTTTAAGGATCCCATTGATTCTCTCAACTTGCCCACTGTGTTTCAAATGGAATAATTTGAATACCCAATAATAGCCCCAGTCTAACCTCTATGGCTCACTGTTTAGGTTTTGATGACTTAGAATAAGTACAAATAGCAGTTGTTTTCTGCTCTTGCCAGAAACTCTGAAGTTATTCCCCTCCCAGACTGATATTTTTGTGACTAGAAAGAAGGCCACTTTTTGTCTCAATTCTTACCTAGCACTTATTCATTGAAAGGAAGTTGAAACTGAAAGTTGAGACTGGAGAAAAACTTTAATTTAGAAAGGCCAGGGGCACAGTAAAGATGGAGGTGGAGAAGCAGGAAAAATCCATGCGCTCCCCCCATAACCACCTAAAATGCCTATAAAATATGACTCTAAATGAACTTTAGCGTTACAGAAGCCACAAAGTGACAGAGAAAAACTAATCTCCCACTGAAGGCAGCTTGGAAGACAGACAGGAAGGGTCAATTGTAGAGAACTAAGAGCAGAGCCCAACCCCACATGAGCCTGCAGTTTTAGTCTCAGGGTGGCCCCAGCCAGCCCCAGCTGGAGGGACTTCCAAGAATGGATTACTAGCAGCTATGGCAGTTTCCAGAATTATGAATCCATAAGTACCAAAGACAATATGAGAGATCATTGTGGACTTTGGGAACCAGAGTCTGGGAGTGTGTACCTCTGCCCCCAGAGGGAGAAGAAGTTGAAGCATGGAAGCCACCACTGTGTGGCTGTTTCAGAGCTCCTAGCCTGCAAATTATAGGGGGACCAAACAACCATTCTGAAGGGTAATCACTCTTGCTTTAATTTGTTTGGATCTGGATACCTGTCCTGGGTGAAGGTCCTAGGATGGGTGACCAAGTGCCAGAAGAGGTGGAGGCTCCAGAGAGAGCAGCCAACTAATAACTACAGCACCTGTAAAAACCCCAGAAATTTGACAAAGCTCTCCTATATGGAAGTAGAGTTCTACTGTGGCAAAAAGCTCAATAGTCACATAATTGAGTGGTAAAATAAGCAAGCAAAGGAAGCAAAGCAAGCACAGCAGTCAAACATTAAATTCCTATTTGGGGAAAAAAAGGATCAATGCATGGAATGGGAGGAAGACAACAAAGTCAAAACTCCTGTACCAAAAGCTTCCAAGAAAAATGTGAACTGGTTACAGGCCATAGAGGAACTTAACAAGGATATTGAAAACCAAATAAGAGAAGTGGAGGAATAATTGGGAAGAGAAATGAGAATGATGCAAGAAAATCAAGAAAAATGGGTCAACAACCTAACTGAAGAAAATAACACCTTAAAAATAGACAAACTATGTGTGGCTAGGTGGCACAATGAGTAGAGCATCAGCCCTTGGGTCAGAAGGACCTGAATTCAGATCTGGCCTCAGACACTTAACACACACACACACAAATAAAGACCTAGCCATGTGACCTTGAGCAAATTACTTAATCCCAATTGCCCTCCAAAAACCAGAAAAACAAAACAAAACAAAAAAAAAGAAAATAGACAAACTCAAATGGCAAAAGAAGCTAAAAAAAGGCAATGAGGACAAGAATGCCTTAAAAAGTTGAATTTGCCAGATGGAAAAAGAATTTCAAACTCTCACTGAAGAGAATCATTCCTTCAAGAATTAGGTTGGAGCAAATGGAAGCTAGTGACTTTATGAGAAATCATAATATTATTAAACAGACCCAAACAAAGGAAAAAATAGAAGGCAATGTGAAATATCTCAATGGGAAATCCACTGACCTAGAAAATAGATCAAGGATAGATAATTTAAAAATTATTGGACTATCTGAAAGCCATGGTCAAGAAAAAGAATGTAGAAATGATCCTTCAAGGGCAGTGTGGCGGATCTCCGCCATCTGGTGCCCACCCGGGACTGGGGTTGCGGGGAGGTGGACTGTTCGAGTCCCGCCTGAGGGATGTGCCTTTTCGACCTTTTCCGGGGGCTTTTTTGGATTCCCGGGGCCTCAGAGACCCAGGGATCCCTTTTTTGGAGGGATGACTAGAGAAGAGGATGATGAAGATGCGGAGGAAGAAGAAAGAGGAGAAGGTTCCTGGAGTTCCAGGTTTGGAGGTCCCAGGTCCCCGGAGGACTTCACTTTTGGCTTTAGTTTTGGCCCTGGAGAGGAGATGCCTTTCCATGATCACTTTCGCTTTGACGAACTGATTCGGGATTTCAACTGTATTTTCGGAGACATGGGGGCCTGGACCCTGCCCTCCCTCCCCCCTGAGCTCCTAGGCCCAGAGCCAGAGATCCCAAGTGAGAGGCGGAAGGAGGGGGAGACCATCCGGGATTCAATGCTCAAGTATCCAGATAGTCACCAAGCTAGGATTTTTGGCTGGGACTCGGAGAGTGACCTGGGGCGCCCCTCTCCCAAAGCAGCCCCAGACTGGGACTCCAAGAGGCCTTTCCGTGGTTTTGATGAGGTGTGGCCAGTGACTCCTGATGCTACAACCAGAGAAGATAAGGATCTTGATTCCCAGGTCTCACAGGAGGGCCTGGGTCAAGTCTTACAGCCGCAGCCTAAATCGTACTTCAGAAGCATCTCTGTTACCAAAATATCGGGACCAGATGGGATGGTAGAGGAGCGGCGCACCGTTGTAGATAGTGAGGGCCACAAAGAAACCACAGTAACTCGTCGAGAAGCAGATGCCAGTTCTAGAGATGAGTCAGGCACCCCACAGCCTCCAGAGTTGGGGGACAGTTCTTCCATCCTGGATTCATTCCTATGACGATGGTTCCGGAAGAACTGTCCCTGAAGCTTTAGAACCAGAGGGCAAAATAGAGGTGGAAAGATTCCACCAATCACCTCCTGAAAAAGATCCCCAAAAGGAAACTCCTAGGGATATTATATTCAGGTTCTGGAGTTCCCAGATCAAGGAGAAAATATTATAAGCAGCCAAGAAGAAACAATCTGAATATTGTGGAAACACAATCAGGATAACACAGGACTTGGCAGCTTATACAATGAGGGATTTAAGGGCTTGGAATATTATATTCCAGAGGTAGAAGAGCTGGGATTAAAACCGAAAATCACCTACCCAGCAAAACTGAGTATCATGTTTCAGGGGAAAATATGTTCATTCAATGAAATAAAGGACTTTCAAGCATTCTTGATGAAAAAAAGCAGATATGAGTAGAAAATTTTACATTCAGATGCAAGAAGTAAGAGAAGCTTGAGAAGGTAGACAGGGAAAAGAAATCATAAGGAACTTATCAAAGTTGAACTATTTACATTCCTATATTGAAAAAGGATAATTTTAACTTATGAAACTTTTCTCAATATGAGAATTATTAAGGGGAATATAAATATATATGTGTATATATATTATACCTACATATACACACATGTCTATATTGGAGGGTATATGAGTGTAAGAATAGATATGTGAGCATATGTATATATGTCTACAGGTATACACAGACAGAGGGCACAGTACCAATTGAATAGAAATGAATGATACTTAAATGGAGAAACTGAGAGGTGAGAGAGGAATATCATGAGAGGAGATAGGAAGAGAAACAATGGGGTAAATTATATCATAAAGAAGAGGAAAGGGAAAACTGTTACAATGGAGGAGAAGAACAGGAAGGAAAAAGGGAATGGGTCCTTACTCTCACTGAATTTGGCTTAAGGAGGGAGTGACATATACACTGAGTAGGGTATCTTTTCCTGTAGGAGAGTAGGGGAGAAGGGGAGGGGATGGGGTTGATGGAGGGGAGGGCAGATGGGGGAGGTTACTTTTAAGCACACACTTTTTTTTGTCCAACTCTCCTTGTTTATTCCTTTCCTTTCCTTTCCTTTCCTTTCCTTTCCTTTCCTTTCCTTTCCTTTCCTTTCCTTTCCTTTCCTTTCCTTTCCTTTCCTTTCCTTTCCTTTCCTTTCCTTTCCAGTAGGGCAAGGTGAATCCCGATGACCCAATGCCTGCAAATCTTATCTCCAGATTATATGTAAAATAACATTAATAACAGTATTTATATATTTTTAAAACATTTGATTTTGAACTTTTGAATTCCAGATCCATTGCCTTCCTCCCTTTTCACTGACAGTTATTGGGAAGATAAGCAATTCAGTATATGTTGTACATGTGTAGCTATGCAAAATATTACTATAGTAGATACATTGTAAAAGACTGACTATATTTCCCTCCCTCCTATCCCACCTCCCACCTGGTCCACTCCCCACTTTCATCCTGTCCCTTTTCAAAAGTAGAGGCTTCCAACATCCCTCCACCCAAGCCTCCCCTCCCTTCCATCATCTCCTCCCCAACCCCCTTCCCCCACTCTGTTGTAGCTTAAGATATCCCATTTAGTATTTATGTCATTCTCTCCTTGAGCCAAATTCAATGAGAATAAGGTTTTGCCTTTTTGCCTTCCTGTTCTTCCCTTCCCCTGCAACCACTTTACCTGGCCTCTTCTATATGAGATAGTTTACCTCATTCTATGTCTCCCCATCTCCTCTCCTATGTTCCTCTCTCACCGCTCAATTTCACCCCTTAAGTATCAGCCCTTCCCATTAAATTCGACCTGTGCCCTCTATCTATGTATACCTGTAAACATATACACACATTCACACATGTATTCATATGCCCATATACATTTCTTTAGTTATGTTCATACTGAGAAAGGTTTTTTAAGTTACAGTTATCATTTTTCCATGTAGGAATGTAAATAGTTCAACATTGATAAGTTACTTATGATTTATTTTCCCTGTTTATTTTCTCAACCATCTTTTGCTTCTTGTGTCTGAATGTCAAATTTTCTATTCAATTCCAGTTTTTTCCTCAAGAGTGCTTGAAAGTCCTTTATTCCACTGAATGACCATAATTTCCCCTGAAACATGATACTCAGTTTTGCTGGGTAGGTGATTCTTGGTTTTATCCAAGCTCCTTTACCCTCCAGAATATCATAGTCCATGCCCTTTTATACCTCAGTGTAGAAACTGCCAGATTCTGTGCTATCCTGATTGTTTTTCCACAATATTGAAATTGTTTCTTCCTGGCTGCTTGTAATATTCTCTCCTTGATCTGGATATTCTGGAACCTGGCTACAATATTTCCAGGACTTTTCTTTTTGGGATCTTTTTCAGGAGGTGATTGGTGGATTCTTTCAACCTCTATTTTGCCCTCTGGTTCTAAAATATCAGAGCAATTTTCCTTGAGAATTTCTTGAAGAATGATTTCTTGATTCTTTCTTTGATCATGATTTTAGTTAGTCCAATAATTTTTAGATTATCTCTCCTGGATCTATTTTCCAGGTCAGTGGGTTTCCCAGTGAGGTAATTCACATTGCCTTCTATTATTTCTTTTGCTTGGATCTGCTTAATAGCATCTTGATTTCTCATAAAGTCATTAGCTTCCATTTGCTCCAGTCTAATTCTGAAGTAATGATTCTCCTCAGTGAGCTTTTGAGATTCTTTTTCCACCTGGCAAATTTGGCTTTTTAAATCATTCCTCTCCTCATTGCCTTTTCGAGCCTCTTTTGCCATTTGAGTAAGTTTATTTTTAAGGTGTTATTTTCCTCAGTCAGGCTGTTGATTCTCATTTCATACCTTTCTTGCATCTTTCTTATTCTATTCTACACTTCACTTATCTGCTTCTTAAGGTCCTCTATGGCCTGTAGCCAGCTTTTTATTTTCATTTGGGGCTTTTGGTACAGGTGTTCTGACCTCACAGTCCTCCTCCTGTTCCATGCTTTGATCCTCTTCGCCCCCAAAATAGGAGTCTAATGTTGAATTTTTTCTCTTTATTTTGTTTCCATTGTCTAGGCATGTTGCCACTTTATTACTTTACTTTTGGGATTGTTGCCACAGTAGGACTCTGCCACCAGCCAGGGGAGCTTCAGCCCCAAATGCTGGGGTTTTCCCAATTGCTGGAGGTATTAGGTGGGTGGCCTCTCTGAAGCCTCCATACACTCTGGCAAGCTGGTCACACACCTCAAGACCTCCACCCCAGACTGCAGTCCAGATCCAAGAAGGCTAAAGCAATAGCGATAACCCCCCAGACTGATTACTGTATTTCCCTACAGTCCACAGGCCAAGAGGTGAAGCTGCCACATGGCAACACGGCACAAGCTGTGGCAGCTCCTCAGCTGCTTCTCACCCCCAGGGGAAAAAGCTGATGTGCTCTCCCAATATGTGTTGATAATTCCGGAAACGCCATAGCTGCTGGTGTTCTGTGGTCCCTCCAGCTGTCTGCTGGTTGGGCCGCCCTGGGGCTAAAACCTCAGACTCAAATGGGCCTGGGCTGGGCTCCCAGAGTGCTGTGCTACCTGCTCCCTGCCAGTTTGCCAGGCTGTTTTCAGTGGGAGGTTAGCTTCTATGTGTCATTTTGTGGGTTCTGGAGCTCCAGAGGTCATTCAGAGTCCCCCTTTTACAAAATTTTGAAGTGATGTGTGCTGGAGCTCAGAGGAAGTACTGTATCTACTCTGCCATCTTGACTCTTCCCCCTAAGCACACAGTTTTGAAAAGAAACAGGGTCAAATTCGAGAATAGAACAAGTGGGGGTGGGATAGGATGGAGGGAAATATTATCAGTCTTTCACAATATATTCACTATTGAAATGTTTTGTGTAGCTACACATGTACAACCTATATTGAATTGCTTATCTTTCTAGTAAGGGTGGCTGATGCTGGAGGAAGGAAAAGAAACTGGAATTACAAGTTTTAAAATACAATGTTTAAAAATATATTAATATTATTTTTTTTTCATGCAAGTGAAAAATAAGATATACAGGCACTGGGATTTAGAGTTCCATCTTGACCTACTGGAAAGTAAGAGGGGGAATGGGGGAAGGCATAGGAGAGAGCATATTGGGGAGGGGTATAAAGTGGCATCACTGTTTTGGGGTGGTGTGTAGGTCAAAGACGGGGAAAATTTGTAACTCAAATCTTCTGGAAATGAATGGTTTATACTAAAAATAAACATAAAATGTAATTTAAAAAAAAGAAAAAGGGGATGGAGTCAAGATAGCAGAGTAGAAGCAGCACTTCAGCACAGCTCCACCTCCCCACAAATTCCAATCCATGTAAAAGGGGACTCTGAACAAACTCTGGAACTAAAGAACCCACAAAATGACACAGAGAAGCCAACCTCCTGCTGAGGACAGCCTGGCAAGGATCAGCCAGTGCTGGGCTGTGGGAGCCAAGCCCAGGCCCTCTTGAGTCTGAGTTTTTAGCCCCAGGGTGGCCAGACCAGCAACTGGCTGGGGGGACTCCAGAACACCAGCAACTATGGCGTTTCTAGAACTATCAACATATAGATGCCAAGAACAAAGTTAGAGGTCAGTGCAGTTTGGACTTTGGGACTACTGGGGAGAGTGTGTCAGCCTCTTTCCCTGGGTATGAGAAGGGACACGGAGATTCACATTGCCCTACTGGAAAAGATGAAGGGGGTAAGGGAGAAGATATGGGAAAGAACAGATTGGATGAGGAGATATATTGTGGGACTGTTATTTTGGTGTGGTAGGTAGGGGAAAATGGGGGAAAAGTTGTAACTCAAAACCTGGCATAATTGAATGGTGTAAACCAGAAGTTAATAAATCATTGGGAAAAAAAGGAAAAAAAAAACAATTTAGAAAGGCCAAGGTCACCCACTGCCTCCAGGTCCTCTCCTGTTATCTCGACTTATGTCTTGCCACTGGATTTGGATGACTCTGGAAGAGTAAAGCACATGAGCTCTGCATCATTTAAATACAACTAAAAACAATTCTTGAGTAAGTCAAGGCATAATATTCATGGTGTCAGTGGTCCTCTCATAGAGCAAAGGACGAACAATACAATACAAATTACTCTCCAAAGTGACTCCTTTTGGAAGAGCTGTAATTGATGAAACATATTCAGGAGGAAGCAGAATGAAACCTTCCCAATATGTGACTTTATCTTTAGCATGAATTATCACCAAAGATTAAAAGGACTGATTTGATGACAGTCTAGAAGCTAATGTTTTTAAATATTTAAACATGTCTAATTTCTTTTTTGTTAGAGGAAGCCTAGTACAGTTAAAAAGACATGAACCAAGAGTCATAGGACATGGGGTTTTAGAACCCAATTAAAATACTCTCAATGCAGGGACTTTCTTTGATTGCAGAGAAGTAATAGATTTGAGAGTCACTATAAGACATTTATTTTTAACACAGGTAATGAGGGAATATATTTTTGATAACTGAACATATTTGTTTAAATTTATTTCCCCAATGGGCTATATTGTAGAAGAGAGAGAAAATATGTTTCTGTTCGTAATTATTCAAAATAATTAATAATTAATGCACTGGTGATTGAGGTTAGAGTTTTATAATTAACACACTGGAGGTGTGATTTTATACACACACACACACACACACACACACACACACACACATATATATGTATGTACATGCACACATATAATGCTATATTACTATAAGGTGAAGTCACTATATTAATAATTTTGCTTTATTGTTTTACTTTCTTACAAGAGACCTCTAGTGAAATAAGTGTACCAAGTAAGTTGTTGTAATATAAAAACAAAACATGAATAAAACCTCAAAAAAGAACTCCTCTGATTTTAGCTATCTTTGTGATGTTGAGAACATCACTCAATTTCTTTTAGTCTTATTTTCCTGTTTGTAAAGTGAAGAAGTTATTTGGCTGAAAACATATAAGATCTCTTCCAGATTTGGTCTGTTATCCTATAATCACTATACAATAGATGGATGAATCTCAGGATTTTGAAATGAAATTTAATGTTCTTGTGTAACCAGTATAATATTTAAACATTTGCTTTCATTTAAGAATTTTAAGTCCTGACACTTTGACTTAAACTTTAAAATACTTTAGCCTCTCTTTTTGACAAGTAATCAACAAAATTGTTAAACACATTAGATGAGTTTGCTTTTTAAAGAAACCTTACAGTACTCCTGTAATGGTAATTAAATTTAAAGATCCCTTTGTATTAGGAAGTTTTGTGGTACTTAGCACCTAATTTAAATTAAGCCTCTGATAAAGAAACATAAGGTATGAACTGCTGTTGCTGATATAACAGGAAGGGGCTGAAAAGGGAGGAGCAATACCGTATATAAGGAAAAGCCCCAGAGAGGGAGAGTCAGATAAGCTTTGTGGAGGCAGAAGCAGCTGATGCTAAGAAGGCTGAAGAAGGAAGGCCCAGGCTGGAGAGAATGGTTTTGATTTTGGGAAACTGGGTGAAGTGATTTTGATTCTGGGAAATAGCTGGAGCTTCTTCTGGGGAGCTACCAGCTTCTCCTGGGAACTGCCAAAGACTGAGGAAGCATGGCTCTGACACTGGTACTTTGAATGAACCTGTTTGTGGCTTTACTAAGACTTTGTTAAGTCCTGACTTCACAGAAACTGTGAAGGATTTAAAGTGGACTGGACACTGTTAGCTTCAGCATGGAACAGGAACAGCACAGAGAGATGGACAAGGAACTGGGAGCTGTCTGCCTTTGAACCCAGGTGACAATTTGGTGAATCCAGGTAGGAGCTGAGAACAAGGAAGGGGATCCAGGGAATCTGAGAGATTGCCCCGAGTCAAGCTGAAAGAAGACTTCACTTGGATACTGTGTACTGATTGAGAATATTATAACTTATTTGTGACTGAGGGATTTATGGTCTGTGTATTTTACACTACCCCTTAAGAGAGTGCTGAATAGTGACTGATATTGTAACTTACAGTGCCCCATGAGTGAAGAACTTTGACTACTGTATTTTGTGACCCTTAAGGAGGCAAGTCAATAATTGACTTGATTGAATGATTGAGCTAGTAAGCGATTGATTGACTAAATGATTATACTTTGATCAAAACTATGTAATTATTCTGGTGAAAACTATGTGGCCATTTTCTGTGATAAGTTGTGACCACTGTATTTTGATTATCTGTGATAAGTTGTAACATTGTGAATGCCATATCTTGATTTACTGTGAATGTTTTGCTCTGATTTTTTATTGAATAAATAGAGTGTTCTCTGTACTATGTAATCAGAATCTTAAAAGCTGTTCATAGTAGCATTCTTCTGGAAAGATGCTCGTGCTTGGCTTTATGACTCCCCACATATAGAAACAAATATTTATGTGAAGTGCATGCTAATTATTAATATATTTGTTTCTTTACCTATCTTTATATTTATTTGTAATTTTTTAAGTTTATCAGCTTTTCCTAAAGTGAGTCACAATTGTAATCTAGGACTTTTTTATGTGCATACAAAAAAGAAAGCTTACTAAAATTGACATCCAACTCAACATATTATTGTCATTTATTAATAAAAAGGGCAAAGAATCCAATAGTTTTTCATCTTCAAACTTCTGCAGAACTAAGTTTTTTCAGAGTAAAGCCTGTTCTTAAAAGTCAGTGAGAGTTATATACTTGGATCTCTTCTACAGGAGGGCCAAGTGAAATGAGAAATTGGCCCATTTGATAACTGGATGTAGCATGAAAAATGTATCGAAGATATATAAACATAGAAAGTTCTATTAGGGAATTTACAGTATATAGCTGTTTCAACATTGAAGATATGGAAACTTTTGTAATAACAAGTGATAATGAATAGTGTCAGGTATTATGTATTCTTTCCTTAGATCTTAGCATATAAATGAAAGATTCATATACTTAAGGATGGATGTTATTACTTTAGTTAATGGCAAATTAGATTTGATAAACACTTTTATAGTAGCTTTGATCAGTTTGATAATTGTGGGGAGCCAAAGAGGTCTGAGCCAAGACTTCAGAAAATTACTCTGATATCAGTGGACCTGAACAACAAAGATATCTTCCAGATGTGACTTTTCACTAAGTCAGCTCCAGAGTTCTTTTTATATGGGTTACACTTATAAGGATGGTATTTGAGTTCTGAGGCCAACAGGCTCTGCCCCAAGACATATCTGATTCAGCACTCAGGTATCTTTGGGTGGCCAGCTCTAAACATGTTGTCTTTTGAGGATTGTGCTTCAGCTTTGAAGTCTGCCCTCAATTGTGTCCGTTTATGACTGCGGCTGCATTAGCAGGTACCTGAAGCCTAGATCAAAGTGCTTTCCCTAAGACTTTAGTCTCCTAGATAAGAAATCCTTATCAAATTATCTATTCCATGCTACTTCCAGGATACAACAGATGAAGGTAATGATTTGAAAACTTGAGTTCCCTTCCTTTGTCTCCTTGCTCTATAAAAACCTTGTCCTGGGAATCAATAAATGGAGTTCATCATTCTTCCTTGATCTACCCACATGGCCTGGTCATTTCTTATTCACCTCTCCAAATCAATCTAAGTGCTGGACATTGAGCAGCACACGGCAGATAATGTACTGAATTATTTAGGGATCCTAATCATGATGATAAGTGACTAATATTTAGTGTAGGGATAAAAAAATATACAGGAATTCATTTTTGTAGATTGTATTTTTAGTGGTCTGAAGAACATCCTATGCAAAAATAAAATGGAAAATATACTTGTTGTGATGATCAGAGTGATAGTGTTGTTTATGGATGTGATGAATGAATTTTTTCATTAATAATTGTGATATGCCAATCACTGTATCAAATGTTGGGAATAAAAATACAAAAAGCAAATCATTCCTGGCACATAGAAGGAAGGATCTCACTTTCTAATATGGAAAGTCACCTCATACAGGAAAATAGTGACCGAGGAGAAGTGTTTTAGTGTGGAAAATCACTGGCATGGTGAGTCAAGGCATATAGAAATGAATTGATATGCTTTTTTTCTCTCAGTATAAGTTTTGATTTTATTATGATATAAATAAATATCTGAAAATCCCCTCTTTACCTTGGAAGTAATTAGTATTTTAAATTAGAATTAAAATACAATTTTAAAAAATAAGATATTCAATTAATCATTGAGTGACATTTTATGATACTATTGAGGTTTAAGTTTTAGATTAGTGGTGCTTGAGAACCCAAAATATCAACACACTAAGTCTTGCCGAATAAATTCATCTCAAGTCTTCTCTCAGCCACAGCAAAGCAAAGTTTATTAAAGATTCACCTTAATGGTTAGACTGTTAAGGAGTGTAAGTACATGTGAAGCTTGTATTGAGAAGCGAGACAGAATAATCTGATGCAGAATGAGTCTGCACTAGATTGAATTCATGGTCCCTTCAAGGAGGCAAGATGCATCTTATATAGAGAAAGATTGTGGGAGGGATCTATGGTGGTCTAGAAGAGGATTTTGGGGAGGGTCTTGAGGAGGAGTCAAATAAGATCAGGCTCCAGTGATGAGATTAATTGTGGGAAACCTAAAGGCTACCTAGAGATGATAGACAATGTAGGACTAGGCTAGTTTAAGGGTAACAAATTTGGGTATAGATATTTTGGTAGAATCAAGAGTGGGAAGTATTTGGACAGTGGAGGGCTAGGCTAGTAAGAGTAAGATGTTTGGTCCTAATTATAATAAAAGGCTTATGGCCTCAGGCAAATGCCTCATCAAGTGGGAAGATTCAGCCAGAGTTCAAGGGGTTTCTCAGAGCCTGTACCCCATCATTATGTACCAATAACTACATATTGCTATGCTCTGAGAATGTGAATTTTTTCATCTTTGTTTCCCTATAGTATAGCATGAAGACACAAGTGATTTTTAAATAAAGGATGACTATAATATATGCATGATAGAATAGTTTCCTTAAATGAATTTGCTTATTTTTAATGACCAAAACTACTGAAATGATTATGAAGAGATAAAGAATTCTAGATTGTTTCTAAATGGAACAGACCGAATGAAGTTTGGATTGAAAGTTGTCTAATATTACACTGGATAAAATGTCTTAGAGATGTGCATGAAAACTATAGTGAACATCAATATGAGACTTTCCACACCTTTATTTCTGTAACAAATGTCTTTTTAGATTTGAGAATGATGAAAGGAAGGATATTTGCTTGTTTGTTTTTTGGAGAATTTGCCTTTTAGGTGATGCTTAAAAATGGAGAACAGGGAGCTTTTATGAATACCATTATAGGGCTTAAAGTGGTAAAGGATTTAAAGATCATTGAATCCAACCCCTTCATTTTCCAATTAGGAAATGAAGATCCTGTCACTTGCCTGAATTCACATAGCCACTACATAACAGTGTGGTTGAGGACTCCAAGGACTCCAAATTCAGGGCTCTTAAACTGCTTCTCTACTACCTTATGCAGCCTCTCATTACCAAAAAATTATTACATTTATTGAGAAATTGCAATTGCTTCATCTTTATTCCCATAAAATAAAACATTCAATTCTTGCCCTGTGCAGAGATACAATAGGCCCATATGCATTATTGTCCTTGGGCTCATTTTTAAAGTTTTCTCATCTTATCCCTTTGAAAATGATGAATTTGTCTTTTCTACTTTCTCTTTCAATATTATCTTCTACTTGGAAATGTCATACCAATAACAAGAACAGGTGAATGATTTGTATGATTCAATGCATATAAACATTTATATTATTATGTAAGGCATCCCCAATGTCTCAGTATAGCTCTAAGCTACTAAAGCCTAACCTTTAATTCTATATAATATTATTTCATTTGAGCTAATTAATATTGCATATTACCCATTGATTATCATATTCATAGAGCAGACTACTGAGTTTTTCATCTATTCTTGTTTTCTACATGGATAATCTATTCAAAGTAGTATTCATCCCTTCATAATTTGGTTAAACTAAGATATTAGTTTTATTGATTTTATTTGAGGTAGCTAAGTAACAGAGTGGGTAAAGTTTTGACTATGAGCATAGAGCTTATTCACTTAATTGGTTGTATGAACATGATCAAGTGCCATAACCTCTTATTTGCCTCAATTTTCTCAATTGTAACAATTAAAGTAATAACAATATCTTGCAATATTGCTACGAGGATCAAGTGAGATAGTTGTAGTGTGCTTAGTGCTATGTTTGGCACACATTTGGTTCTATATAAATGCTTATTCCTTTCCCTTCCCTCATTGATTTGGAAATCATCTTGCAGTTTCATGAAATTACAAATTTTCAGGAAATGTTATCACCAACTTGCTACAGTAAATCCAAGAATATATTATCATTGGCATCTCAATGAAGACAGGATTTAGTTCAAAAAGAAGTAGAACCTAAATTATTTTCTGGCTTAAACTTAACAAACCAGAAAACAGAACTCTCATGAAATATACCTTCCCATAGGCTAATCAATAATAGCTTTCTTCCTCAGAAAGATAATTAAAGTCAATCTAATTAGTTTGCCAGTATACTCAAACGTCCCCCTAGATTAGATGTCATGTAAACAGAGACAAATTGTTATAATTTCTTATTAATCCATGGAAACAGATTATAACAGAATAACAGCATCATAGTTGAATATTATATATCAGATTAGAGAGAGACACTCACAGTTATTTGATAGAGGATTTTGTACCCTGCACTTCCTATAGCTGGGTTAAACTATTTAGAATAGTTTTGTAATTTGAAGCTTTGGTAAAATATTGGGTATTTCTTACTTCTTCTAAAAAAGAATGGAGTCAATTAAAAAAAAAAGACTAATCCTATTTCACCAGAGATTCCATGGTTATTACCTGAGAAAACATGGAGGAAATAGTGTTGAGCATTGAGTCACAACAAACCTGGTGCTGTTGGAAATGACTAGTTTTATGAAGACAGACAAGTTAGAAAACTCTCTGAGACTTACTTTCTTCTTTTAGAACAGGAAAAACATAAATTGTATTATGTATCTCATAGTTTTATGGTAACAAATGACACAATGTACATAAAGTTTTGCTTAGTCTTAAGCACTATATAAAATGTCAACTGTTACTATTACTTAAATGTGAAGAGATTTTAAACACACAAAATTCAATAAGATTCCTGTAATGACCCCTAGATTGCTCCTGCATGCATAAACAATTCCCACTTATTAGAAAAAAGCATAAAAGAAAATAAATATTTATATTTATCTGTCCTCATGGTGCCTATTCCAGAAAAATCCAAGTTGGAATGGAAAGAAGAGAAATATATAATAGAACAAAAGCAAAACAAACAAACAATGTCCTTAGTGGGTTTTCACATACATCATATATCCAAAAAGCAGTTTGTGAGGTTAAATTTCAATGGCTATAAATGAATTTTACTTGACTTTACTCTGCATATGCAATGAGAGTTACACCAGATATTCATTGATTAGCAAATAGATAAATAAATTTAGTCATTTTAATAAACTATAATACTGCCAAGCATAAAAACAAATAATATGAAGAATTCAGAGAAGCATAAGAAGACTTATATGAACTGATGCAAAGAAGGCAGAATAGAAAAACACACTATGTAGTGACAAATGCAACTCCTCTTCTTTGCAGAGGTAGAAAAATTTATGGGAGATATTGAATATCGTGTCAGACTAGACTAATTTATTAATTTGACTGAATTACTTTAAAAATATGATTATGGTGGGTGGCTTACTGGGACTGGGGAAGGGTATATTTAAAAATCAAAGTGATATTAATTTTAAAAATAAAGTGAAAGAATTATATAAAGTTCCTTATGTGTAAGGAAGAGTATTTTTCTTTAGCTTATGTATTTTAAAAAATGAGGTTATATTTGGTCAAAGATCCATGATGAATGCTAATGAGGCATCCACATCAAGTCTAACTTTGTATTTGTACATGAAACCTGTTAACAGTAACTTCTAATGAAGACATTCATTAAAACTCCAAAATATTAACTTCATGGAAAAATTCTTGTGTAAATAATTAGATTTTCTCTATTACCTCCACATTAAACAAATTTCACATATATTTTAATTAGATGTTGTTACTGAAATGAAAGAAATATTCCTCAATAATGATTTTCTATTATTTGAAATGCTGAGTAGTGTTTTCTACTGTCAATTTTCTTTGTCATATATTCTAGATATGTAAAAAAAATGTTTGAGTAATCTGTGATTTGATGTCTTAGAATAGAGTCTCTTTTTGTGGATGTGATTATATAAAATATGCAATGAGGTCTTCAGGAAGATAACTCAATAATTCTTACCTAGGTGATATTGTTATTATCTTATCATTTTAAGACACGTAATATCAAGTTGACACAAAAATATGTTAGCATTAAAAGGTTAAGATGATTTTAAAATGGAATAAATATGAAAGACCAAAAAAGTAAGACAATTCAGTAATGTGTTGTTTTGAGATAAAGAGTAAGAAAATAAAAATGTTTACATTCAAATTATAGCTATTGATGCATTCTCTCCTTATATTTAATCTCAGCTAACTGTAGTTTAGTTCATTTGCATCCATTCATTTCTTGTAGAAAATCACATTATTATTAATAATATAGACACTGACTCCAGGAATTATATATCACCAATCAGCCCTCAAAATGGATGGATAAAAGAATGAGTGAAGTGATACAAGCACAAATCACAGGATATTTTGAGAAAGTGTTAGAAAATGTAGAGATATTACTAAAGATTGTTATGTATCTTTCCCCCCAAATAACTGAGTCATGCAAAAATTAAACAGAGACTTTGGAAACTGCTCAAATCAGCTGAGTGAATAAAAAGTATTAAAAAAAATCTACCCAGCAAAACTGAGTATCTTGTTTCAGGGGGAAATATGGTCATTCAGTGGAATAGAGGACTTTCAAGCATTCTTGATGAAAAGACCAGAGCTGAATAGAAAATTTGACATTCAGACACAAGAAGCAAGAGATGCTTGAGAAGGCAATCAAGGAAAAGAAATCAAAAGGAACTTATCAAAATTGGACTATTTACAGTCCTACATGGAAAAACAATAACTGTGTTTGATGAAACCTTTCTCATTATGAAAATAATTGAAGAAGGGTACATGGCACATGTTCACAGGTATACATGGATAGAGGGCACAGGTTGAATTTGATGGGAAGGGATGATTTTGTTTTTTTGGAGGGCAATTGGGGTTGGGTGACTTGCCCAGGTTCACGTGGCTGGGTTTTTGTTTGTGTGTTGGGTGTCTGGGGCCAGATTTGAGCTCGGGTCCTTCTGGCTCCGGGGCTGGCTCTCTGTTCGATTCGCCACCTAGCCGCCCCAAGGAAGGGATGACTCTTAAGGGGTGAAGTCAAGAGGTGAGGGAGGAAAGTGGCAAGAGGAGATGGAGAGAGACAGGGTAGGGCAAACTATCTCATGTAGAAGAGGCAAGGGGAAGTAGTTGCAGGGGAGGGGAAAAACAGGAAGGCAAAAAGGCAAAAGCATATTCTCATTGAAGTTGGCTCAAGGAGAGAATAACATACATACTAAATGGAATATCTTACCCTCACTCACTCTCCTGAGTAGGGGAAAGGGGGACGAGAGGGGGGATGATGGAGGGGAGGGCATTCTGGGGAGAGGGGAGTTTAGAAGTACCCACTATCAAAGAGGGACAGGATCAAAGTAGGGAATGGACCAGGTGGGAGGTGAGATGGGTGGGAGGGAAATAAAAGCAGTCTTTTACAATATATCTACTATGGTAATGTTTTGCATAGATATACATGTACAACACATACTGAATTGCTTATCTTCTCAGAGGGAGTGGGTGACAGGGGAGAAAGGGAATGGATCTGAAAATCGAAGTTTTAAAATTAAATGTTTCATAAGATGTCCAGGCACTGGGGCTCAGAGATTCACCTTGCCCTAATGGCAAAGTCGAAGGGGGTATGGGAGAAGATATGGGAGAGAGCAGATTGGATGAGGGGATATATGGTGGGACTGCTATTCTGGGGTGGTGGGTAGGGAAAGAACGGGGAAAAATGTAACTCATAATCTGGTGGAAATGAATGATGTAAACCAGAAGTTAATAAAGCATTTGTTTAAAAAAAAAACAATAAAAAAAAATCTATATTGGGGGGACAGAGCCAAGATGGCAGAGTAAAAAAAAAAAAAGGACTTGCTAGAGATTTCCCCCAAACCCCTCCAAATACCTATACTAATGACTCTAAAAATTTCTAGAGTTATAGAACCCACAAAATGACAGAGTGACACAAATATCCAGCTGAAGACAACCTGGAAGGTCAACAGCAAAGGTCTGTTGCACCGGGTTGGGGGCAGAGCACCATCCATTGTTGACCACTCTGGCATAGAAAGGGCCCAAACCAGCCTCAGGGGACTGAGTCACTTGCAGCTGTGGCAGTTTGCAGGCTTCTCAAGCTACACATGCCAAAGACAGAATAGAAGGTCACTGGGAAAACTCTGTGGGACCTTGATGAAAGAGGAGCAAGATCTGTCCCCAGCCTAGGGTCAGTACTGGTGGAGACAGTTTTAGAAATAGCAGCAGAAATGGCTGCTTCTGGAGCTCCCAATGCACAGAGGATGGGGTGATGAAATCAGAAAGTGATTACAGGGATCTCTTTGCTTACTCTGAGACAGAATTTTCTTTCTTTGCCCTGCTTAGAAATGGGTCATAGTCCTGAGTGGCAGTCCTGGGGTGACTAAGAGTGCTGGTGTTGTGGAACTTGTATCTGAAGTGGAAAGGGAATCCTTCCCAGAGTTCCAAGTCAGAAAGGAGTTCTTGGAGACACTTGCAGACAAGAGGGCAGGCCAGGAGAAGAGTAAACACCTCTCCTTTGCACATTGCACCTTGGAAGAGTTGAACATTTACAGGTCCCTAGAAGTTTCTCTGAAAATATGCTGTACAAAGCCCCTGAAGCCTGTGACAATACACCCATCCCAACCCCATATCACCTTAACTGGAAGCAGAATCCTGCCTTGAAAAAGAAATAGAAAGTCAAGTATTCAGCTGGGAAAATGAGCAAACAGCTTAAAAAACAAAAAGAAAAAAAAACCTTCAGACTATAGAATCTTATTTTGGAGACAAAGAAGATGATCCAAACCTACAGCCAGAAGACAACAAAGCCTACATCAAAAACCTCCAAGAAAAATGTGAATTGGTCACAGGCCATGGAAGAGCTCAAAAAGTATTAAAAATTAGTAAGAGAAGTAGAGGAAAAATTGGGAAGATAAATGAGGGTGATGCAAAAAAAATCATAAAAAACGAGTCAACAGCTTGCTAAAGGAGACCCAAAAAATACTGAAGAAAATAACACCTTTAAAAGTAGACCAACCCAAATGGCAAAATAGGTCCAAAAAGCCAATGAGGAGAAGAATGCCCTAAAAAGTAGAATTACTAAAATGGGAAAGGAAGTCCAAAAGCTCACTGAAGAAAATAATTCCTTCAAAATAACAATGGAGGAAATGGAATCTAATGACTTTATGAGGAATCAAGAAATTATAAAACAAAACAAAAAGGATGAAAAAATAGAAGACAATGGGAAATATCTCATTGGAAAAACCATGGACCTGGAAAATACATCCAGGAGAGATAATTTAAAATTTTTTGAACTCCCTGAAAGTCATGAATTTAAAAAAGAACTTAGGCAAAATCTTTCAAGAAATTGTCGAGGAAAACTGCCCTGATATTTGGGAAGCAGAGGGGAATATTGAAATGGAAATAATCCACTGATCTTCTCTTGAAAGAGATCCCAAAAGGAAAACATCTAGGAATATTGGAGCCAAATTCCAGAGTTCCGAGTTCAAGGAGAAAATATTGCAAGAAGGCAGAATAAAACAATTTGAGTATTGTAGAAATACAACCAGGATAATACACGATCTAGCAACTTCTACATTAAGGGATTCATGTACTTGGAATATGATATTCTGGAGGTCAGAGGAGTTAGCATAAAAACCAAGAATCATGCTGCAAAATTCAGTATGATCCTTGGGAGGGGGGCATGGGTATTAAATGGAATATAATCTTTCAATAATTCTTAATTAAAAGACCAGTGCTGATTATAAAATTTGAATTTCAAATACAAGGATCAAGAGAAGCATGAAGAGGTAAACTGGAAATGAAAATCATAAGGGACTTATTGAAGTTGAACTGCTTATATTCCTAATGGAAGGATATTATTTGTAACTCATGAGAACTTTCTCAGTATAAGGGTAGTTGGAGGGGAGCTAAATAGATAGATAGACAGGTAGATGGAAAGATGGATGGATGGCACCGGGTGAGTTGAACATAAAGGAATGATATCTAAGAAAATAAAATAAAGAGGTGAGAGAGGAATATATTGGGAGAAGGAGAAAGGGAGAGATAGAATGGGGTAAATTATTTCACATAAAAGAAGGAAGAAAAAGATTTTACAGTGGAGGGGAACAGGGCGGAGGCAAGGGAAGGCAAGAGGAAATGAGTGAACCATCCTTTGATTGAATTTGGCTTATGGAGGGAATAACATACAAACTTAATTGGATATCTTATTTACAGGTAAGTTAAGTGGGAGGGAATAAAAATGGGGGGGGTATTATAGAAAGTAGGGCAGATTGGGGGAGGGGGTAGTCAGAAGCAAACACTTTTGAAAAGGGACAGGGTTGAAGGAGAAAACAGAATAAGTAGTGGGAGCAACAGAATGGAAGGGATATATAGTTAGTCTTTCACAACATTCCTATTATGGAAGTGTTTTGTATAACTACACATATATAACCAATATTGAATTGCTTGCCTTCTCAATGAGGGTGAGTGGGGAGAGAAGAAGGGAGAGAATTTGGACTTAAAATTGTTTTTACATGCAACTGTGATATAAGATACACAGGCCATGGTGTGTGTATATATATATATATATATCTTGTCTTACAGGAAAGTAAGGAGAAAGGGGGGAATGGGTGAGGATGATAGAAGGGAGGACATGCTGGGGTAAGGGGGAATCAGAATGCCTGCCATCTGAGGTTAAGGGTGGAGAGAGATGGGGAGAAAATTTGGAATTCAAAATCTTGTGGAAATGAATGTTGAAAAACAAAAATTAATTAATTAATTTAAAAAAATCTTTAAGTTGAAAATACTTACATCAGGAGCACTGTGGAACCAAGTAGAAATCCTACTTAGTTCCTTCTCTCTAGCATTTTACATTCTAAAAAGTGGAAAAAGCCAGGGGCATGCAAGCATGAGCACAAATCCATGAGTACATGCACATATGTTGTGGTTTCAGAAGGTTCAGATATAAGTAACTCCATAGCTTAGTCTCTGAAAGACTTGTTTTATCCATGGAGCAGCATTGGAAAGTTAGGATAATATTATGGCTTAGAGCATGAGGATGAAGTCAGGAAATTGTTAAAATGTAAGAGGAAAACTGATGATCAGAATCACTGTCACAAGTGCAAGTGAAAACGATCTGGAAAGAATGACAGCCTAAGACAGAGCATTATATTCAAGACCACAGAGGGCACAGAGTGTGTGCGGAAAACATTAAGACATACGAGAGAAAAAAATAAATGCTGTAGTCTTTAGGATTTATATTATTGTGTTAGCAAGGACTATTGAAGATGTGAAATGGAGCACTAAAAGAATGCATTTCAAAGCATGTCCTTCTGAATCAATACTCCCATCATCTGAAATCACAGCAATACCCTATGGTGTCATATTTTCTCCTATATTTAAGGTTCCTGTTGTACATTTTGCTTGTCACCCATACTTTTTGTGCTTCTGGTGTCAATAAGTGATAGCAAATATTGTATTGCTTTCTGGGATTTTGTGCCCATTTCTTCTGTCATTCCTTTTTTCCCCTAAAATTGTAGTTACTCTCTAGGCTACATATCTAAGTAAATTAAGATTGGCAGTCCCGTTATCTCATTTTCTTCCTTTTTCTGTATGGATTTATTTGTGAACTTCATGCCTGATTAAAAGATCACTTTCCTTTATTTTAAGGTATGGTTCCTCTTTCCCCTTTTTTCATTATGGGTCTCTAGGTATACTCGTAAGTAATTTTCTTTTCAGGGTACTTAAAAAAATGACCAAAAGCCATATTGAAAGAAATCCACCTCATTCATAAAGGATTCCAGAATATCCCATTGGATTCTGGTGCCTCAGAGCCTCTGTACCAGTAATATTTTGTTTCCCTCCTTATGTACTCCTGTGTGATATCATATATCCCAAATGATTTATACTCAAATACAACAAAAATCAAGTTATATAAGCAAATTACACCAACTTCTTTATTTTCTTCTCCATTATGCTCAGAGATCTGTTAGAACAAACTTGAGTTAAGGGATAATGGCACAAAAGGACTAGATCTTACAGAACAGACAGCTGCAAATAACTGAATTCTTTCAAGTTGAATTGGTATTGCTGGGTTCTGGTCCATCATACACAGGACTATAAAGGTATCAAGGAAACTTTAAATCCCTCTGTACTCCTCCATCACTTAATCCATACACTAACCATATGAAAAATGTGACTTACTCACTCCCAGACACATATTATTAATTTTGATCCAGAAAATTTTTCTAACTTAAATCTTTGTTGGTATTGGAGTGCCCTGACTTTATAACTTAACAAGTTCAACTAGCAGCAGATGGAAAATGGTCCTATTTCATTCTTACTTTCCAAATATGTGCCTCTAGAAATTATAACTTTTTTTCCTATTATGGCTTTTTCCTTCCCATTTACTTTGGAAGGTTGTAAGGATCACATGTGCCAATATACTATGCAAATGCCATGTATTATCCCCATGAGCTCTATCCCTCTTTGTGTGTTGGAATCCATCCTATCTTTTACAGTCCAACTTAAGATTATTTTTTTTTCATTTTTAAAAATCAGTTCTTGGTTATAAATTTCCTCCTTATGTCTCATGTAGAATTCAATTTCCCCTTTCCAATGCATTCATGTTGTAATGTTTTGTACTGTAGTTATCTCTATTTTAATGTATTATCCCCTGTATTATTTCATGGCTCACAATTCTTCTTGTTATGTCAAACAAAGTATTTAACAGAATTCACTTCATTGTGTGTCCATAGGCAACAAGAAACAACATTTCAGGGGACATTTTCTTACCTGGCCCTGCATCATTGGACTATACCAACATTTGTGAAAAAGAACATGACAAAGATTATGGACCCGCTTATAGGCCAACATCAAGTTCTATGGATAAGGTGGCAGATAAATTTTATGAAGAATTTATTTGTATTATGTCAATTAAATTATTTTTTCTTTAATATATGATAACTTAAAATTTAAAGAATGTGAAAGGAAAAAATAATTTGGAATATCTTTTTCAGGGAAAAAAATGAAAAAGGTTGTTAGAGCACATAGAAGCCTCCTGCTTAGATATTATGGGTATTTTTTGCAAGAAGAGTTTTGGCACATATTCAAAAGGATGAGTGCCAAGAAACAGCACAAAAGATGAAACCAATCTTGTTTTAACAGAGAGAAAAGGATCGATTACTTATTTGAGAATCATTTATGAATTAAATACAGTTGGAACATTGATCTATCGGAACAAAAGTTAAAATCAATATCAAATTAGGTCAGTATTAAAATCACAGAGATATGATATGAATTCAGGCAAGTTCAGCTCTGTTTGTTAGACAAAATATTGAAATTAGAAAAATGCAAATAGATAAAAGAACATACACTGATACAGATTACCATCATTTCTTAAAGTGATTGGACTCATGCCAATTACTACAATGAAGCGATCCAAAGAGCCTACAAATCACTTCAGTCAGGAAATATTTGAACTTCTTGTCAAGTAAAGAGATATGACATCTAGGCAGTTTTGACTATGAACATGTTTGTAAAAATCTTATGGAGGAGGATGGTGAAATATTAAGGCTAATATGTCATTAAATAGCAGGAAATAATGGAAAGAAAATTAGGTTTACAGAAAGCTGGGTGTGAGAAACAGATAAGTCACATAATCCCAAGAAATAAGGATAATGAAAATTAATATATATATGTATATATAATTTTTGTATATTTTTCATTATTGAAAATAAATTTTGAGATCATAGTTCTATTTTGCTACACAAAAGAATGGAAATGGCACCAAAGAGAACTAAAATTATACCAAATTGGATCAATGCACTGAAGAAGCTCATCTTGGAGATGACAAAATCAGAAAGTCATTATGGTATTATTTCTCAAGATATATGATTAAGAGGAAGATATCCAAAGCTTTGGGACCAGAGAAATGGAGATGTTATTTTTTACCAAGAAAATATCATTAATTATACTATCCAAAATACTACTTTTCTATATTTACAAAATCTTTATGAAAATAATTATCATGACCATTAAGGACATTCTTGATGAAAGTCTTATAAAGGTACAAGAAATCTTCCCTGAGTTGTATTTTTTTGCAGAACATATTTTAATAGTCACATAAATTATTAAAATGTTTAGGGATTGTGAGAACATGCTGTATGTTTAATTTAGTAGGATAAAATGGTACCTTAAAGGCTCTCCTCCAAGAGTACCTTTCACTTACAAATCAAAACATGTATGATTCTGTGAAAGGCACAACAAAGATAACTTTGTTCAATGATCCTCTGAATACTAATACCAAGTTAAGTACAGAATAGATTTAGCTGTTCAAAGGATTTTGTCACTATCATAGATGACATAAATTTCAGAATCTATAAGGACATCCTATAGATGGTGAGATTCTCTAGATACTCACTATTCAGATAATATTGCAATGATTTAATCAAGTGCTAGAGCACTGTAGAGCCTCCTAAATGAGATTTGTAATTATTCAAACATTTGGAATAATGATCCATGTAGGGAAAAAAGGTAGGTGAAGAATGCCAGCTGGTCCATCATTTTTTATAAGTTGAATATATACAATAAACCAGGTCAAGAAAAAATGAACTGTAGGTGGTCCTTTGGGATATTGAACAGAGCTTTTAATGACTTTGATCTTCTTCATGAAACATGTGCATTTCTTCATAGATCAATATTCTTCTACTGATTTTGTATTGGTGTGTATCCTGGAATATAACAGTATTGGAAGAATTGATATGCAGCATAATTCAAAAAACAATCAAGAGGTGATGGAAAAGTAAGTAGTCCACCACATTTCAATAAGAAAAAGTGCTGAAAAAAGTGATGCAAATTATATCTTTCCAGAGATGTTTGACCAACAAATGATGTGGGCCTGTAATTTAGCATGAGAGAGGAATAACTGAAGAATAGGTTAAGTGTCTATTATCAACAAAGCAATACAAAGGAATCCAGAGGAAGGGCTCTAGAATACTGGGTAAAATTCCTACCAAGGATTTAGGAGGACAGGGAAAAGTGCTTTATGTGATATGGATGTATGAATGATTTGTAATATGCCCCATTAGAAAGTAATATTGACATCAACATGATAACTGATCTATCAGGATATCCCTGTAGATTATGATTTCCAGTGGAACATATACTAGGTTTTATGCAAATTTTGTATCTCCCTCCTACAACCTAATGGTGTGTTCTGTACACAGCAGGTGCTAAACAGATATTACTCTATCTTAAGGACCATGGAGGTATAGAGGTCTCTAAAATTCTCAGGGACTATGTTAGCAATTCATAACCTATGAGAAGTAATTTCAAGCTACAAAGTTGTGGAATGTGAGTTCAGTAATATACTATTGTTCTAGGACCAACCTAGCCAAACATGGAGGCGATTGTTTCCATTTCACTAATGGGATACTTATAGGTAATTATAAACTTTGGGTAAATTGAATTGTGTCCCTAAATTGCCAAGGGATTGTAATTTCCATTGGTAGAGAGTATCAAATTACAGAATCTTAAAAAAATCAAATAATAATCTTACCTAGAATTATTCAAAACTTTTGGGTATATAAGGCAATTTCCCCATAACATTGTAAGGCACACAGACTAATGTCACACTTATTTTGTCTAGACATGTGATTTATTCAGTGAAAGTACCTACCAGGGTTAAAAACTCCTTCCAATGAAGATTATCATCCTGCAAAAAACTTTTCTTCAGTTTATAGTCTTAGGTAGTTGCCTTGGATAAGACTTGAAACATTAAAAGGCCTGACCAGGGCTAGCATGTGTCAGAAGTGGGACTTGAACCTTGGTTATCCAAAATCTAAGGCTGACCTATTTACTTCTGCTTCACTATAAAATCTCCCTCCTAATTCTGTCTAAACTGATTCTAAGATATGCTTCCTAATATTATTCCCTTGAAATATTGAATTGGAAAATGGTAGACTGAATCACGTTGTTGTATGATGAAGTTAATCATTATGAAAAGAGCTTCAACATTTAAATCCAAAACTTCTGACTCAAAATTCCATCTTCTTTCCACTATACAATGTAGTACAGTAATAATTAGTTTAAGCCTTGTTTCTCCATAGAGATTATCATCTCCTTCAACACAGTAATTATATTATCTACTATTACATCAAGAAAAGTGTTGAGCATATTGTAAATAATCAATAAAGAATTGAATGGAACCAAATAAAATACTGCTTTCCAGCTGTAATGCCAAGCAAAGGCAACTTCCCAAAGGTTCAAAATACCAGCATAGATAATCTCCATTTTATTCAGTGACAACTTAAGAACAGAGGAAATCAAAATACAGCATTATTCAAAATATAGCATTCACCAAGTGTAATTCAACCAAGTACTACTCCACTCCTGGGTAATACATACATTTTGTCAATCACAAAGACCCTCTTCTCAAATGTAGATTAGTTTCCAATCATAAGCAAAGTATATTTCTTTGGTCAGTCACAGAGCAAAAAAAAACAAAGCAAAACAAAACAAACAAAAAAAAAACAACAACAACAACAAAAAAGAAAAAAATGTTCAAAGTTTCCCACCCCTGGATCCAAACTGAAAAGGCCATCTACCCCAGAGTTACAAGCTTAAGCACATCATTTAATACCCAAAGAGAAGTCTTTTCTTCATCTTGAACAGAGGCAAGTTCTTAGCAATCTTTGTTCCTGGGGAGAAAAAGCTTAACAAGGTCACAAGATATATTGCCAGTGTCCTCATTAATTAATTTTCTGTCTTCAGAGCAGTCCTAGGACCCCTGAAAACATCAGCAATACCCTTTTCCAGGATTTATGTAAACATACAACAAGAAAATCCTTCTTCAGGGATTCTGAACCAACAGCAAGGTTCCAGGACCTCTGCAACAACAGCAATATCCTTCACCAACGGACAAATCTGGCAAAACGACATCAAAACAGACAAAACCAGCCAAAGTCAAAAGCATATTTTTGTGAGGAATGAGAAGGGGGAATATAGAAAGAAAATAATAGAAAATAAGATGAGTTAAGCCTAGGGTAGTAAGGGGGAAAAATAAATTAGAGAAAACAAAACACATTGTTATGTATCTAGATTAGCAAGAACTTTTGGAACACTACATTTTGATGCCAAAAGGAAAAAAAAAAACAAAAATAAAATTTTGCAATCACCTTTGAAAAATTGGGCAAATATTCTAAACACATTGTGTATAGATTTCATTTACAAATTCTATTAATAATGAAAATCCCTTATGTTCCTTAAAGCAAAACTAAGGATTTATATAACCAACTACTATTTCTTTGATTGATTAAAAAAACTTTTATGCACATTTCATGTCTTCAAAATTAGGTTTCCCTTTCTTTTCAGAATGATTTTTCAAGTCAATAAGGTGCCCTCCAAGTTTGAATATAAATACAATTGAAGTACTTTAACATTTAGGTTTTTCCTATTTTTTTTCTTTTACATGTTTATGTACAATGTTTCAGAAAGATGATAGATCTCCCAAGGATTGACACAGGCTGTTAGTAAACAATTGAAATGGAACTTCTTAGGACCTAAAAGGGAAAAAATAAATAAATAAATTTAAATAGTAGCTTGGTAGTTAATTGCCTGAATCATATTCCTTAATTACAAAGCATATGGGATACTTAAACATTAATTAGAAGGGAATTAGCATTATTTTATATGCTATGTTTTTCTGTCCCATTTAACTTTCTGTAATGATTATTTTAAAAACATTTAAGATGTATTTATTTGTCTTAATATACAAAAAGCCCAGGTAAATAGTGAGGAAATATAAGAACTTCGCTACTCATAATGAGACCACATTACCATGACTGCATGAAATGCCTCTCAGGGTATGGAAACTATTTGCAGATAGAAATGAGAAACTGCTGTTGGTTACCTGTGAAAAGTTGCAGAAACCAGAAGAATTGGAGAAGTGGAAATAACAAATGTTCTGATATTCAAAAGTGAAGAAGCTATTGCTTGGAAGGTTAATGACAATTCATGGCAGATTTATGGTTTGTTGAACATTTGAAAAGGGTAGTAGTAAAGAGCAAAATATATTTTCAAGAACATATCATACATGATAAACCTTGTTTCTTTTTTGAAGAATTGTTAGCTTTGTCTGTCAGGGAAATATACTAGGCAGAATATACTTGGACTTCAGCAAAGTATATTATCATATTCTGAACACGTTGAAAAGATGTGGCCTAAATAATTAGGCTACCTCAGGTAATATGTATAGATAATAACATTAAGTGAGTTATAAATTGCAGGAAGAGGCACAAAGTGTGATAATTAATTCATAGATATCCAACTAGAGAGAATTGTCGGGGCGGCTAGGTGGCGCAGTGAGTAGAGCGTCGGCCCTGGAGTCAGAAGGACCTGAGTTCGGATCCAGCTTCAGACACTTAACGCACACACAAATAAAAACTTAGCCGTGTGACCTTGCGCAAGTTACTTAACCCCAATTGCCTTCCAAAAACGGCAAAAAAAAAAAAATGCTTATTAAGGGGGCGGCTAGGTGGAGCAGTGAGTAGATGTCGGCCCTGGAGTCAGAAGGACCTGAGTTCGAATCTGGCCGCAGACACTTAACGCACACAAACAAAAAAACCTAGCCATGTGACCTTGGGCAAGTTACTTAACCCCAATTGTCCTCCAAAAAGCAAAAAAAAAAAAAAAAAAGAATAATATGAGAATTGTCACTGAATGTTACAGGATTCTATCCTTAACCTTCTTCAGTTCCACATTTTGTTGAGGGACAGAGATATTTGTAGAAAGTCTAACAAATATCCTCTGCACATGAAAATGAGGGTGATAGACAATAAATGAAAAAGAGGGATCTAAAAGTATTCTGATTAGCTAGAAAAAAATGTACCCAATCTAATGAGAGAGAGTGACAATGATCTGTAACGTCCTATGGTTAATCCTTTTTTTTTTTCAAATGCTTTATTAACTTCTGGTTTACATCATTCATTTCTGCCAGATTTTGAATTACAATTTTTCCCCCATTTTCCCCCTACCCACCACCCCAGAATAGCAGTCCCACAGGATATCCCATCATCCAATCTGCTCTCTCCCTATGGTTATATTTTTAAAACGACCTGCAAAAATGAAGGATGGAGGGGCGGCTAGGTGGCGCAGTGAGTAGAGCATCGGCCCTGGAGTCAGAAGGACCTGAGTTCGGATCCGACCTCAGACGCTTAATGCACACACAAAACAAAAAAACCTAGCCGTGTGACCTTGGGCAAGTTACTTAACCCCGATTGCCCTCCAAAAGGCAAAAAAAATAAATAAATAAATGTTATCTCCTTTGAACCTCACAATCACCCTGTGAGATAGGAGCTATTATTAAAAAAAAAAAAAAAAATGAAGGATGGAGAATGTATGATTAGACATGATTTTTCTCCCTTATCTTTACTCTGATACATGGAACTAGACTTCTTCTTCCCCTAAAGTATGTGTATGGGGCAGAATGTGGTCTAGAACTACCCCTGCTTTAAGGGGCCTGAATCATATAATATTAACTATTATAACTGCAGAAAGTGACTTTGGTGGAAAGATTAGGGTATCATAAGCACAACATGAATCAATAGTATGACAAAGTAGCCCCCTATAATACAGTGTTCTCAATATACAACATCTGAGCAGTAATAATTCCACTAATCCCTCTCCTAGATAACTCAAATATAGAGTGGTATATTTAGGTTTGATCTTGAAATGTTAGGAAAAACAGAAATTGGAATTTATCAAGAGAATATAGGAATGTAAAGGAACATGAAAACACACTCTACTCTACAAAGTTTTGTTGAAAGAAATAGGCCTATTTAGCTGGAAAAAATAAAGGAATGGGCCTAGTTTCTGCCATATTATTTTGCAATTTTCCCAGCAGTTTTTGTCAAATACTAATGTCAACCTAGAAGCTGGGGTATTTGTGTTTATTAAACACTAGATTACAATAATAATTTATTACTGTTTTGTGTACCTAATAATTTCCACTAATCCAATACTCTATTTCTTAGCCAGTACCAGATAGTTTTGACGATTGTTCCTTTATAATATAACTTGAGATCCGATATGACTAGGCCACCTTCCTTTGCCATTTTTTCATAAATTCCCTTGATATTCTAGACATTTTGTTCATCCAGATAAATTATGATTTTTTTCTAGTTCTATACAGTATTTTTGTGTTATTTGATTGATATGGCACTGAATAAATGAATTAATTTAGCTAGCTAGAATTAATTTTATTATATTGACATGGCTTACCCATTAGCCATTAATAGTTTGTTCCATTTATTTATATCCTAGTTTGAAAAGTGTTTTGTAATTGTTTTCATATAGTTCCTGAGTTTGTTTAGTGAGGTAGAATCTCAAGAATCTGATAATCTCTACAATTTTTTAATGAAATTCACTTTGTGTCTCTTGCTTCTGGATTTTGCTGGTAATATATAGAAATGCTAATGATTTATATGGGTTTATTTTTTATTCTGGAACTTTGCTGAAACTATAAATTCTTTCAACTATTTTTTTAAGTTTATTATTTCAAGTTTCCTATAACATCATATCAATTGGAAAAAGTGATAATTTTGTTTCCTCCTTGCCTATTCTAATTCCTTCAATTTATTTTTCTTCTCATTGCTATAGCTAAAATTTCTATCATGGCATCGAATAATAGTGAAGATAATGGAAATCCTTCTTGCATACCAGACTTTAAAGTGACAGTTTTAGATTATCTCCATTACAAATGATGATTGTGAATGGTTTTAGATAGATACTACTTGTAATTTTAAGGAAAACTCCATTTTTCCTACACTTTGTAGTGTTTTTTCTCTTCTTTTATTTTTCAATTAAAATAATTTGATTTTTTTTCCAATTGCATGTAAAAATGCTTACAACATTCATTTTTATAAGATTTTAAGTCCCAATTTTTTCTTCCTCCTGCCCTTCCTTTCTCTTCCCAAGACATCCAGCAAACTGATAGAAGTTATACATGTACAATCATATTAAACTTATTTCCATGTTACTTGTGTTGTGAAAGAAGAATCAGAAGAAAAAGGAAAAACCAAAAAAAACAAAAACAAAACACAAAGTAAACAGTATGTGTTGATCTGCATTGAGACTCCATAGTTCTTTCTCTGTATATGTAAACATTTTCCATCACGAGTGTTTTGGGATTGTCTTATATCATTACATCGCTCAGAAGACCTAAGTCTAACATAGTTGATCATTCCACAATGCTGCTGTTACTCTATACAGTGGTCTCCTGGCTCTGATCACTTCATTCAGCATCCATTCATATAACTCCCTCCAGGTTTTTCTTACATCTACCTGCTCATCATTTTTTTTTGGTTACTATCTTTGTTTTGTTTTGCGTTTTTTTTTTGTCTTTATCAATTTTTTCATTTACTTTTAGTTTACAAGATTCAGTTCCCCATTTGTTTGAGTTTCAAATTTTCTTCCCCCCACCTTCCCCTTTCCATGGCAGCATATATTCAGGTACAGGATCTGCAGATACTTTTACATTAGCCATTGGTCAGGTTATAAAGTAGGATTGTATTGGATGGAACGAACAATAGGAAAAAGGAAACAAAACCAAACAAGAAAAAGGAAGAGAGCAGGTAATTTCCTTCAATCTACATTCAAACTCTGTTCTTTCTAGTTCTTTATCTGAATGTAGACATCTTGCTCTATCATGAATCTTTTGGCATTTACTTATAGCCCTGCATTTCTAAGAAGAATTCAGTCTATCAAATTTGGTCGTCACACATACATTGTATCTGTAATTGTGTACAAATTTTTCCTGGTTCTGCTGTTCTCACTCAGCATCAGTTCATATAAGACTCTACAGGTATATATGAAGTCCATCTTCTCTTCATTTCTTATGGCACAATAGTATTCCATTACATTCATATACCATAACTTCTTTAGCCATTCCCCAATTGATGAGCATCCCCTTAATTTCTAATTCTTTGCAAACACAGAAAGAGCTGCTATAAATATTTTTGTATAGATGGGTCTTCCTCCCACTTCTATGATCTCTTTGGGATACAACCCTAGAAGTGGTATTGCTGGGTCAAAGGATATGAAGTTACTTATAGACCTTTGGGCATAGTTCCAGAATGCTCTGCAAAATGGTTGGATCAATTAACAACTCCACCAGCAATGTATTAGTGTTCCAATTTTTCCACATCCTCTCTAGCATTTATCATTTTCCTGTTTTGTCATCTAGGTCAATCTGACTGGTGAGATGTGGTACCTCAGAGTTGTTTTGATTTGCATTTCTCTAATCAATAGTGATAAAGAAAATTTTTTCATATGCTTATGGATATCTTTAATTTCTTCCTCTGAGAACTGCCTAGTCTTTTGACCATTTATCAAATGGGGAGTGACTTGTATTCTTATAGATTTGACTCAATTCTCTGTATATTTTAGAAATAAGGCCTTTATCAGCCTTTATCAGAGACATTGGTTGTAAAAGTCTTTCCCAATTTCCCACTTTCTTCTTAATCTTGGTTACAATAGCTTTGTTTGTATAGAAGCTTTTCAATTTCATGCAATCAAAGTTATCCATTTTGTATTTTATAATACTCTCTAATTCTTGTTTGGTCACGAAATCTTCCTTTCTCCATAAATCTGATAGATAAACTATTCCTTGCTTTCCTAGATTGCTTACAGTATCATCCTTTATACCTAGATCATGCACCCATTTAGACTTAACTTTGGTATATGGTATTAGATAACATTTCAGTTTTCCCAGCAGTTATTGTCAAATAGTGAGTTTTTATCCCCAAAACTGGGGTCATTGGCCTTATCAAGGGCAGATTATTATAGTCATTGACTGCTGAGTCTTGTGTACTCAATCTGTTCCATTCATCCACTATTCTATTCTTCAGCCAGTACCAAGTAGTTTTGATGATTACTGCTTTATAATACAGATTAAAATCTGGTATAGTTAGGCCACCTTCCCTAGCATTTATTTTCATTAATTCCCTTGATATGCTGAGCCTTTAGTTCTTTCAAATGAATTTTGTTACTACTTTTGTATTTCTATAAAGTGATTTTTTGGTAATTTGATTGGTATTGCACCAAATATATGACTTAATTTAGGTAAGATTGTCATTTTTATTAAAATAGCTCAACCCAGCCATGAGCAATTGATATTTTTCCAATTAGTTAGATCTGACTTTATTTATGTGAAAAGTGTTTTGTAGCTGTGTTCATATACATCCTGGGTTTGTTTTGGCAGGTAGATTCCCAAATATTTCATAATGTCTACAGTAACTTTAAATGGGATTTCTCTTTTTATCTCTTGCTGTTGGATTTCATCAGAAACATACAGGAATGCTGAGGATTTATATGGGTTTATTTTATATCCTGCAACTTTGCCAAATTTATTTATTGTCTCAAGTAGTGTTTTCTCTTGATTTTTTAGGATTCTCTTAGTATATCATCATATCAGCAAAGAGTGCTAACTTGGCCTTTTCCTTGCCTAATTTGATTCCTTTGATTTCTTTTTCTTTTTTAATTGCTACTGCTCACATTTTTAGTACCAAATTGGATAAGAGGGGTGATAGTGAACACCCTTTTTCACCCCTGATCTTATTGGAAATGCCTATAGTTGATCCCCATTACATATAATACTTGCAGATGGCTTTAAATGTGCTACTTATTATTTTAAGGAAGGGTCCATTTATTCCTATACTTTCTAGTGTGTGTTTTTTTTAATAGGAATGTATGTTGTATTTTGTCAAAAGCCTTTTCTGCATCTATTGTGATAATCAGGTGGTTTCTGTTAATTTTACTGTTGATATCTTCAATTATACTGATGGTTTTCCTAATGTTAAACCATCCTTGTATTCCTGGAATAAATCCTACTTGATCAAAGTGTATTATTCTTGTGATAAGTTCCTGTGGTCTTTTAGCTAATAATTTATTTAAAATTTGTGCATCTATATTCATGAGGGGAATTGCTCTATAATTTTCCTTCTATGCTTTATCTTCCTGATTTGGGTATCAGTACCATGTTTGTCTCATAAAGATAATTTAGCAGGACTCCTTCTTCACTAATTTTCTGAAATAGTTTGTAGATTAATGGAATCAATTGTTCTTTAAATGTTTGATAGAATTTGCTAGTAAACTCATCTGTCCCTGGAGATTTTTTTCCTAGGCAGTTCACTGATGGCTTGTTAATTTCTTTTCTAGGATGGGGTTATTTAAAGGAATTTCAATGATTATATGAGAAATCAATATACTAAAAAAGAGATCCAGTTGGATCTGTTTTTTAGTATATTGATTTCTCATATAATCATTAGTTTCCAATAGCCCCAACCTAATTTTGAAGGAGTTATTCTCCTCAGTGATTTTTTGAAATTCCTTTTCCATCTGGCAAATTTGACTTTTTAAGGCATTCTTCTCCTCACTGTCTTTTTGGGTCTCCTTTTTCCATTTGAGTTAGTCTATTTTAAGCTGTTATTTTCTTGAATGTGCTTTTGGTTCTCCTTCAGCAGGCTGTTGACTTACTCTTCATGATTTTCTTGCATCATTCTCATTTCTCTTCCCATTTTTTGTTCCACTTCTGTTACTTGATTTTCAAAATCCTCCTTGAGCTCCTCCATGGTCTTTAACCAATTCATATTTTTCTTGGAGGCTTTTGATGCAGGATTTTTCACTTCACTGTCTTCCTCCCACTCCATGCCTTGGTCCTGTGTGTCCCCAAAAAAGTATTGTATGGTCTCTTTGTGCTTCCTCTGCTTGTTCATATTTCCAGCCGATTACTTAACTTTTGAACTCTTTGCCATGGTAGAACTCTGCTTCCAGAATGGAGAGAACTTTGTTCTAAATCACTGGGGTTTTCACAGTTGCTGAAGCTATTAGGAGGGTGCCCTCTATATAGCCCCCAGAAGCTCTTGCTCATTGGCCAGACACCCCAGGACTATCACCCAAGATCAAGATCGAGATCCACGCAGGTCAAAGCAATAGTGCTTAGCCTCTGAATGGTTGCTTGGTCCCCCTTTAATCTGCAGGCCAGGAGCTCCTGAGGCAGCCACATAGCACAGCCACTGAACCTCTGCTACTTCTTATCTTGGGGGAAAGGGCCAGACTATGCTCTTCCATCTCCCCCACCCCCCCCATTCCAACAGAGTTCCACACTCACCTTTTAGTTTGTCTTTGGCATTTTTGGGTTGAGAAGTCTGGAAACCACCACAGCTGCAGGTTTCACTCTCCTGAAGTCTGCTCTGGCCACATGTTGACTGGGGCTTCCCTGTGGTTCACTTCCCTAGGCTCCCAGCTCAGGGAGATAAACCCTTCCTTTCCACCTGCCAAGCTGCCTTCAGCATATTTGTTTCTCTCGGTCACTTTCTGAGATCTGTAGCTCTAAAATTTGTTTAGAGTCATTTTTTACATGTATTGGAAGTGATTGGATGGGAGTTCACACCAAATATTTGCTTCTACTCCACCATCTTGGCTCCAAACACAATTATATTTTTAAGGAATCATTTTCTTCAGTGAGTTTTTGTACCTCTTTATTCCATTAGACTAATTCTGCTTTATAAGGAGCTATTTACATCTGTAAATTTTTGTGCTTCCTTTTCTGTTTAAACAAGGTATATTTAAGTTGCAATTTTCTTAAATATTTTCTTTTGCCTCTTTTATCTTTCCTATTTTTGAGAAGGGAAGACAGGGCAATTGGGTTTAACTGACTTTCCCAAGGTCACAAGGCTTGTGTTAGGTGTCTGAGTCCAGAGTTGAACTCAGGTCCTCCTGACTCCAGGGCCAGTGCTCTATTCACTGGGCCACCTAACTGTCCATCTTGTGCCTCTTTTACCAAGTTCTTGTCTTTTTTATAATTTATTTTCTTCACTTTTACTTATTTACATAATTTTACAATAACACTCTTCTTTAATTTTGAAAATCTTTTTAGCTTTTCAAAAATTCTTTTTGTCCAATTCACATTATTCCCCTTTTGTGGCTTTGCTTGAAGCCATTTTGACTTCTTTTCCTTTAGAGTTTCCATGTTGATCTTCCCTTTTACCCCAGTAGCTTTTTACAGTCAGTTTCCTTCTTTTTTTCTTTCTTTCTTTGTTGATTGCTCATTTTACCACTCTTTTCTTGATTTCATACTTTATAGTAAAGTTTGGCTCGGGAACCCATATTGGGGAGAGTGTCACAAAGTTAATACATTTTTGGCCTACTGTTTTCAGGGAAAATCATGTGAGTTTGGAAAATTTTGGTCCTTCCAATGTCCAATGTGGTGTCTTTTAAGGAGAGAAGTAGTCACTGCCCTACTGGTATATACTCTTATTCTTAACCAGGAAGGGCCCATGATCCATTATTATGATAATTGATAGTGCTTCCCATGCCACCTGATCTTTTCAGACTGGACATAACTACAGTCTTGTCAAATCTAACTCCACGATGTATTGCACATATGTTCCCTATTCCATTTTTTGATGGCACTCATCATTGTTGTCCTAGACTTATAATCGCCTATTACACTTGATCACTTAGGTTTCAATCTTTCCTCTTTCTAATTAATCCTCTACAACACTTTCAAATAAATATTTTAAAAGCATATGTCAAATTTAATCACTCCCTTGCTAAATAAGCTTTACTGGCTGCAGATGTGTGTATGAGTTTATACATATACATATATAGGTGTATGTGTGCATTTATATAGTTGTATGTGTGTATATGTATGTGCATATATATGTATAGATAAATTACAAACCCATGTTTGTGTGTATATATATATATACACACAAACATGTATAATATGTATATGTGTATATATGTATATGTGTGTGTGTGTGTGTGTGTGTGTGTGTACGTATGTATGCATGTGACACAAAGTATGGATCTTGGACCACCTTTATTCTACCTAAAAAATATTCATATCATACTTTCTCATGTGTTTGTTTTAATGGTCTTATTTCTTATTTTCCTTGAAGTAAAGTCTCAATTAAGTTTGCTCAATGCCACTTAATTCAGTCATCTACAACTCGGTTCACATAGCATTATTGTAAGAGGAAAAAGAGATGAAGTAGAATCTTCTGAACCAGATTCTGTCAACTTTGACTGTTGAAGGTTCTTGAGAATTAAATATATCCCGTTTAATCCATTTTTGTTGAGAAACAATGAGATTAATACTCAACTTTCTTTTCCTTGTGTGTCTTCTTCTGAATCTGCTTATTTAATAAAAGATATTAAGTATTTAATTATAGTTTACTATAAGAGGTATTGTAAAGTTCCTTCTCTATTCTAAATAGTTTTATCTGTAGGCAGTTAAAAGAGACTGTGACCTTGGACTTTAGTTAGGTTATCTCTGTGCCTGTATCCTGACCCATTGTTGTACATGAGATAATTGTAGAGACACATTTTGAAACCAGGAAACAACAAATTTCAGATTTTCTTGGTAAGTGTTAGACAATTAACAATTAATACTTTTATAATTAAGCTTTCAGATATTGAAAATCAGGAACATTTAGATTTATCAAATTAAGCTAGTGTGATGTCTCAGACAAAAGCACCCAAATTCTTAGACAAGGAAGAAGAATAAGAAGAAAATACTTATAGTCTCAGATAATTAGAAGCACACTATTTCCTTTAAAGATTTTGGCACCTGAAACTGAGAATCCAATGCTGATAAAATGAGATGTGTTGTTTGCTAGGATACTAAGGGAGCAAGGCAGCTTTTTTTTTTTTTTTTACTGGTCCTAGAGGGGAAAAATGTTGCTTTTTTCTAAAAGAAAATGAAAAGACCTAGAAGTTCTACTAAAGCTAAAAATCATGGCACTACCCTCTCTTTTCCTGAGAAGGTATTGTTTATAATTGCACCTGAGCCAAAGATAAATGGGAATACTATACAATAAAGTTACGTTGAGTGAAACTTCCTGTCCAACTCAATCAGTGTCTGGCCAAAAAAAAAAAAACATGTGAAAAGGCTATAGTGAATCAAGAATGCAGGGAAAGAGGACATGTTCAGCCACGAAGCAGCAACAACTGGAGCCATTCCTGGAAGCGACTATACCTGAGCAGTATTTGGCCAAGGCATTTGGGAAGTAGACCTGTTGGGGGTAATGCAGTTACTTTAGTAGCTGTGCAACATTGGAGGCATGAGTTGCTGGTCTACATATATACTCTTTTCCCATATTTATACTTCTGTATTCATGATTCTTAAATATACTTAATCTTTCCACTGATATTTGACACTTTACTCTTCAGCTTTTCAATAGGAGAGGAGAAGACATTTTTAATGTTTTTGATTTTAACTAATTGTGTCACTCAACTAATTCAGTAAACACATAGGTGGAGGCTGATGCGCTATGGTCTTAGGGAATTCAGAACCACTAAGTACCTTTAACTTGAAATTTTCAATTTGTAAGGGGATCCATGCTGACAGTCTGAGGGATTATGTTTCCAGATGCTACACTACTACAGTTAGTGCCTAATATTATATTAAATTGAGTATGGAGGAACTATGAGACAGTGTGACTATTCATCAGAAGCTTACATTCATTATAAAAAGAAGACACATATGGACAATTTAAGTCTGCAGGTGACATTATAAGTCATCTAATCCAACTTCTTATTTTATAAGTAAGGAGAGAGATATTAAATGGCTTGTCCAAGGTTGCTCAACTAGTAAATGGCAGAGTTGACATACCGATCCCATTTCCTTACTCTGAAACTGAAGTTATGAAATAATTACTGAACTGAAAATACTATGTATGATAGCATTATATTTATATTCAATTAAGCTATAAATTGTGCAGTGACGTTCAAAAATGAGACTATAGAAAATATGAGGCAAAGTGCAAATGTAAACGAGGTTATGGGAAAGATTAACATAGGTTGGTTTCATAGGCAATGGTTTTAGGAATCAACTTTGAAATGAGTGTCAAATGAAGAACAAAGAAAAATGTAAAAGGAATTTTATACATAAAATTATAAAGGAATTACATGGACAAAAGCATGAAATACGTAGAAAGGAATGAAAATGATATGTGTATCTATGTGGACTGAGTAGAAGTGATTGTCCTGCTGGAGGTGGAAGGTTGCCATTGGAACATGCACTGGATAAGGGTAAACATTAGAGTTCAGGAGGGTTATTGAGCACCTCCAAAGCTAGGTGGGTTAGCCTCGAAGAGGGAAAAAATAGGAATTGTCACATGTTCTTGAGGGGTGAAAATGGGTTTATCAAAAAAAATATTTGGGACATTAATATGGGTGAGAATAGGTTTAAGACTGTAAATAGGAAGCAGATAGTATGAATTTCAAATTGGGAGAAGTACAAGGGCAGGGTTTGTTGTATCTGTGGACACTGAATATTGAAGAATAAACCATCCTTTCTTCCTTTTCATTGAATTGGAGGAATGAAATAAAGCGATATATCTAAAAAAGAAGAGAGTAAGGGTCTATGAATGTCAGGTTCTACCCAAGTGAGATAACGTAGAAAAAAAAGGTAGAGAAAACTAAGAATAGATGTAATGGACTGTACCCACAATACTAAAACACTCCACAGGGACTTTTTAAAAGAAATGGTGGCAGGAAGCTCTCTCTTAAGAAGTATAGAATGTATTTGAGGAAATACATAGGAGTAGCTTATGCTGAGAGAATTTGTATAAGTCATGACAAAAACAGTTCATAAATGAAGAAAATAAGTTATAAACAGAATTAATAGAAAACATAATCTCACCAAAAGGGGATATCTAAATTCTCATATATACCAATTAGACAAGGATCCCCAAATTTTAAATATTTCCATGAGGTTCATAGGTAGTATTTCCACTTTTCACATTTATGTAAGACTTTGGAAGTTACATAGGCCTTTCTTCATAGCCAGCCTCATAAGAGGGTGGTAAAAATTTTATTATTTCCCTCTTTTTAGATGAGAAAAATGAGAAATATGAATTCATTTGCCAATTTTCATGAAATTGATAAGTGTTAACCTTAGTTTTTCTTACTCCAAGCCCAGCAAATATTCTTTTTCATTATACCATGCATATCTGGTCAGAAAAAGAAGGAGAATGTCACAACAAAGTCTTAGTATTGAAGCCAGACTCTAATAATAATGTCCTTAATCCTATGTGAACCATAATAGATTTTGTGCAACAGAATATATTTTAAGTTTTACTCCTATCAATGAATATTATAAATTGCATGCTCATTCTATTTTAAATTATATAAGTCCTACCACATGCATCTCTGAGTATAGAGTAGGTATCAGTTTATTCAAAAATACCACTGTCACATTTTCTCTGATATCTAGACTCACCCTCGGCTGAAAGTGAGGATTTTTTTCCTCCCTTATACTTGGTTGACCATTGCATCCAGCATTTCTCTTAAATCCTCTGAAAGGGTTACATAGGAGTATAATGGATGCAGGAGCTTTGCCTCTATCTGAGTAGCCAGAGGAGACTGAGATGCACACTTGGTTAGCCATTTGGAAATATACTAAAGCAATATAAGATCTGAGGGACATACACTTTCAACAAAAAAAGAGCAGGTATTCTCAATACCTCGACAATTCCATAAAGGAGTGATTTTTGTATGCTCATGCAAATCCAATCTTTGCTCATAGATCTTTTTAATTCATGATGAAAATAAATCCTTTGAAATTACTTCAAATACAAAAATTTTAATAATTTATTAATAGTTTTGAAAATGCATTCTAGTGGGGGTGGAGTCAAGATGGCAGAATACAAACAGGACTTCCATGTGGCTCTGGTTTCCACCTCCTCCAATTCATGTAAAAAATGACTCTAGAAAAACTTTGGAGCTACAGAACCCACAAAATGACAGAGAGAAACTAACCTCTCACTGAGGACAGCCCAGCAGGAAGAGGCCAGGACAGCACTCTGGAAGCGAAGCCCAATCCAGATCCAAACAAATGAGAAAATAGAAGGCAATGTGAAATATCTCATTGGCAAAACCACTGATCTGGAAAATAGATCCAGGAGAGATAATTTAAATAAGTATTGGACTGCCTGAAATCCATGATAAAAAATAAGAACCTAGAAATCATACTTCAAGATATTATCGAAGATGGCATAGTATAAACAGCAAGTTCAGGGCACTCTCCCACCAGATTACTTCCGGACTATGTAAAAGGGGACTCGGAACAACTTCTGGAGCCCCAGCACCCACAGAAAGACAGAGATAAGCTAACCTCCCACTGAGGATAGCCCAGCAGCCCTGCAGGAAGGACCAGCGCAGCACTCTGGGAGCTGGCAGTGCAGCACATCTCAAGGAGAGTTGAGCCCAGGTCCTGAGCTGCGGTTTTAGCCCCAGAGCAGTCAGGCCAGCAGCCAGCTGGAGGGACCCCAGATCACCATCTGCTGTGGAGATTCCAAAATTATCAACACAGATATGCCTAGGACAAAGTGAGAGGTTAGTGTCCTATGGACTTTGGGACCAGCATTTGGGGAACGAATAGGCTTCCTCCCCTAGGGGCTAGAAGCCACTGAGGAGTAACACCATTTTGCAGTTTCCAGTGGCAGCTCCAGCTCCTGGCCTGTGAACTGTAGGGAGATCCAGTTATCAGTCTTGAGGGGTAATTGCTCTTGCTTTAACCTCTCTGGATCTGGATTATGATCTGGGGGGGGAGGTCTGGGGTGGGTATCCAGCTTGCCAGAAAGCTGTGAAGACCCCAACGTCCAGGACGAAAGCTCCCCAGTCTGGTGGCATAGCCCTACTGTGGCAACAAACCCAAAAGTCAAGTAATTAAGTGGCAACATGTCAAAGCAAAGGAAACAAAATAAACAGAAAAATGCAACATTAGACTCCTATTTTGGGGGCAAAGAAGATCGAAGCATGGAACAGGTAGAGGGCTGTGAGGTCAGAAATCCTGCTCCAAAAGTCCCAAAGGAAAATATGAGTGGGTTACAGGGCATAGAGGACCTTAAAAAGACTTTAAAAATCAAATAAGAGAAGTGGAGGAAAATTGGGAAGACAAATGAGAAGGACGCAGGAAAAGTAAGTAATGAGGCTCAACAGCCTGACTGAGGAAAACAACACCTTAAAAAATAGACTAACTGAAATGGCAAAGGAGGCCCAAAAGGGAAATGAGGAGAAGAATGCCTTAAAAAGACAAATTTGCCAGATGCAAAAAGAAGCTCAAAAGCTCACTGAGGAGATTCATTCCTTCAGAGTTAGACTGGAGCAAATGGAAGCTAATGACTTTATGAGAAATTAAGATGCTGTTAAGTAGATCCAAACAAATGAAAGAATAGAAGGCAATGTGAAATATCCCATGGGAAAAACCACTGACCTGGAAAATGGATCCAGGAGAGACAATTTAAAAATTATTGGACTACCGGAAAGCCATGATCAAAGAAAGAACCTGGAAATGACTCTTCAAGAAATTCTTAAGGGAAATTGCCCTGAAGTTTTAGACCCAAAGGGCAAAATAGAGGTTGAAAGAATCCACCAATCACCTCTTGAAAAAGATCCCAAAAAGAAAACTCCCAGGAATATTATAGCCAGGTTCCAGAATCCTCAGATCAAGGCAAAAATACTACAAGCAGCCAGGAAGATACAATTTCAATATTGTGGAAACACAATCAGAATAGCCCAGGACCTGGCAGCTCCTCCACTGAGGGATTTAAGGGCATGGAATATGATATTCCAGAGGGCAAAAGAGCTGGGAATGAACCCAAGGGTCACCTACCCAGCGAAAATGAGTATTTTCTTTCAGGGGAAAATATGGTCGTTCAGTGGAATAGAGGACTTTCAAGCATTCTTGAGGAAAAAAACAGAGTTGATTAGGAAATTTGACATCCAGACACAAGAAGGAAGAGATGCCTGAGAAGGTAATGAGGGCAAAGAAATCAAAATGAACTTATCAAAGTTGAACTATTTACATTCCTACATGGAAAAACAATAACTGTGACTGATGAAACCTTTCTCAGTATGAAAATAATGGAAGAAGGGTATATAGTTATATGAATACATATGTGAATGTGTGTATATATGTTTACCATTATACATGGAGAGAGGGCATAGGTTGAATTTGTTGGGAAGGAATGATACTTAAGGGGTAAAATTATGAGGTGATAGAGGAAAGTGGCAAGAGGAGACAGGGAGAGACAGGGTAGAGTAAACTATCTCATGTAGAAGAAACAAGGGGAAGTGGTTACAAGGGAGGGGAAGAATAGGAAGGCAAAAAGGCAAAACCACATTCTCATTGAATTTGGTTCAGGGAGAGAATGACATACATACTAAATGGGATATCTCAACCTGCAGCAGAATATGGGGAAGGGGGATGAGGGGAGGGATGATGGATGGGAGGGCATTCTTGGGGGGAGGGGAGGTTGGAATTACCCACTATAGAAGAGGGACAGGATCAAGTAGGGAATGGACCAGGTGGGGTGTGGGATGGGTGGGAGGGAATTATAAGCAGCTTTGTACAATATATCTACTATGGTAATATTTTGCATAGCTATACAGGTACAACACATCCTGAATTACTTATCTTCCCAGAGGTAATGGGTGGCAAGTGTGGAAGGGAATGGATCTGAAATTCGAGGTCTTAAAACTAAATATTTCAAATATATATAAATACTATTATCAATGCTCTTTTACATGTAATTGGGAGATAAGATGTGCAGGCATTGGGGCACAGAGATTCACCTTGCTCTAATGGAAAAGTCGAAGAGGGTATGGGAGAAGATATGGGAGAGAGCAGACTGGAGGAAGGGATATCTTGTGTGACTGCTATTCAGGGATGGTGGGTAGGGGAAAAACAGCGAAAAAAATTTTAAGTCAAAATCTGGCAGAAATGAATGATGTAAACCAGAAGTTAATAAAGCATTTGTTTAAAAAAAGAAAAGAAAAGAAATTCTCAAGGAAAAATTGCCCTGATATTTTAGAATCTGAGGGCAAAATAGAGGTTGAAAGAATCCGCCAATCACCTCATGAAAAAGATCCTTAAAAGAGAACTCCTAGGAATATTATAGTCTCCTTCTGGAGTTCCCAGATCGAGGAAAAAAATATTACAAGCAGCAAGGAAGAAACAATTTCAACATTGTGGAAACACAATCGGGATAACTCATGATCTGGCAGCTTCCACATTTTGAGGGATGGAACGGCTTGAAATATGATATTCTGGAGGTCAAAGGAGCTATGATTAAAACTAAGAATCACCTACCCAGCAAAACTGAGTATCATTTTTCAAAGCGAAATATGGTCATTCAGTGGAATAGAGGACTTTCAAGCATTCTTGATGAAAAAAACAAAGTTGCATAGAAAATTTGTCATTCATATAGAAGAAGCAAGAGAAGCATGAGAAGGTAAACAGGGAAAAGAAATCATAAGCAACTTATCAATGTTGAGCTACTTATATTACTACATGAAAAAACAATAATTGTAATTTATGAAACTTTTCTCACTGTGAGAATAGTTGAAGTGAATAGAAATGTATATACATATTATATATATGTGTAAATATATATACAAATATACGAATATATTTCTATATTGGAGGGTATATGGGTGTATGAATACATATGTGAGTGTGTGTGTGTGTGTATATATATGTATATATATATGTATATATATATATATATATATATATATATATATATATATATATATATGTACAGGTATACATAGATAGAGGGCACAGGACCAATTGGAGAGGAAGGGATGATACTTAAAAGGTGAAAGTAAGAGACAAAAGAGGAATACCAGAGGAGATGGGGAGAGACGGAATGGGGTAAATTATCTCTTATAGAAGACGCAAAGGAAAACTGTTACAATTAAGGTGAAGAACAGGAAGGCAAATAGAAATGAGTCAACCTTATTCTCATTGAATTTGGCTTAGGGAGGGAATGACATAGACACTAAATAGGATATTTTACCCTACAGGAAAGTAGAGGGGAAGGGGAAGAGAGGGGGGATAATGGAAAGGTGGGCAGGCTGGGGGAGAGGAAATTTGGAAGCACCCATCTTTGAAATGGTAGGGGATCAAAGTAGAGAATAGAACAATTCAGGGGCAGGATAGGACAGAGAGAAATATAGTCGGTCTTTCACAATATATCCACTATGGAAATGTTTTGCATAGCTACACATGTACAACCTATATTGAATTGCTTATCTTCCCAGTGAGGGTGGCTGACAAGGGAGGGAGGGAGAGAATCTGGAATTCAAAGTTTTAAAATAAAATGTTTAAAAATATATATACATATTATTATTATTTTACATGTAACTGGGAAATTAGATATAGAGGCACTGGGGCATAGAGATCCACTATGCCCTACTGGAAAGTTGGGGGGGGGAGGGGGGAAGATATAGGAGTGTGCAGATTAGGGGAGGGGATATTCTGTGGGATCACTGTTTTGGGGTGGTGAGTAGGGGAAAATAGGGAGAAAATTTGTAACTCAAAATGCTCTGGAAATGAATGACATAAACTAAAAAATGGAAAAGAGAAGAAAGAAATAAAAAAAAAGAAAATGCATTCTAGTCAAATAACATTTTGACTAAAACAATATATATTTGGACTGCCTTTAATAAAAATCCTCTTTTGAACAAAGTAATACATTGGATCATTGATGTTTTTAACACTTAAACTCTTCAGTGAAGAGGCCGCCTTAGGAAGTAGAGAAAAAAAGATGACCTCAGAAACAGAAAAACCTTGGTTCAAATCCTGACTATGATTCATTTAAGCTCTTTGACTTGGGAAATGTTTATGAGTCTCTCAGTGCCCAAGATAACTCTGTTAAGACTATGAATTGTAGGCCAGCTACCATTCTGCATTTTTGAGATGGTTTCCTCACCTGAGGTCCCCTGTATCAATGAAATTACACATTTTGACCAACATCTTCTGCCCATCAAAAAACAAAACAAACAAAAACTTTGAGCTTTCATTGATTACATGATATCTCTGTTTTATTCAAAAGGCAGTGGTGATAAAAAGATAAAAAATAAAATAATGCCTACTCACTAGGAACTTACATTTAACTGGAGAACAGGAAATACCCATAAAAGCACATACATAATGAGAAGAAAGTAAATTAATCAAAGCAATTAATATAAGGAGTATGAAAGCAGCTTTAGCTGCTGGGGGACGTGGAAAAGGCTTCATGTCAAAAAATGCTGAGATTTGTGAGAAACCCACTTGTAGGTATCACAGGACTTCCCAGGGAAGGTCAGGGAGCAAGCCCAAAAAATGCTTCTGCTCTCCACTTCTACCCTCATTGTGAGCCCTCAGGATGATCTACATGAGAGTCACATTCCCACAAAAGGAAGTCAGAAACAGAGTGGGCAGAGGAATGCATTCATTTCATTTCTTGCAAGAAAGCAGGTGTGCTGCTTCCAAAAAATATGCACACCATACAGAAGCAAGAGCAAAATAAAAATGTTGATATTGTAGTCCTCCTCTCATCAATTAGGATTCATCTAGACTCCTTCAGCTTACAATTCTTCTTTATAGTCTCCTTACACGTGCTCCTGCATATGTTCAACCTCTCTGTTCATACAATACATTATTAGAAAATGGTGAAGTCTCCAACTTTGGGGGTGTGTAAATTAATATGCGTGAGTTTCGCCAAGCAGGTGCAATAGTGAGGATACTTGTGCCTGGGGCATGACACTTGTGACTGGGGCATAGTGAGGACACTTGTGCCTGGGGCATGACACCTTGGGTGTGAGCCATTTGCCACATCCCGACTGAAGCCAGGTTGTGATCAACAACTGTCCTTGCAAAACAGGATATGCAAGCTTATCACAAGCCCCCAACAGCTTGTGAGCTTTTATCATCTCCCAGAAACATTTTCTTCCAAGCAGAATGAGATATGATAATCTCCATTCTTACAGATTGATCTGGGGAGGGAATGGAGGGCAGGTTAGGCATTGGCACAGAGATGGAAGGAGATGAGAGATGGAATATGTACCTATTATTAGTATCCTGTGTGAAAAAAAGTAGAAAAAAGGCTAATTTGGCTAAATTTCAAAGTAAAGATAGTCATATACAATAGGGAAATAAAGATATATATATAGGAGTCAGATTATAGAGGACTTTGAGAATTTTCTCTTTCATTCTAGAGGCAATAGAGCCACTGGATTTTATCAAGTATGAGGGGAAACAATAGATAAGATCTTGGCTAAAGGAAAATTATTTTGGAAGCCTCATGTAGTGTGCACTGGAGTAATGAAAGATTAGGCAGAAGGACAAATTATAAAGCTATTACAATAACCTAAATGATAGAGTTCATGAGGGCCTGAACTAATATAGTAGCTTTGTAAATAGGGGAAAAGGGTCATATTTGAGGCATGCAGTGGTTGTCAAAACAGAAAGATATGTCAAAGAAATGAATATGTCAGATGAAAAAGAGTGAGCATATATGTCACAGATTATACAAGAAAAGTTTTGAGGTAAAGAGTTAAGAGAGAAGAGAGCTCATTTAGAATGGTTTCAATTTTCTCAGTAAAATAAAAGGCAAGGTCCACATCATAGGGAGGTGTGAGAGGCTTGAAAAGAAAAGAAAATAGAATATTTGGAAGAAGTTTCTGAAATTCAAGAGCAGAGGAGGTTGTAAGGGTTAAATGGTTAACAGTAGGGTGTAAATAAGAAAGGGAGGAAAGCAAAGTCAAAGTAAAGTACTGAATGTGGAAAGATTGGAAGTCTTCTTAGGAGCGAAAGACTAGGTTTATATAGGATGGAGCATAGGGAGATGGGGAGGTTATGGGGAAAAAGGAATGTCAGAATTTCTTATTAGGGAAGTGGAACACAGTTAATAGTGAGATCAAGAATATTACCATTGCTATTTGTGGTTAAGGTGAAATAAAAACGGGATTTAAGGAAATTGAGGAATTGAGTCAAGAATTTCTATGGAGTCATGAATGTGAATATTGAAGGCCTCCTCTCACTTCAGTATGAATCCAAAAAGCTTTTATTAGCATATGCTTTCCTGGTATAATACTGATTAAGTATAAAACATCATAGGCAGGAAATAGGTAGGAGAGAAATATAGACGATACTACAATAAATATGCATTATATTGCATTATGCTCCCAGATAATTTTCATTTTACTCAACTTTAAGCTTTTGTTGAATCATTATGCCATCTCCATATTCAGATCTAATACAAAAGAGGAAATTCTTTCAAAAACTCATTTTATGGATGTAAAGCTCTTGATTTTTCACCAAAGAGCAAGGATACAGGACTATAATATTTGTGGTTGTTTTTGAATAATTTTTCAGTCATGTCCAGCTCTCAGTGACCACATTTAGGGTTTCCTTGGTAAAGATACTGGAGTGGTTTACCATTTTCTTCTCTAGCTCATTTCACAGATGGGGAAACTGAGGCAAAAAGGTTAAATTACTTGTCCAGGTTTATATAACTAATAAGTATGTGAGAACAGACTTAAACTCAAGAAGATGAGTCTTCCTGACTCCAGCCTCAGCCCTCTATGTATTGTGCCACCTCGATTCCTGTTAGATGGTACTTTCTTCCAACTTATAAATGGTAAATATCTAGCTAATATTAACCTACCTCTTAAATTCACAAGACTAATTAAAATATTTCCCAGTTCTAGAATTCTAAACTAAAATTAAGAAATATTGAATTTGAGATGGTTGTACATTTAATCTGTTCTAGGGTGGGTTTTGCTATTTAGTTCAGTCCAAAACTACCTCATGTTGGCCATATAATTAATCTGAACTACTATGTAAAGCTTTGGAGTTCTCCCAGCCTTCTGGACATCCTTTAGACTGGGAATGGTATAGGACAAAGGCCAGACTTCTCTGTGCCACACAAAGAGATATTTGCCAGGGTACTTCTAAATGGTTTCACTGTCTCACAGAGGCATTTATGGCAGGATAAGTCTGTTTTACTTAGACCACAGTTCTTCCAAACATTGACATGAACAGATGGAAAATCTCAAAGATCTGTATGCATATATGGAAAGGCCAGGTTTATACTAAGTGGCTTACATAATCAAACAGGAAATGGTAATGATATCTGAGTAATTTTAAAATATTTCATCATAAACAAAAGCACCTATGAAATAAAGTTGCATTAAAGTCTACTTATATGTCAAAACTTGAACCACAATTATTTTTAGTAAAGCATAATTAATAATAATAAATACGTCTATTTTTTTATTCAGATCTGTGACTTCATTAGTATAGGGAATTTTCAATATAGAAATGCCTTTCATTTTCATTTCAGCATCTTCTATAAATTAATAGATTTAGAAAATTAGCTGATGCACTGGGAGACTGAATGACTTGTCCATGTTCATGCAGGCTTTATGTGTCAGAAATAGTTTAGTTCCTGAACTCATATCTTCTTAATTCTAAAGCTAATTATGTTACCAATACTCTAGGCTGCCTAGCTGTGGTTAGATTTTGAGTGGTGTGTTTGTGTGTATGTATGTATGTGTGTGTTTGTGTGTGTGTGTGTGTGTTATTTCTTTGGCGTTAATTTACATGGTAAATATATATTTGACCTAACCATATGGCCTATTCAAAACTAGGCTAAATTTTGAGTAGGGTGATTGTGTTTGTGCATTTGTGCACATGTGTATCTTTTTTTGTGTGTTTTGCTGGGATTAGTGATGTCAGAAAAGGAAAAGTAAGAAACTAGAGGTTTTTTTCCTCTACCCTGGGGCATTTTTGACATCTCTAGGTAGTCAGGAAAGAGAACAGGTTAGGAGTTACACTGCTCTGTTTGTTTAAAAAAAATGGATGCAGTTATATTGCTTTTCTATTGCTTGCATAAAGGTTTTCTTTTTTCCCCTCTATGAACTTTCCATTTTTCCTACTACCAAAACTTATGTGTGTCTTTTTCTACCAAGAATAATATCAGATGGCAATGATGGTGTAGTTGCTTCTTCCTATTGTATGAACATAGGGATTGATAAATACATTTTGTGTCTATTATTACCTAAGATATTTGATTTGACAGCTTTATTCAGGGACACAATGCCTAAGGCAGTAGGTTCAGAGAACGTAGTCATTTTGAGTATCATTTTCTGAAGTCTCATACCTTTTCAACTCTGACCAAATTTGGGAATATAAAGAAGAAGATTCAGTTGATGGGCAGAGTTCTTCTATCAATTGTCCCTTTGCTGCTGCTATGAGTCAATCATTTTAAACAATAGAATGTCAGTAAAGTCAATAGTCCAAGACAATACTCATTTAATGTCAGGGTGCAGGGAAGTCTGTGACAAGTTTAATGGCTATTCTGATATGGTATTAATCTCATAGAGAATTATCTTACCATAGCAGTGGAGTGCCCAGGCAGGCTATCTTTTAGAATAATTCTTCTTCAACTCAGCTGAATGTGCCTAACAAGTCTAATCTAAACAAAAACTGTGAGAGTTTGGAAAGAGCCAAGAAGTGTTGAGAACAAACTGTTAATATTCAAGACTTAATTAATTTTCCAGCCTTTTATTCCCTCTATTCTTTTCTTTTTCCTTACTCTTTTTTCTTTCTTACTTTTTTATTAATCACCACCAAAAAACATCCATTCAATGAACCATAAGTGTAAGTCCAGCAATGTTTGAACACTTAGGGGCTCATCAGCATTTTCTTTGGACCCTTCATGTGATGAGTCCCAGATGTAAAGCACATCAAATCCCACATGTCTTTAATATCAAGCAATCACAAATCTAATGAATTGTTACTTTAAAAGGTGTGTTTTTAAGATTAGTGAAGTAAATGAGGTGAAAAGTACATTTAGTTAGGTTAAGACATGTTTTAGAGCAATTTTTGTATAGATATAAGGGAAATGAGAATCTCTAAAATAATTTTGCACAAAATAACATGTGAGTAACTATGAAATTTCTCATAGTTTGTGGACTGAAAAATTCTGCATTGTACTCAGTGAGTAAAATTCTTTAAAAATAGGAGTCACATTTTGAATTAAATGTTTTTTTAACTTCCTTTGAGTGTTTTCAACTATTCTTTACAGAAGTGAATATTTTATGCATAAGAACTCAAATAAGGAATAAAAAAAGAAATAAAAGTGTAATGTTATATTGTTAAGACCTCAGATTGTTGGGAATATTAATTTTTTTTCTTTTTGGAGGGCAATAGGGTTTAAGTAACTTGCCCAAGGTCACACGGCTAGGTTTTTGTTTGTGTGTGCATTAAGTGTCTGAGGCCAGATCTGAACTCAGGTCCTTCTGACTCCAGGGCCAGCTCTCTACTCACTGTGCCACCTAGCCGCCCTCATATTAAATATTTTTAAATAGTTATATTCATATGTACCTAATTTATGTTTAGTTGTCAAATATAGATCTGATTATTCTCAAATTGCACTTAAAACAGAGACCTGCTCCTTAGGAAAATTAACTTCTAAAGAACATATAATAAAAAAAAAATATAAAGGATTGTATCAAGTTCTTAGAATTCATGGAGCCAAAAATCAACTCCAATGATTAGCTAATTATTTAACAATAATAACATCTCTTACTTACTATGATTTTATGACAACAATAATTATGAAAAATCTTCTTAAGTTAAAAATTCTATAAATTTTCTGAATAGAAAAGCTACATTGACTACTATATAACAATTATCAAAAAAAAGATAGAAGCTGGATGTTACAATTTACTGGCTGAAGATAAATTGATTTCAGATTCAATGAGTTACAGAATTTTGTTAAAGTGAAATTTCTAGGTGATAACCAAAAATGATTTTTTTATATTCAAAGAGGAAACTGTAAGAAATTGTGAAAATAAATTTGCATCCTTTCTAATAACTGACCTTTTTGAATTGTTTCAATACTTGTACATGAAACTGATGCCAGCTTTGCAGTAAGAAAACAATTATTTTCATAGTTCCAGCACCATTCATAATCATAATCTGATTTGAGAACTCATGATTTAATATAAATATTTTTTCTAGAGGCAAGTATAAAAATATAACTCAGATACATGTGTTACTAACAACAAATAATATGAGTTAAATATATTTTAAATGAATGAGATGAAATAATTAAAAATGACAGGTTTCCAATATTTTCAAAATATTTACTAACTTGCAATTGTGTGTATATCACTATTCATATCTATTATGTATATTATATATGTATGTGTTATGTGCATATATGTACACATGTGTACATGCATATACACACAACACACATATATACATATGTGTGTATGCATACATATGAATTTGAGATATATTTGTGTGTTTGCATATATAGTTCAAAATGGTTTGGCAAGCTAAATGGATATTAATAACTAATCCGGTTACAAGTAGGTCAAGTACTTGTTAAGTAACTGTCCTTTTTGTAATGAAGTTAAGATATAGTGATTCCACACCTAACTTTCTGAAAGACTCATGGGGTGATTTGGGCCATTGCTCATCCACTGAGTTGGTTTTCCCTTAAGGAACCAAAGGGCTTTATTTTTTATCCCCTTCATCCATCACATTTGTGAAACCATTCAGGGAACTAGACAAATGGGGATTTACCAAAATCACATGTGAGACTCATAGTGAGTATAAGAGCTCTTGATCAGCTTTTTGGACTCAGAACATTTTCATATTTTAAATAACTACATAATAGGGAAAATTATTGTGAACTTTTGAAATTCACCTATCACTAATGAACACAAACTATTTAATTATTTTTTTAACAAATGCTATCAACTTTAAAAACTGGAAAGTAATCCTTATTTACAGTTGTATTAGCAAAGCTAGTAGCTCTTGGAATACTTAAATTAAGTTACATGAAAGTCAAAGGACACATGTCTACTTGAAGAAGGCACCTGATATGTAGGCTAAGCAATATCATTTTTCTCTTATTCACTTCCTTTTGTGATTTCTAAGATTATGCCTAGGAGATAAAAATAAAACATAAGATGTACCTTAATAATAACTTTCAACCATGTCGAGACTCATTATTGAAAAGATGACTCAATATAAAATAAGTAATTCACCTCACAGCAGAGAGCTATCTGAACAAAAAATTCCAATAAATTTCCCATCTCAGTGGGTCAGTTTGACATGTTCAATAAAAAAAGGTTATGGTTGACAGGTTTTTTGAGTGACGTCTTGGGATGTTGCCATAACCATGATCATAGGGCCTGAATATGTTTCTCTGCTGCTTAATAAAGACCGACTGTCTTTGACCTTTCAGGTGAAAAAACAAAACCAATGATCTCTTTCAGGTTATCCAAATTGGAGATGTAAAAAAACAAACAATAACAACAACAAAAAAACTTAGGGCTTTTTTTTCATCTTACACACAAACACACACACACAGACACACACACACAGTCTATCTATATTTACATATATCTGAATACAGAAGTACACACAATTGTAATTTTGGAAATATTTTGAAAATTTAAGAAAGTTTGTCATTTTTATTTATTTCATTCCTATATACATGCGTGTGTTGTAACCAATGCATGGTTTATTTTTTTGCACTATGAGTATTGAAAATACTCCCTTACTGCCTTAAGAAAGAGCAAATGATTTGAAGAGAATGTCCCAATTCCCCTTTCTATAATTTACTCAGTTTCCTTTTGTAAACTTTTTTCCTTATTCTGATGAACCATGAATATCATGTTATTGTGGGTTCCAAGTCAGAGAATGAGAGTTTAAATCCCAGTTCCAGTTATTATTGCTCATGTTTCCTTGTACAAATCTCAATATTCTAGACCTCAGTTATGTTATCTCTAAAGTTAGTAAGTAAAATAAATATTTTCTAAAGATCCTTCTAACTGGGAATCAGTCAAATAATTCTGCAATATCCTCCTCAAAAAGTAATTTTCATCACAACAAATAAAAATAGAAGGAAATTAAAAAAAACTCAAATAGCTTTTTATACTCCCCTATCCCAACCATCACAATATATGTTAAGTGTTCATCTTCATTCAATGTCTTTCTAGTAGAGGACTCCCTTGCTTACTCTGAGGCCTTCAAGATGTTGGTCTGAGTTTAAGTCTCTGTAGTACAATTTTGGTTCTTCTCAGCATATAATTCTTTCTTTTTGGCAGCTGTTCTCTCTTGGCTACTGTATTACCTCCCCCCTAGTGTTCTGTTGCCTCTTTATTAGTATCATAACAAAGTATATTGAATTACATAATTTTTCCTGGGATATTATCTAAGTTAAGCACCTGTCAATATAAAAGGTCTCTACAACTCTACACCAGACTATAAAATTTTCCTATGGAATTGAAAAATTAGTTTCAGATAATATAGGGAATGAATAGATTCAATCATTATGGAATTAGTAGAGTCATGAAGCAAACAGACCCCAGGTCAATTGCTTTGACAGCATACAGTATGAAGGGAGTACCCTGTAGAGTGGGAGAAATCTGATTCTTCCTTATTTTGACTTTTAAAATGACCAAAAAACCATCTATAAGAATGTATTTCAGCTAGAAAACATTACTGGGTGTAATTGGGTCACTCTTTTCATATCTACGTGGTCTTTGTATGAACTGACATCTCTTGAATAGCACAGACTACAATATATAATGTACAAAAACATTTTTACAATAAGATGCAGTTGTGAATGGAGAGAGTGTGGCATGTTTCTTATTCCTAAATTATAGTATTTACTGTACCCTAGATTATGTTGGTGGAAATAAAACAGAACACTCATTACATATATATATATATATGTATGTTCAACTAAGATGACAATATCTGTAGGAGCTAAAATTTCATTGTTGTAGATCAAAATCCCTATACAACAGATTGTGTTAGAGATGAGGTGTAACTAAACATTGAATTATCCTATAGTCTCATGACAAACCAGATTTTTCCTTGTTAAGGAGCTCAGTGGCTTGATAAAAGTGGTGAAGAACTTGGGAGTCTGGAACAACTGAGTTCACATAATGCCTTGGACACTTACTGGCTCTGTGACACTGATGACAACCACTCTGTGTTTCAATTTCCTAATCTGCAAGATAAATATAAGAAAAGCATTTACTTTCCAGGATTTTGTAAGAATCAAATGATATTAGATAGAATTTTTTCAAAGTGCCATATAATTTCTAACTATTCTTCACTTGTCTCCATCTTTTCCTTCCATGTGACTGCCAACTCGCTAGAGCATGGAGGCAACCTCTGTCATAAGAAGGTGGATAATCATTTTTTAAAAATGCTTTATAAAGATCATCCATTTCACCCTCTTTTCAAGGAAACAATTGATAAAAGCTGGGAGTTATTCATTATGTCAGGCATGATAGCATAGTGAATACCTCTGTCAGTTTTAAGACAACACAAACACACACACACACACACACACACACACACACACACACATAGAATCAACCTAAGATAGCATGGAGACATCAGTAGTCAGAATGGTCATATTGCTGTGTGTCTTTAGATTAGCTGGGAAATGTACAGAAATACTTTACAGCTTGCTTGCATCCAGAGATGGGCAGGAGAAGCAGACAATCCTAGGCATAGGTTCATCCCTTCAAAGAAGCCTTCAGCTTCTAGAGTGTGTGCAAGGTTACAACCCAAGAACAGAGATTGAGTCTGATCAGGTAGCATAGATTTGTATAATTAGTCATAAAAGATTGAAAAAATAATGAAAATTTCAGTAATAGCTCATTGAATATCACCTGAGTGGTAACTTAGGAATATAAATTGCATGTCTTATTACTCCTTCCACCATTTCAGATGAGTATAAACAATACACAGTCTTTAGTATAAAAGTCACTCCTTACTGTCATTTTGAAGGCTTTTTTCAAGCTACAATAGATTGACAAAGAGACATATGGAAACACATTTGACATTTATATTTGAGTACAGACTTTCCCCCATCTCTCTCATTATTTTGAATTCATAGCTAGCAATTCATACCTAGCAACATACTAGCAAGTGGGAAAGTAAGTGGGGGTAATGTTGCATGCAAAATGTATTACTTAAGAATATAGTTTGCTTTTTCCAAAAATCTTGAACTTTAGTAATTTTCCTTTGTGAAAAAGTTATCTGGCAATACTATAGAGGAAAGAGTGACATACTTGGATTTGGGAGAGAACTAAGTTAATTCTAATATGCTTCATTGTCTTAAAATGGGGATAATGGTACCTATATTACTTATGTGATAGATGTTTTGTAGATTTTGTTTTCGAGGATCAAATAAGAAGAGTATATTAAATGCTTGCTCCAAGAGTTTGCCTACCTTTTGAAGTAGATGGTAAATTACAACCCTAAAAATGACTATTCAAATCACATATATAAAACAAAATGCCATACCTACTTTCCATTGCTGTTTTAAGGATACACTGAGATAACATGTAGTTTGAAAACCTTAAAGTACAATATAATATGAGCTTTTGGGGGTGGGGGTTGATGGTAGAAATTTTATGATTTAAACAATATTTTCTGGAAACTTGGTAAACAGACTGGACTCATTTTTTCCTGGAGTTATATAACATGAAGGTTATTTTAGGTGTGTGTTTTTCTCATTAAAAGTTATATGAACTTTCTTTGAAACTACTGGTTTTGGGGGGAAAGTTTCAGACTATTCATTGACATACATTTCTTGGATGTCTGAGACAGAAACTGTGGCCTGAGGCTTCAGACTGGCAGCAGGACCAACAATGAGAAGAGGTACTCAATTGAATCAATTATGTATACTTTGTGAATATCCTTCCCCTTCCTGAATGTCCTTTCCCTGCTATGATTAAGCAAATGCCCTTCTATCAACTTTTAGATGTACTACAAGTGTCTCATCATATTCCAGACTTTAAACAAAGTTACAAACCTGAAATGAGTAAGATCAAACCTACTCCACAGAAATTAAAAACAACAACAACAACAAATATTAGATATTGTGAGATAAACCAACCAGATATTTTGTGTTAGATGAGAACAGGTGATTGTGATTTATTCAATTAAAGAAGTCCTTACTTAATCAAAACTCCTATGAAAAAGAATGGGTATGTAGACTTCATAAATTGTAATGCTTAGATATTAAATATTTCACAAAAAGATAGCACAATCTCTCAAATGTCCTGCAGAATATCTTGAAAAGAGTAGGCATTTAATAAATGTTTAGTGAATGCTTTTGAGTTTAATACTGAGCTGTGTAGGACTGCTATCTACAGTTACTTATTTCAATACAGTTCTGGGAATGATTTTCTGAGTAACAAGCACATGAGTGCTATACATAATTGGTTAAGATAAGTTTTATTTATAACCATTATTTCCTACTTTGCTCTGAGAATAAGTTTGCATTTATATTCATGTAACTTAGTAATTAAGCATACACCTTTAATTAGGTATTGAAATGAATAAAATGAGGAGGTGATCCTGTGTATACAGATTTCAAAGCAGTTGTTAAAAATCCAAATTACAGTACTATCAGAGAAAAATTAAAAGGCCGTCAAGATTTTTTTTTCATCCAGGATGCTTTTCCTTTATAGGAAGTTTTATTAGGAACATCCTGTGTCTCCATCTCCTTTCTACATAATTGGTTCTTCACATCTTTTCTATCTCAAATCCCCTTCTCTTCTGTCAATGCAAATTAAGTGATTTATAATAAGATTTTAAAATAAGGTGACAAAATGAAGTAAAGTCTTAATTAAAGCTTTATTCTTTCTAATTAACATTGCATTTACTGCCGATGTCCTATTTAGAAGTGAGTACCCATGAATAAGTCAGTGAAGGGTTAAATTGCCCTAGAAAGATTTAGTAATTATAGATATTGATTACTTTAAGACATCATTGAGCTGACAGGATAAGAAAAGCCCACTTGTCTCCCTGTTTGGTCCTTTTATTTCTCACAAGATGGATGAGTTAATAAACAGGGAGCAAGTACTCCCATAAATTCAGCATCTGTAATATTTGTCACCTTTGGAATTACTTGGATGAGAGGAACATCCTTTATGTGAATTCACAGGAGAGGGACTGGCAGACTTTCACCAGAATTTGTATTCTGCAATGTGATTAATGCCATGTTGATGTTTAAAGAGGCAGTGTCATTAGGTGAAAACTCAATGAGAAAGAACCATGTTCCCTCAACAATCCACCTCACACATTCTGAGTTTTATTTTTAAGGCTATGCCTCCTCCATATTATGAAGGCTTATGTTACTACATTTTATATCTAGCACATCAGCACAGTGCTAAATAATAATATATGTATGTACGTAGACAAACTTCACAGAAAAAATACCCTTAATAAAAGGATTTGTTCTGTAAAACTCATACTCAGGCAAAAGGCTACACCCAAAGACCTAGGAGACTGTATGTGGCCTAGAGGCTACAAATTCACCACTCTTGTTGTAATCCTTGAGTTCCAGATAATGATGGGTTCGAAACTTCTATGTCTGCAGCTATCCTAGGTAGTAAAATAATCTATTTAGTTGATTCAAAGAATAGTTTATTTTAGGAAACATTGACTTAGTTTAGCCCCCTCACTTTATGCATTGGGAAATTAAGCCTAAAGATGTTAAATGTCTTGGATAAAGTCACACAGTTTATTTATCTTAGGAATGAATCAAAACCCAAGTCTCCTAACTTTGGTCAATGTAGTAGAGTGGGAATAGCACTGGTTCAAGAGTTGGAAGACAAAGATTTCAATCCTAAATCTGATGTTTAACCCCTATGGGAACTGGGGCAAGTAACTCAACATATCTTCTCCTAAGTTTTGTGACTGGTAGAATGAATAGTTTGGAATAGGTGGTCTCTAATGTTCCTTCTTGCTGTAGATAATTGTTCTCCTGTACTTTTTACCATGATGTTCCACTTCCATGTCATTTAACTTACAACAATTTTAAAAATCTGATTTCCATAATAAAACTCAGTAAGTACTACTTACCTATTCTATGTTTTAAAATAATATTTTCAGGAAGAAGTGGTATCTACTAGAGAAATATATTTTATGAATTACTTGTTCATAGGGAATATAGAAGCAATAGGCATGGATATCAGTGGTCAATGAGGATTGGGCAAATGGATAACCTGAACTGATAGGGACCTGAAAATATTCTTGTTAAATAGTTGTTACAGGTACATTATTTTATTTTATTTTATTTTATTGCCCCTACTTTTTATTTATTTTCTTTTTCTTTTTTAATTTACATCACTCATTTCCACAAGATTTTGAGTTGCAAATTTTCTCTCCAATTTTCCCTACCCACCAACCTAAAACAGCATTCCCATTGAATGTCCCCTCCACAATCTGTTCTGTCTCATTTCTTCCACCATTCCCCCTTCACCTTTCCAGTAGGACATGGTGGATCTCTATGACCCAGTACCTGTATATCTCATTTCCCAGTTACATGTAACATATTAATAATAATATGTATGTATGTAAGTATGTGTATATATATATATGTATATATATATGTATATATATATATATATATATATATATATATGAGTAGGATATAGGGAAATACAGTCAGTCTTCCACAATATATCCAATATGGAAATGTTTTGCATTTGCATGTACAACCTATATTGAATTGCTTCTCTTTCCAGAGAAGGTGGGTGACAGAGGAGAAAGGGAAAGAATCTGGAATCCAAAGTTTTGAAATCAAATGTTTATATATACATAATATTATTAATACGTTTTACAATGAAGGCGAGGAAGAGGAAGGCAAAAAGTCTCATTGGATTTGGCTTATGCAGGAAATTGCATACACACTAAATAGTGTATCTCACTCTACAGGAGAGTGGAAAGGAAGGGAAAGAGAGAGGGGATAATGGAAGGGAGGGCCAGCTAAGGGGAGGGAAGTTGGAAGCACCCACTTTTGAAAAGGGAAAGGATCAAAGTAGAGAATAGAACAAGTAGGGGGTGGGAGAAAATATAGGCCCCATTATAAAATTTTCTCTTGCCTCTTATATATGAGATAATTTACCCCATTTCTGTCTCTCCCCATCTCCTCTCATATTCATCTCTTACCTCTTATTATCCCCTTTTAAGTATCATCCCTTCCTATTCAATTTGTCCTGTGCCCTCTGTCTATGTATACTGTAGACACATATACACACACTCATATATGTATTGATGCACACATATACCCTCCTATATAGACATATATGTATGTATACATATACACACATATACATACATACATATATATCTATACATACACACATATACACATTTATATTCCCTTCAACTATTCTCATACTGAGAAAAGTTTCATAAGTTACAATTATCATTTTTCCATGTAAGAATATAAGTAGTTCAGCTTTGATAAGTTCCTTATGATTTCTTTTCCCTGTTTACCTTCTCAAGATTCTCTTGCTTCTTATTTCTGAATGTCAAATTTTCTACTCAACTCTATTTTTCATCAAGAATGCTTGAAAGTCCTCTATTCCCCTGCATGACCATATTTTCCCCTGGAACATGATACTCAGTTTTGCTGAGTAGGTGATTCTTGGTTTTAATCCCAGCTACTTTGACCTGTGGAATATCATATCCCAAGCCCTTCAATCCCTCAAAATGTGGAAGCTGCCAGATCCTGAGTTATCCTGATTGTCTTTCCATAATATTGAAATTGTTTCTTCCTGGCTGTTTTTAATATTTTGGCATTGATTTGGGAACTCCAGAACCTGTCTATACTATTCCTAGTAGTTTTCTTTTTGTAATCATTTTCAGGAGGTGATTGGTGGGCTCTTTCAAACTCTGCTTTGGTCTCTGGTTCTTCAACACCACGTCAGTTTTCCTTGATGATTTCTTGAAGGATGATTTCTAGGTTCTTTTTTGGATCACGGCTTTCATGTAGTCCAATAATTTTTAAATTATCTCTCCTAGAACTATTTTCCAGATCAGTGTTTTTTCCAGTGAGATATATCCCATTGCTTTCTATTTTTTTCATTTGTTTTGATCTGTTTAATAGTATCTTGATTTCTCATAAAGTCACTAGCTTGCATTTGCTCCAATCTAATTCTAAAGGAATTATTCTCTTCAGTGAGCTTTTGAGATTCTTTTTCCATCTGGCAAATTCAGCTTTTAAGCCATTCTTCTCCTCATTACCTTTTTGAGCCTCTTTTTGCCATCTGAGTTAGTCTATTTTTTTAAGATATTATTTTCTTCAGTTAGGTTGTTGACTGTTATTTCATAATTTTCTTGCATGGCTCTCATTTCTCTTCCCATTTTTTCCTCCACTTCTCTTATTTGATTTTCAAAATCCTTCTTAAACTCCTCTATGGTCTGTAAGTAGCTTATTCTTTTGTTAGAAGATTTTGGTACAGGAGTTCTGACTTTGCTGTCTTCCTCCTATTCCATGCTTTGATCCTTTTTGTCCCTAAAACATGACTTTAAAGTTGGGTTACTCTGTGTACTTTGCTTTCTTTGCCTGCTCATGTTGCCCCTTAGTTGCTTGACTTTGGGGCTTTTTGCCACAGTAGAACTCTGCTACCAGAAATGGGAGCTTTATCCCAAATGCTCGGTTTTTCCCAGCTGCCGAAGGTATTAGTTGGGTACCCTCTCTGAAGCCTCTACCCCCTCTGGCAAGCTGGTCACATACCCTAGGACCTCCACCCTAGACAGCAATCCAGATCCAAGCAGGTTAAAGCAAGAACGATTACACCTCAGATTTGTTGCTTGGTACCCCCTACACTCTGCAGACAAGTAGCTGAAGCTATCACGTGGTGGTGGCTGCACAGCCACAGTGCCTTAGCCTCTTCTCACCTGGGTGCAAAGGCTGACAACACTCCTAAATTCCCAGGTCCCAAATTCCACACTACACTGACCTCTTACTTTGTCCTTGGCATCTATGGGTTGATAATTCTGGAAACGGCCACAGCTGCTGGTGATCTGAAGTTCCTCCAGTCAGTGGCTGGTCAGGCTGCCCTGGGGCTAAGACCTCTGGCTCACATGTGGCTGGGGTAATCTACCAGAATGCTGCACTGTCTGCTTGCTGCCAGCCTGCCAGGCTGTCCTCAGTGGGATGTTAGCTTCTCTGTGTCATTTTGGGGGTTTTATAGCTCCAAAATTTGTCTAGATTCATTTTTTACATGAATTGGAGGAGGTGGGAGCCCCATGTACATTATTTTAGATATTTGTACTTCTATCAAGCTATATTTCTATTGGTTTAGAATAAATAAATAACAATAATTAAAAAAAAATCTCACTGAATCCCATTAGATATATGGAAGACACCAGATAGTATGATATAGTGGAATGGGTTCATAGTCACAGAACTGAGGTTGAAATAAAGCTTTGTACTATATTACCTGTGTGATTTTGGTCAAATCACATTCCCTGGGTCTTGTGTTTTTTTTTTTTTAAATGATAGAATTATATTATGTCATCTAAAGTCCCTCCTAGCTCGGTATCTATAATACTGTAATTTTTAAATATCATTCCATCTATATATTTTATATTTATGGTCTGAAACTAGAAGTATAAATATTTTGTAAACCATTTGTAAGCTTATGTCAAAGTTCCTACTCCCTCCCTATAAGCAGTTCTATAAATTCCGTGTTATGAAGATTTACTTTAAAAGAATACACCCACACTCCCCCCCCCCCACACATAACCTACTAACCATACTTCTTAAGTCACCAGATTCATGAGCTGTGTTTCACGAGTCGTAATAAACTGCATATCATGGCTTAGTAGATTAGATCAGTAGTAGTTGGAAAAATATATGATTTTCTTTCTTTAAATTCTTATCTAAACTAATCTGGTGTGGTTCCAAAGGTACATGTATGTGTGTACATGTGTGTGCATGTTTCTGCATGTTCCACCCTTTAAATATAGAAGCAGGCCTACTTTGTTGGCTGGAAAATTTGGGAGTCAATAAGATTGAATATAAATAGGTATTTTTGCAGTTAAAACAAATATTTATGTCAATTGAAATGTATAAAAGATTCCTTTGAAATGTATTATGTGCTACAGTATTAGATGTAAACTTTACGTTGGAAATCCTACCACAAGTTAAAATAGGAAAACTGGAGAGTTTTTTCACTATTTTTCTATTGATTTTTAACTCTTTGGAAAATTAAATGAAAAATAATATTCTGTGTGGATGCAAACTAATTAACATAACAAAAATTTTACATCCACATATAAGCATACACATATGTAAATGTATATATGTACACACATATATCTTTATATATTGTATGCATATACATATACCTATACATGAATATATATGCCTACATGTGTATACATGTATGTATGTATATAACTAAATTCTGGTTGTACAACTCTGATATGAACATTGAATTTCTTCTGAAACATCAAATGTTAAGACTTGAATAGAAATTACAAAATGAACATGGAAGTATGAAGAAAAATTAAATATAATTCTTCATTTTGTACAACTGGATGATTAGCTTTAAAATGTGAAGTGGAAAAATGTGTTGACTACTCATATTTAAAACTTTTAACATGAGTTTGTGTTTTATCAGTTGGGAAAAGAAGGATAAATACAATTGGTGTGTGTGTGTGTGTGTGTGTGTGTGTGTGTGTGTGTGTGTGTGTGTGTGAGAGAGAGAGAGAGAGAGAGAGAGAGAGAGAGAGAGAGAGAGAGAGAGAGGCCCAAGGAAGTAAAGGGACAGAGCTTATGGTTACTTGCATGTGAACATGAAAGGAGAAGAAAAACATATGGAAAATATGCAATTAAGTTTGTTTTAACAACTTGTTTTCACCCTCAAGGACAACAAAATTTCAACTATTAGATTTACATCACAGCCTCAGATGTGATTGTCGGGGGGTATAGAAATGGCATTAAAAATAAATATAGTGGGATTTGAAACATGGCGGATGACGCGGATCAGCAACAGACCACCAACACTGTAGAGGAGCCGCTGGATCTCATCAGACTCAGTCTAGATGAAAGAATTTATGTAAAGATGAGAAATGACTGAGAACTACAAGGAAGATTGCATACTTATGATCAGCATCTAAACATGATTTTGGGAGACGTAGAAGAGACTGTAACCACTATAGAAATAGATGAAGAAACTTATGAGGAGATCTATAAGTCAACCAAGAGGAACATTCCAATGCTCTTTGTTCAAGGAGATGGGGTTGTGTTAGTAGCCCCTCCATTGAGAGTTGGCTGAAACCAAGACTTTATCCTGTGTGGAAAATTGGAGACTCTGGACAATAGCCTCTGCGAGAAAAGTTGGTGTTCAGAAGAACAGCCTGTGATACTTTTTGATATTAAGAAATAATCAAGGAACCCTCCAACCTTAAAATGCGTTTATTTCCAGACAGTTCCTAATTTACCTGGCATAGCACTCATTCTTAGATTTCGGATACCAAATCTACCAATTAATGTGAGCATCATAAGGCAGGACTCTTTTTCAGTGATTTAATTTGTCTCTTCATCTTGTAGGCAATTATATTTTTTTAATTAAATTTACCTTTTGGGTTTTCTTGACCAGGAAAAAAATAAATATAGTGAAAGAATATGGATTTAAGTCATAATTTATAAAAAGTTCATTGTTATTGGCTCTATTTTGAAGGATTTGAGGGATCAAATTCTAAAGTGAGTGAAAGAAAAATGCTTAAGGTATCTAAACAAAACGAAGCTAATTATTTGCTCCCCAAAGAGAGTGACAAGAGGTCATCATTAACCCCTGATTGATCTTCCTAAATTTCATTTACATGGAAATTTTTATTAGAATAATTTTTTAAAAAATTATCAAGGCTGTCCTCAATAATGTGATGAGAACAGTAAGAATTCTGTAAATGATATTCCAAAGTACATACCATCTTTCTCATTACACAAATGACAGCAAGATGTGAGGATGAAAGAGCCAACTGCACTTTGCTTATTGACAATTATTTTTAAATGACTTATGAAAGAAAATCAGCAAAAAGGATGTGAACAATACAATGAATAACCAAGAAAGATAGAATAGAGAAGGATAACCAATGGCAAGCTCGTGGACTCCATTGGCATGCTCATAATATTAAGAGGACCTGAGGAAGTAGTCTGTTGATCTTGTAAATGCAAGAGAGCATGAGAAATGCTGTTTTACAAATATCTACTCTATCAAGTAGTCTCATACATACATATATCTATGTTTACATGTATGTATACAATTGCATATATGTGTAAACACAAATACATGTGCATATGTTTTATGAGTGAACACAAATATTTTTATACATATAAATGCATGATGCTATATACTTATCTTTATATACATTCATATACTAGTTGCATATGTGAGAGAATTAAAACAGCAAGTGGTGGTGGAAACTGAGTGAACCACACTGAATATCTTGTGACCTAAACCTGGAGCTAGCTCAGTTCCCTTTCTACTCAATTATAGAACTAGTTACATTCCTATTCTATAAGAAAACTTTATTCAATTGTGGGAATTGTGAGAAAACTTTAATGCATTGTTTGGACCAGCCTCCACCTGGGAAAAAGGATGACTTCTACCTGCTACTTAACTGAAGATAGATTATGCTGACCAGAAACCTAGACAGATCTGAAGTTTTGTGCAAGGAGATTTTTGACAATTATATATCTCAAGACACCTACATGTCTTATTTTAAAACTGATCAATCACTTATTGTTTCCATGTTCCTTTGTTGCATACAGACACTTGGTGGGAGTGGGACAGCTCTTTTTTTAATTTTGAAGAATTACACTTGTTTGCCTTCTCCTCCCAATCTGTAAAGTCCCGACTCTTTCCTTCAATGGAAGCTTCATTACATAATTTTTATCCTGGTTATTATTTTTATTAATTGGACTGATTTGATTTTTTTTAATTCACAAAAATCTTTCTCTCCATGTATTTGGGGTCCAGAGGCAAAGCTGAGGGTTACTAGTTCCAATTTGTCATGCAATTGGTGGCATGCATTGATTAATAAATAGATAATATTCAGAAACTCAAGCCTTTGTTTCATAAGTAATTTAATCTTTAATCTGCCACATATGTATGAACATAGATGGAGGATTACTTGCCGGAGTAGATCTTTTCAAGTAGATCTACTTGATTTTGTTCTACTAAGTCAATTTTTTTCTTTATTTTTAAATGTTGTATTGTGCATATATATGCATATACACATAAAAACACCTTATATATGGATCTATGATCACATCAATTTAGGAATCCCTCCATCATGATGCAAAATTCTCCAGAGTTCAAATTCCCCATTCATAACTGCTCTTTCCAAGGAAAGTTTACCCATAATGATCTCTTAATTGCAAAATCCAAATTTGTTACTTAGTCATTTCTTTTTCTTCAGCATGTGAAACTGTTGCCCTCACATTTATTTCTTAAAATTCTTAACTTCTTGATTTTCATGATATTGGTCTCTTCCTTTTCTTCTCTTTATGTTCAAGGTTAATTCTCATTTTTTCTTAGCTCTCTCCTGGGATTTATTTTTAAGTCAATTGAGGTTAAGTAACTTTTGCATCACTCTCCTCTATGTCACCTTGGCCTGAAACCTTAAAGCTTTCTTAAACTCAACAACAACCCTTGTTTTCCAATAAATCACCAAGTTTATAAACAAAATCTGTGATATTCCTTCCCTCTTACTCATATGCTCATTGCACTAGCCCAGAGTCTTACTTTCTCTTATCTGGAATATGATAATAGCCTTAAATTGTAATTTTTTTCTTTCAATTTCCCCCACTATCTCATCATTTATGCTGTTACAAAAGTTAATAAGTTAATGCAAAGCTCCAATAACATCACATCCACTAAAACAGACAAAAAGCAAAAAACAAAATACTTTTTGTTCCTCTCCTACAGTATATAGTATAAATTCCATAACCTAACACTTAAGGTTCTCCAAAACCTAACTCTTAGCTGACTAAGACTTCTTCCAGACTTCTTTCATATTCATGCATTGTCATATTTGTACTGGCTTTATCAAATCTCTGGAAAGGTCTTCCCCCATCTCTTAAATTTGCAGGACAAGAAGGGATTAAAAATGTAAATACCAGGTCAGAGTACTTTTTTATGATCTTGCTATTCTGAATTGTTATTAATCAAGAAAATATGTCTATAAAAAGGGAGTGGAAGAAAAATGCCAAAAAGTTTTCACAAGAAAAAGTAGATTCATTTATATTGTAAGAGTCACATCAGTTAGACTGTCATGTGAGCTCCTATCTTCCTCTTCCTTCTACTCATTAACTCACACTCTAATGACCTCTAAATTTTATTTGAGTCAATAGGGGATGGGATTAATTATAAGACTTAGAAGATGTTCCTTTCATTTAGGCTATGTCATATATTGCTAAAGATTAAATACCCACAGGTACCTAACAAGAGCACTGGAAGAACAACAACAACAAAAACATAAAACCTTCCACTAAAGGCAAAATCCATAGATCCTAATTACTTACATATATACACACATGCATATATGCAATATGTGTATATACATATATGTCTCTATGTGTAACCAAAATATGTGAATATATGATTCTTTGTAAAAATATCTCCAGAAAAATAGATTTGTAGAAAGATAGCTTTAGAAAAGTAGATGAGAATGTTCTTTATGTGCATTTATCCTTATATAACTCATCAGTGACTATATGTAATATTATTCTAAAACCACACAAGAAAATTTAGCATAATTTGACACAATTCAAGATAAATGCTGCTGTTGAAAATATAACTTTTGATAGTAATGAAGTTGTTAAGCCATTTTACTTATGTAGTTATTTTAATCAAAACAAACAAAAAAAAGACATCAAGTAGATGTATCTTGATGATACTTTTACACAACTTCAAGTCTTAGGAATTTAACATTTGTTCTGAGAACCTAAAAAATATCGATAAAAATGTCACTAGTTAAGCTAATTGGACCAATGTTAATAAGTATGCTAATTGTGTATTCTTTAGGGGAAAAAACAAAACAAAACTAGCTTTAGTACTAGAATACAAAATGACTAATTAATTTTAAAAGACTACTATCACTAATACAAATATAAACCATCACTAGCTTCCTGATTTTTGAGGTAACATATACTGAGAAAGTGTGAATAAAAATTTAAATAAGAAAAATCCCTCATAAATCCCAGTGGTCTCAATCCTCCAGTGTAATATGTGAGCAAAATATATTCCTTTTTCAGGTAAAATTCTCCTTTCTTTGATCAAATGACCTTTTCCAAAGGGACCATTTACTTTTCCAGTCTTACTGGGAAATTGGACCTGATTCTTCTAAAAGACTTTTTCTTATTCTTAAGGAAAATTAAATTGTCTCACATTTTCAAATTTATAATTAATATAAAGTATTTCATGTTCTTTGTTTCATGACAGTTATCACTTAGCTTTCTGAAATAGCAAATTTAACAAATACTGTCTTGATTGGCTAAATATATATATATATATATATATCATATTTTGACTATCTATAATAAACATTTTAAAGCTAGAAGTTTACATTATGTGATAAATTCATGAAACAAATTTATGTAAGCTTCTATCTATTTTGTCTTCAACTCTTATTATCAGATGATTATGTGGAGGACAGAACCAATATTTATATGAGATTCTCCTTCTATAGGGAATATTTATGCCATAATATATTTTCACATTTTAATAATATAAACTGATTTTTTATTAAATTAGAAAGTAAGCCCCTCCATGTAAATGTTATATAGTCCCCAAATTTGATCCTCCTTGAAATTCTCTTCCTAGTTGAAGTATGTTGATCTGGTAAGTCTATAATGGATAACTTTTTATGAGCAGTATGCTCTTCAATCATAAGCAACCTACACAATCACCTCTTTCTTAAGAGAAAAAAATCATGACTTTTAGATTAGTTAAAACTGAGATATCTTTCACCACCTAATATGTCCTGCCTCCCTTTCCCCATCCCTTTTCCTTATCATATATCTATATTTTCCAATTATATTAGAAAATAGGGGCGGCTAGGTGGCGCAGTGAATAAAGAGCCAGCCCTGGAATCAGAAGGACCTGAGTTCAGAGCTGGCCTCCGACACTTAATCCACACAAACAAAAAAACCTAGCCGTGTAACCTTGGGCAAGTTACTTAACCCCAATTGCCCTAAAAAGGGGCAGCTAGGTGGCACAGTGAGTAAGAGCGCCAGCCTCGGAGTTGGGATGACTCGAGATCAGATCTGGCCTCAGAAAATGAACACCCACGCATAAATAATGACTAGCCACGTAACCTTGAGCAAGTTACTTAACCCCAATTGCTTTAAAAAAAAAAGAAAAGAAAAGAAAAAGAAAATAAACCAAACACAACAATTTAAGTGGAGACTATTACAGCTTTTAAAGCCAATAATTTATAACTGATAGTTATTAATTGGTTTTCTAATTCACCAGTCAAAGTAATGCTATTAATGGTATTTTTTCTATCTTTTCAAATCCTGGAAAATTAAAATATCACAATAGAGAATGTCCTTGTCATCATGATTTGACAAAGTTGAAGTGTATCTATGTCACATATTCTCCACTTAACCAAAACTAATAGCCTCCTGTTACTTCTAGTATCAAATATAACTCCTATGCTCATGATTTAAAACTCTTTGCAACCTAGCCTCTTCCTTCTTTCCTAATATTCTTGTAAATTTTTCTACTCCATGGATTTTATGGTTTATCCAGACTGGTCTACCCAATTTTCTTTGTCATGTAACACCATCTCCCTTCTTCATGCCTTGGAACTGACTATCTACCAAGCCTGGAATATTCACTTTCCTCTTCTCCACATTTTGGAATCTCTCTGTATTTCTTATAAGACATAGTTCAAATGCTACCTTCCACAAGACGGATTAGAATTTCCTAGTTCCCTCAGCTCTAATGCCTTTCTCTAATGTTATTTTGTATCTAATTTGTATTGATTGATTGATTGATTGATTGATTGTGTGTGTGTGTGTGTGTGTGTGTGTGTGTGTGTGTTTGGGGGGGTGTTTTGTCTGCCCCTAGAATATATACTTCCTGATGATAATGAATTTTTGCCTTTTCAAATTAAATATTCAGGTCCTGGTCCAGAGCCTGGGATGTAGGTTCTTGATAAGTACTTATTGATTGATTGATGCATTGATTGTGGAGACCCTAATATTGCACATGGCCCTTAACCCTTTAATTTATCTCTGCTCGGACTTCATTCTCGTTTACCTAAACTCATGCCAAGACTTCTGGGAGTCAAGATGGTGGAATAAGCAGCAAATAGCTGTTTCTCTTCCATATTTGCTTATGGACAACTATAAAATAGCACTACAGAACAAATCCTGGAAAAGCAGAGCCAGTGAAAAGATGGGGTGATGTAGTATTTTAGCCTGGGAAACTTGGAGGATCAGCAAGTAAGGGTGGTCTCATTTAGTAAAAATGGAAGCACATTCCAGGACAGGAAACATTCCTGTAACCCAGCAACTAGCCCTACCCAAACAAACCAATAAGAAATCCAGAGTACTAATGTGGTAGAACAGGTAAACATCACCAAGATCTCTGCCCCACCCCCATGTGCCTTAGCATAGGCGTGGCAACTGGCAGACCTCAGCTTAGAAAACCACCATGTGATTCAGCACAGTCCTGGGTGAGTAGACATCCTCCAGGAGTCAGACCTCAAAGAGATTCAATGTACCCTAGTGAAGTGTGATTTTAATGGGAATGGGAAGATCTTTCCAATCCCTTAATAGGCCCATGTGACCTACTTTGAACTTTGGTCAAGACCACAGTTGAGTCACATAGAACTCAGTGTGGGAGAGGTTTACCAAAGGGAGAATGAATAGAGGACAGAAAGGGGTAGAGTAGGAAAAGTGGGTGAGGGAGAGCTGAGTTTGAGATGGAGCTAGGGGAGAAAGAGACAGCAGGCAGAGCAGAGCAGCTAACATGGGTGAGAGAAGGGCATTTTGTCTCAGGGAGCTTGTTTGTGAGGAGGCCTGATGGAGGGAAGGCATGGGGAGGGTGGTGCACCATGCATTGTTAATATGTGTCAACTTCTTTATTAACATGGTGGATTTGACTTTCTGGTATATGAATAAATATCTTGATTTTGTCTTTGAAGAAAAGAGTCTGTTATATCTTCTGAAATATGCCTGAAAGAAAGTTAACTGAAGAAAAGAAGCCTTTAGGGAAGAAAATGTATATCCTGGGATGGGAGAATTTACCTTGTCCCTCCCTGGCGAAAAAATGGGCTAGAAGTATAGAACATTGTGAAATCTGGGAACCGAGACTCCAGAAGGGAGAACACAGAGATTTAGAAAGATGTTTGCAAGGAATATCAAAAGAACCAGTGAAAGAAATGGAAGGGCTATTTAGAAGAGGATGGGCCTTGTTAAGAAGTTATCATGTTATATATAAAAGCAAAGACAAATTGCTAGAGGAAAAGGTTTGAATGAAAAAGGAGTTAGCTAATGTGCATGGGAACCTTTCTATGCTACAGTGTTCAAACTTTCCTTTAGAAGAATAAGTTGGAAAGTTTCAGGTGGTAGAAAAGAAGGAACAAATTAACAAAAGTAAGGTGCATTCAGCTCTTTTACAGGCTGGATATTATTGGGTCCCAGACACCTGAGATGAAGAAATGTGGCAGGAAAATTAAACAAATTTAGATGAAGAGGCTTCTAGGACTGAGAAGTCCACCCAATATTATGAAGGAAGAAGGAGAAGCTGGAGGACCAGACAGTGTTTAGGGCAGTAATTGAGGATTTTACTCAGCAGGAGGTCACAGATAATTTAAGTTGATTCACCCTCCCCCCCCACAAAAACAAGGGAGAATCATTAATATATTAGATGAAGAGAATCAGTAATGAAGGGGCCTGAGGCATAGGGATAGATAATGTAGATTGTTTCAAATTCATAGACATTAGTCAGAATCAAACCTGGAACTATAACTCCATATTCAGAGCAGCTGCTGTGGGTATTGCACTGGCAACACACAAAGCCAGGCATATTCTGCCTGCTGGAATGCCAGGTGCTTCAGTGCAGCCCAGGGCAAAAAAAAATCCTCCAGGCACCAGAACTCCACCTGCTTCAGTGTAGCCCTGAGGAAATGCAGAAAATCTCTACCTAGCCTCAGAGCATACCAGACACCATCACTAGGACAACAGCTTAGCACCACATAAGCTGCCAAACTCCTACAGCCTCCAGCTGCCAGTACCTGAGACCCCAGAACACAAATCCAGTGACCATTCCACTAACCCCCAGCATAACATATGTGGGGCAGTGCCCCCTGTGATCCAGCAGGGAAGTTCAACTTTAAAAGCCAGAAAATAGGCAAACAAGATGAGCAAGAAGCAAAAATGAGCATTGGCTATAGAATATTTCTAAAATGACAGGGATGATCAAAACACCAACTCAGAAGATGACAACATTGTCAATATACACGCATCTGAAATTGCAAAGGAGAATATGAATTGGTCTCAAGTCCAAAAAGCCTTCTTGGAAGAGCTTAACAAACATTTTAAAAGCCAAATGAGAGATATAGAATGAAAATTGGGAAAAATAAATAAAAGGTATGCAAGAGACAGTCAACAGCTTGGGACAAAAGTTGACTGAAGAAAACAATTACTTAAAAAATACAATTAGCCAAATGGGGGGGGGGGTGGAAATCTGCTAAAGAAAATAAATCCTTAAAAAGTAGAATTGGCCAAATGGAAAAGGAGGTATAAAAGTCATTTAAAGAAAATAATTCATTAAAAATTATAATTCAATGTATAACAGCAACATTTCAGAAACTACAAAATAACATATCCTATACCAAAACAATTTGAACCTACACAGACCTCTGTTAAAATGATTTAGAAACTCCATCTTTGACACACTGACACATTTGCTTCCAAGTGTTTACCAACAGTTCAGATTACTTGTAAGTAATAATGAAATGTAGCTCCTCAAATGCCAGGGACATATGGCTAAGAAGATATGACCAGAAATATTGCTGGGAGGGATTGCTATGGGAGAAATGTAACCAAGTTCATTTACAGAATCACAGAAGGAAAGGACCTGAACACATGAATCCCCTTCAGGACACACATCTCAATTTTTAACATTCATTAAAAAAAAATTGAGTTCCATGTTTTTTCCCTCCCTCCAACTCCTCTCCACCCCAAGACAGAAAGCAATTTGATATAGGTTATTTATGTACAATATACAATGCATATCTGTAATGGAAATGCAAATTTAAAGATCTTCCCTGCCCCTAGGTTAAGTACAGCTGGAGCCTGTGGTGGGAGACTTGTTTTTCAGGAACCTCCACACTTTGATACTGTGTGATTGTGCAGTAGGTCAAGAGGGTGGTTACGTTCTCTGACCCTGGAGAAGGCTATTTAATCCCTGATATGAAGTTTTGCTTTGGGGCTTACATTGAGAAGGGTTGTGTGATTTGACCAGATGAGACTCTGGGCAGCCATTGAGAGCCCCCTGGCTTTGAAAACCCAGATGTTGATGCTTCCCTCTCTGGTAACTGTGATTTGGTATTAATGTAATGGTTGGACAGTTTGGAAGCCTGACTGCTTGATCTGTTTGTTTCTCTATTTTTTAAAGTTCTGTCTGTATACTTTGAAGTTCAGGGTGCTGACATTTTCTCCCTGAACTAGGTAAATGATATATGTTTGATTGATTAAAGTAAGCTTGTTAGTCCCCCAAAAAATTAGAATTGAGAAAGTGGAAGAGAACAATTCTATGAGGCATCAATAATCAGCCAAATGAAATAAAAATAACTCAGAAAAAGAAGACAATGTGAAATACATCATAGGAAAAATAATTGACGTGAAAAATAGATCCCAGAGAGGTAATTTATGAATTATTGGTCTATCTGAAAATCAAGATCAAAAAAAGAGATTGGACAGGATCTTTCAAGGTATTATCAAGGAAAACAGTACTGATATCCTAGAATCAGAGGGTAAACTAGTAATTGAGAGAATCTACCAATCACCTTCTGAAATACAGCCCTAAATGAAAACAACATGGGAAATCATAGCCAAATTCCAGAATTATAAGGTGAAGGAGAAATTACAACAAGCAGCAGGGAAAAAAAAACAATTTAAATATTGTGGAACCACAGTCACACATATGCAGGACTCAGCAGCTTCTACATTAAAGGATTGAAGAACTTGGAATATGATATTTAGGAAGGCAAAAGAGCTTGGATTACAACCAAGAATCAACTACACATGAAAATTGAACAAAAACTTTCAGGGGAAAAGATGGACATATGATGAAATAGGGAACTTTCAATCATATCTGATGAAAAAACTAGAACTGAGCAGAAATTAGATCTTTGGATATTAGTGAAGAGAAGCATAAAAGGGTAAACAGGAAAAAAAATGCCATTCAATAAGGTTATACTGTTTATAACCCAATACAGGAAAATGAGACTTTTAACTTGAGAACTGTGTCTTTATTATGGCATTTAGAATTGGTATACACAGATAGTAGGTATGGATCTCATTTGATTTTGATTTGATGATAAAAAATAATTAAGGGATAAAAAAGGATTGTGCTGGGAGAAGAAAATAGGAGGAAGGATAAAAGGGTAAATTATACCACATGAACAGACACAAAGACCTCTCACAGCAGAGGAAATAAGGGAGGGAGGCAGTCACTGTTTGAAACTTACACTCATTGGATTTGGCTTAAAAAGAGAAAAACATTAACATTCAGTTGGTTATAGAAATGTATCTTACCCTATAGGTAAGTAGGAGGACAATGGCAAAAGAAAAGGAAAGAATTAGTAGAGAGAAAGGGAAAGAAAAGAGGGTAGGGCAATAGAAGGGAGGGCAGACTGAGTGAGGTGGTGGTCAGAAGTAAACTCATGCCAGCTTCTTTGGAGTGCCACATTTACCAATAATCACAACTTGCTGCTGCTGCTGCTGCTCTCTCTCTCTCTCTCTCTCTCTCTCTCTTTCTCTCTTTCTGTCTTCTTTTTCTCTCTGTGTGTATGTGTGTGTGTGTGTGTGTGTGTGTGTGTTGTGTGTATGTGTGTGTAAGTTGTGTAATGAATAAAGTGCTGGGCCTGGAGTAAGGAAGACATGAATTCAAATTCAGTCTCAAACACTAGCTGTTTGATCACAAACAAATCAGTTAACCTCTGTCAGCCTCAGTGTACTCATCTGTAAAGTGGGGATAATAATAACACTTACTTCTTGGGTAGGTTGAAAATATCAAATGAAATAATATTTTATAAAGTACTGCACAAAACTTAAATCGTTATATTAATGCTAGCTCTTTTTTCTTTTTTATTCTTATGGTTGTTATAATGGAATGAACGTGCATAGTTATTGTTGTTTCTTTCTATATTCCTTAATTATTATTCTATTAGGTAATCTTTTTTGGTTTTTTGCTATTATATATTTAGAAGGGTGAGGCTTTTCCACAACCTTTCACATCATCTTTTTTTTTAAACAAATACTTTATTAACTTCTGTTTTACATCATTCATTTCCGCCAGATTTTGAGTTACAATCATTTTCCCCCCATTATTCCCCTACCCAACCTCCCAGAATAGCAGTCCCACAAGATATCGCTTTCCAATCTGCTCTCTCCCATACCTTCTCCCATGCCCCCATCGACTTTTCCATTAGAGGAAGATGAATCTTTGTGTCCCAATGCCTGCACATCTTATCTCCCAATTATAGGCAAAAGAGTATTAATAATAGTATTTATATATATATTTGAAACATTTAATGTTGTGACCTTGAATTTCAGATCCATTTCCTTCCTCCCTTGTCACCCATTCCTTCTTGGGATATAAGTAATTCAGTATATGGTGTACATGTCTAGCTATGCAAAACATTATCATAGTAGATATATTGTACAAGGCTGCTTATAATTCCCTCCCACTCATCCCACCCCCACCTGGTCCATTCCCTTCATAATCCTGTCCCTCTTCTATAGTGGGTACTTCCAACCTCCCCTCCCCCCAAGGATGCCCTCCCATCCATCATCCTTCCTCTCATCCCCCTTCCCCCTATCCTGCTGCAGGTTGAGATATCCCATTTAGTATGTATGTCATTTTCTCCCTGAACCAAATTCAATGTGAATGTGGTTTTTGCCTTTTTAGCCTTCCTTATTCTCCCCCTCCTTTGCAACCACTTCCCCTTGCTTCTTCTACATGGGATAGTTTACCCTACCCTGTCTCTCCCATCTCCTCTTGCCACTTTCCTCTCTCACCTCATAATTTCATCCCTTGAGTATTCTCCCTTCCCAACAAATTCAACTTATGCCCTCTATCCATATATAACTGTAACCATATACACACACATTCACATATGTATTCATATGACCACACACCCTTCTTCCATTATTTTCATAGTGAGAAAGATATCATCAGTCACAGTTATTGCTTTTCCATATAGGAATGTAGATAGTTCAACTTTGATAAATTGCTTTTGATTTCTTTTCCATGATTACCTTCTCAGGCATCTCTTCCTTCTTGTGTCTGGATGTCAAATTTTCTATTCAATTCTGGTTTTTTCCTCAAGAATGCTTGAAAGTCCTCTATTCCACTGAATGACCATATTTTCCCCTGAAACAAAATACTCAGTTTTGCTGGGTAGGTGACCCTTAGGTTCATTCCCAGTTCTTTTGCCCTCTGGAATATCATATTCCATGCCCTTGATCCCTCAGTGTAGAAGCTGCCAGGTCCTGGGCTATTCTGATTGTGTTTCCACAATATTGAAATTGTTTCTTCCTGGCTGCTTGTAGTATTTTCTCCTTGATCTGGGGATTCTGGAACCTGGCTATAATATTCCTGGGAGTTTTCTTTTTGGGATCTTTTTCAGGAGGTGATTGGTGGATTCTTTCAACCTCTATTTTGCCCTCTGGATCTAAAACATCAGGGCGGTTTTCCTTGAGAATTTCTTGAAGGGTGATTTCTAGGTTCTTTCCTTGATCATGGCTTTCAGGTAGTCCAATAATTTTTAAATTGTCTCTCCTGGATCTATTCTCAGGTCAGTGGTTTTTCCCATGAGATATTTCACATTGCCTTCTAATCTTTCGTTTGTTTGGATCTGCTTAACAGCATCTTGATTTCTCATAAAGTCACTAGCTTCCATTTGCTCCAGTCTAACTCTGAAGGAATGAATCTCCTCAGTGAACTTTTGAGATTCTTTTTCCATCTGGCAAATTCGACTTTTAAGGCATTCTTCTCCTCATTGCCCTTTTGGGCCTCCTTTGCCATTTGAGCTAGTCTATTTTTTAAGGTGTTGTTTTCCTCAGTCAGGCTGTTGACCCTCATTTCATACTTTTCCTGCATCCTTCTCATTTCTCTTTCTAATTTTTCCTCCACTTCTCTTATTTGATTTTTAAAGTCCTTCTTAAGGTCCTCTATGGCCTGCAACCCGCTCATGTTTTCCCCTGGGGCTTTTGGAGCAGGACTTCTGACCTCACAGTCCTTTTCCCGCTCTATGCCCCCAAAATAGGAGTCTAGGGTTGCATTTTTGTTTCCTTTGCCTTGGCATGTTGCCACTTAATTGCTTGACTTTTGGGCTTGTTGCCACACTATGGCTTTAAGGCCAGATAGAGGAATTTTCGTCCCGAACGTGTGGGGGGCAACTTCTGTTTCTGGCAAGCTGTAAACCCACCCACGACTTCCACCCTAGATCACAATCCAGATCCAGGGAGGTTAAAGCAAGAGCGATTACCCCCCAAGACTGATGGCTGGATCTCCCCACGATTTGTAGGCTGGGAGCCGGAAATGCCTATGAAAACTACAAAATGGCGCGTCTCCTCAGTGGCTTCTAGCCCCCAGGGGAGGGAGCTGACACATTCCCCAAATACAGGTCCCAAAGTCCATAGGACACTAACCTCTTACTTTGTCCTAGGCAAGTCTATGTTGATAATTCTGGAGTCTCCACAGTTCCTGGTGTTCTGGGGTTCCTCCAGCCGGCTGCTGGCCCTGCCGCCCTGGGGCTAAAACCTCCGCTCACGTGGACCTGGGCTCGGCTCGGCTCCTGCGCTCTGCGCGCTGCCGGCTCCCAGACCACTGCGCTTTTCCTCCCTGCAGGGTGCTGGGCTGTCCTCAGCGGGAGGTTAGCTTCTCTGTGTCGTTCTGTGGGTGCTGGGGCTCCAGAAGTTTTTCAGAGTCCTTTTTTACATAGTTTGTGGAGAATCTGGGGGCAGAGAGGCTTGGATGAGCTGTTTCTACTCTGCCATCTTGGCTCCGCCCCCCACATCATCTTAACAAGAAGTATAAAATGATTTTTTAAAATAAATTTATTTATTTATTTGCTTGTTTATTTGCTTTTGCTTTGCAACATTCAGTTCCACAAGGTTTTCATTTCCATATTTTCTCCTCCTCCCTCTCCTTCCCCTTACCTCCTTATGTCTCTCCTTCCCCTTACCTCCTTATGTCGCCATGCAATTCAATGTAAGTTCTACAAATACCTTTACATTAAACATTAGTCAAGTTTTAAAGAGAGATTATAAACAATGGAAAGAACAATGAGAAAAAAAGAAACAAAACAAAACAAAAAAAGAGAGAGCAAGTAGTTTGCTTCAATCTGCATTAAAACTCTGTATTTCTTTTCAAGGGCTGTGGATATCCCTTTCCATCATGAGTCTTTTGGAGTAGTCTTATAGCCTTGCATTGCTGAGAGGAGCCTAGTCAATCAAAGTTAGTCATCAAAGATACAATATGTCTGTAATTGTGTACAATTGTGTACAATTTTCCTGGTTCTGCTCCCCTCATTCAGCATCAGTTTATATAAATCTCTCCAGGTTATAATGAAAGCCATCTGCTCCTCATTTCTTATAAAACAATGGTATTCCATTAAATTCATATACCATAATTTTTTAGCCATTCCCCAACTGATGGGCATCTCCTTCATTCCTTCATTTCCAATTGTTTACCACCACAAAAAAGCTGACATATATATTACATATGAGCCCTTTTCCCATTCAATTATCTTTTTTGGATTCGGCACTAGAAGCGATATTGCTGGGTAAAAGGGCATGAACATTTTTATAGCCTGTTGGGCATAGATCCAAATTGCTCTCTAGAATGTTTGGATCATTCCACAGCTTCACCAACAATTCACCAGTGTTCAAATATTCCCTCATCTTCTCCAGCATTTATCATTTTCCTGTTTTGTCATATTAATTGATCTGACAGGTAAGATGTCAGATGTGATAGCTCAGAGTTGCTTTGATTCACATTTCTCTATCAATAGAGATTCAGACCATCTTTTCATGATTATAGATATCTTTAATTTTTTCCTCTGAAAGCTTCCTGTTCATATCCTTATACCATTTATCAATTGGCAAATGATTTGTATTCTTGCATATTTGACTCATTTCTCTGTACATTTTAGAAATGAGGCCTTTAAAAGAAACACTCATAAAAATTCTTTCCCAATTTTCCATTTCATACCTAAACTTGTTTATATAGGCTTTGTTGTTACAAAACTTTTAAGTTTAATGTAATCAAAATTATACATTTTGCATTTTGTAATGCTCTCTATTTCTTCTTTTGTCATAAATTCTTACATTCTACAAAAATTGGAAAGTTAAACTATTCCTTGCCCTCCCAGATCGCTACAGTATCAGCTTTTATATCTAGATCATGAACCCCTTTAGAATTTATTGTGGAATATGTTGTAATATATTTGTCTATGCACAGTTTCTTCCCTACTCTTTTTCAGTTTTCCTAGCAATTATTTTCAAATAGTGAGTTCTTATCCCAACAGCTGGAGTCTTTGGGTTTATCAAAAAGTAAATTATTATAGTCATTTTGTGTACCTAATCTTTTCCCATGATACACTACTCTATTTCTCAGTCATATCAAGTAGTTTTGATGACTGTTGATTTGTAACACAGTTTAAAATCTGGTATGGCTATGCCATATTCCCTAGCATTTCTTTTCATTAATTCCCCTGATTTTCTGCCACTTTGTTATTTAAGATGAATTTTGTTACTATTTTTTCTAACTCTATAAAATAAATTTTTGTAGTTTGATTGGTATGGCATAAATTGGTAAATTGATTTGGTGTGGGGGGGGCAAGATGGCAGAGTAAAAGCAGGAAATTGATGTCCCACCCAAAGCAACTCCAATACCTGTACAAAAATGACTCTAAAAAAATTTAGAGATACAGAACTCACAAAATGACAGCGAGAAAAAAAATCTCCTGCTGAAGGAAACCTGGCAGGATTATAGGCAGAGTTTATTTCACCTGGCTGGGAGCTGAGTACAGTCCCACATGAGCAATGCCACCCCAGACTCCTGGCTCAGCCTGGCCAGAGCAGCCTTCAGAAGAGCAAATCACTGGCAGGTGTGGCAGTTTCCAGACTTCTCCACTCATAAACACCAAAGAGAAAGTAAAAGGTCAGTAGGGAATTCTGTTGGAACAAGGTGAGAGATGAGCAAGGTCTGGCCCTTGCTACAGTGCGAGAGGGGACAGTGGCACAGTGGCTGCAGCTGCTGCCATGTGGCTATCTCCAGAACTCCAGGCCTCCAGATTGTAGAAGGATGAGGGTAACTGCTCTTTCTTTGACTTGCTTGGATCTGGGTCACAGTCTTGTGTCATGATCCTGGCATAAGTATCTTTACTGTGCTAGAGCTTCTGGTGGCTGTGAGGGGGCACCCTCCTTTTAACTTTGACAACAGCTCTGAGAAAAATGTGAAAACCCCAGCAATTTGGGACAAAGCTCTCTCCACTCTGGCAGCTGAGTTCTACTGTGGCAAAGAACTCAAAGTTCAAGTAAATGGCTGGCAAGATGAACAAACAGTGGAAGCACAATCAGACCATGGAATAGATTTATGGGGACAAAAAGGAACAAACATAGAGCCAGAATAAGAAAACAAAGGCAAATCTCCTGCACCAAAGCTTCCAAAAAATATGAACTCATTGCCAGCCAAGGAAGACCTCAAGAAGGATTTTGAAAATCAAGTAAGAGAAGTGGAGGAAAAATTGTGAAAAGAAATGAGAATGACGCAAGAAAACCATGAAAAGCAAGTAAACAGCATGACTGAAGAAAATAAGACCTTAAAAACAGACTAACTCTGGGGCAGCTAGGTGGTACATTGAATAGAGCACCAGCCCTGGAGACAGAAGGACCAAAGTTCAAATCTGGCCTCAGACACTTAACGCAAAAACTAGCCATATGACCTTGGGTGAGTCAAGTAACCCAAATTGCCCCCCCCAAAACAAAAAAATAATAATAGACTACCTCAGATGGCAAAAGAGGCCCAAAAAGCCACTGAGAAGAAGAATGCCATAAAATGCCTAATTGCCCAGATGGAAGGGAATTTCAAAAACTCACTGCAAAGAATAATTCCTTCAAAATTATATTGGAGCAAATAGAAGTTAATATCTTTATGAGAAATAAAGATCCTATAAGAAGGATCCAAACAAATGAAACACAAATAGAAGGCAATGTGAAATATCATTGGAAGAACCAATGACATAGAAAATAGATCCAGGAGAGAGAATTTAAAAATCAGTGGACTACCTGAAAGCCATGATAAAAAAATGGCCTAGAAATCATCCTTCAGGAAATTCTCAGGGCACTAGGTGTCACAGTGAATAGAGCACTGGCCCTGGAGTTAGGAGAACCTTAGTCTCAGACACTTTACACAAAAACTTGCCATGCAACATTGGGTAAGTCACTTAACTCCAATTGCCCCTCCTAAAAGCTAAAAAAAAATTAAAAAAAGAAATTCTCAAGGAAAATCGTCTTGATTTTATAAAACCAGAGGGCAGAGTAGAAATTGAAAGAACTCATTGCAAAATCCCAAAAAGAAAACTCTTAGGGATATTATAGCCATATTCCAGAGTTCCCAAGTCAAGGGAAAAATATTATAAGCAGTTAGGAAGAAATAATTTGAGCACTGTAGAAAGATAATCATGGTAACAAAACATCTAGCAGGTTCTATATTAAAAGACTGAAGGGCTTAGAATTTTGTACTCCAGAGGTCAAAGGAGGTAGGATTGAAATGAAGAATAACCTACCAGGAAAATTGAGGTTCAGGGGAAACACTTCAGGGGAATATATGGTCATTCAATGTAGCAGAGGATATTCAAGTATTCTTGATGAAAAAAAGAAACAGAGATGAAAAGAAAATTTGACTTAAAAATAAAAGAAGTAAGAGAAACATGAGAAGGTAAACAGGACAAAGAAGTTATCAGCAACTTTTTAAAGCTGAACTATTTAAATTCCTACATGGAAAAAAATAATAATTGTTACTCATGAGACTTTGCTCAGTATGAAGCTGGTTGAAGGGATTTTGTGTGTGTGTATGTACACATACATGCATATGTATGTATAGGAGGTTTTATGTGTGTATATTCACATATATATGTATATGTATATACATATATACATATATATGTCTGTGTGTATATGAATGTACATGTATATATAGACAGAGGGCACAGGATGAGTTGAATATGAAGGGATGATATCTAAAAATAAAATTAAGAGGTGAGAGCAGAATATATTGGGTTGAGAATGGGACATATAGAATAGGTTAAAGTATCTCATAGAAAAGAGGCCAGAGAAAACTGTTACAATGGAGGGGAAGAGCAGTAAGGTTAAAAGGAATGGCAGAACCTTACTCTCACTGAATTTGCCTTAAGGAGGGAATAACATAAACACCCAGTTGTGTATTTTACTCTACAGCAAGGTAGGGGGAAAAGGTATATGAGTGAGATGATAGAAGCAATGGGAGGTTGGGGGAGAAGGTAGTTAGAAAGAAACAATTTTGTAAAGGGACAGGGTCAACGTGGGAAACAGAATAAGTGGGGGACAGATTAGAATGGAACAGTTAATCTTTCACAATATAACTACTATAGAAATGTTTTGCATAACTACACATGTACAACCTATATAGAATTATTTCTCTTCCAAGGGGGTTGGGTGAGGAGGGAAGAAGGGAAACAATCTGGAAATCAAAATTTTAAAAATAAGTGTTAAAATTGTTTTATGCATGCAACTGGGAAATAAGATATACAGTAACTGGGATATAGAACTCCATCTCACCCTATTAGAAAGTTGGGTTGGGGGAATGGGGGAGGATATATAAGAGAACAGATTGGGGGAAAGCATATTCAGTAGGCTTGCTATCTTGGAGTGGGGGTTAAGGGAAAGACAGGGAGAAAATTTGTCACTCAAAATCTTTGGGAAATGAACATTGAAAACTAAAAATAAATGAATAAATTTTAAAAAATAAAACAAATTAAGTTAAAATTGTTATTTTTATTGAATTAGTTCAACCTAACCACAATCAATTGATGTTTTTTTTTTATTTTCCAATTGTTTAGATATGAATTTACTTGTGCAAAAAGTGTATTGTAACAGTGTTCATGTAGTTCCAGGCTTTGATTTTTGTTAGCTAGACTCCCAAATACTTTAAAATGTTTACAGTAACTTTAAGAGGAATTTATGTTTCTATTTCTTGCTTTGGGGCTTCATTAGAAATATATAGGAATGCTGAGCATTTATGAGGGCTTATTTTATAAACTTTAATAAATTTGTGTACTATCTCAAATATTTTTACTTGATTCTCTAGGATTCTCTAAGTATATCATCATGTAATAGCTTAATGTCTTATTTGTCTAATCTAATGCCTTCTATTTCTTTTTCTTCTCTTATTGATGCAGCTAACATTTCTAGTACCAAACTGAATAACAGGGTTGACAGTGGACATCCTTGTTTTACCCTCTATCTTATTGGAAATACTTTAGCATATCTTAATTATGTATAATACTTGCTGATGGTTTAGACAGATGCTGCTCATTATTTTAAGGAAGACTCCATTTATTCCTATGCTTTCTTGTGTTTTTATTAGGAATGGATGTTGCATTTTGACAAAGCTTTTTCTGCTGTTATAAGGCTAATCACATGGTTTCTACTAGTTTTGTTGTTCATATGACTGATTATATGCCTAGTTTTCCCAATACTGAACCAGCTTTGCATTACTGCAACAAAATTTTCCAAATCAGTGTTGATCAGTTGATCAATATTCTTGTGATAAATTCTTGTGATAAATTGTTGCAATCTTTTTGCTGATATTTTATGTAAAATTTTGTATCTATATTTATAAAAGAAATTGATCTATAATTTCTGTTCCCTGCTCTGGCTCTTCCCAATTTAGGTATCAGTACCATATTTGTATCATAATAAGAATTTGGTAGGACTCCACCAATTTTCCAAAATAGTTTACAAATTTTTAGAATGAATTGTTCTTTAAATGTCTGACAGAATTTTCTTGTAAATCCATCCAGCCCTGGAGCTTTATTCCTAGGGCATTTATTGATGGCTAGTTCAATTTCTTTTTTTTAAACAAATGCTTTATTAACTTCCGTTTTACATCATTCATTTCCGCCAGATTTTGAGTTACAATCATTTTCCCCCTGTTATTCCCCTACCCAACCTCCCAGAATAGCAGTCCCAAAAGACATCGCTTCCTCCAATCTGTTCTCTCCCATACCTTCTACCATACCCCCTTCGACTTTTCCATTACAAGAAGGTGAATCTCTGTGTCCCAATACCTGTACATCTTATCTCCCAATTACAAGGAAAAGAGTATTAATAATAGTATTTATATATTTGAAACATTTAACGTTAAGACCTAGAATTTCAGATACATTTCCTTCCTCCCTTGTCACCCATTCCCTCTGGGGAGATAAGTAATTCAGTATATGTTGTACATGTTTAGCTATGCAAAACATTATCATAGTAGATATATTGTACAAGGCTGCTTATAATTCCCTCCCACTCATCCCACCCCCCACCTGGTCCATTCCCTACATGATCCTGTCCCTCTTCTATAGTGGGTACTTCCAACCTCCCCTCACCCCAAGGATGCCCTCCCATCTATCATCCCTCCTCTCATCCCCCTTCCCCCTATCCTGCTGCAGGTTGAGATATCCCATTAAGTATGTATGTCATTTTCTCCCTGAACCAAATTCAATGTGAATGTGGTTTTGCCTTTTTAGCCTTCCTTATTCTCCCCCTCTTTTGTAACCACTTCCCCTTGCTTCTTCTGCATGGGATAGTTTACACTACCCTGTCTCTCCCCATCTCCTCTTTCCACTTTCCTCTCTAACCTCATAATTTCATCCCTTGAGTATTCTCCCTTCCCAACAAATTCAACCTATGCCCTCTATCCACATATAACTGTAACCATATACATACACATTCACATATGTATTCATAAGACCACAACCCCTTCTTCCATTATTTTCATAGTGAGAAAGATATCATCAGTCACAGTTATTGCTTTTCCATATAGGAATGTAAATAGTTCAACTTTGATAAGTTCCTTTTGATTTCTTTTCCCTGATTACCTTCTCAGGCAACTCTTCCTTCTTGTTTCTGGATGTCAAATTTTCTATTCAATTCTGTTTTTTTCCTCAAGAATGCTTGAAAATCTTCTATTCCAATGAATGACCATATTTTCCCCTGAAAGAAAATACTCAGTTTTGCTGGGTAGGTGACCCTTGGGTTCATTCCCAGCTCTTTTGCCCTATGGAATATCATATTCCATGCCTTTGATCCCTCAGTGTAGAAGCTGCCAGGTCCTGGGCTATTCTGATTGTGTTTCCACAATATTGAAATTGTTTTCTTCCTGGCTGCTTGTAGTATTTTCTCCTTGATCTGGGGATTCTGGAACCTGGCTATAATATTCCTGGGAGTTTTCTTTTGGGGATCTTTTTCAGGAGGTGATTGGTGGATTCTTTCAACCTCTATTTTGCCCTCTGGATCTAAAACATCAGGGCAGTTTTCCTTGAGAATTTCTTGAGGGGTGATTTCTAGGTTCTTTCTTTGATCATGGCTTTCAGGTAGTCCAATAATTTTTAAATTGTCTCTCCTGGATCTATTCTCCAGGTTAGTGGTTTTTCCCATGAGATATTTCACATTGCCTTCTAATCTTTCGTTTGTTTGGATCTGCTTAACAGCATCTTGATTTCTCATAAAGTCACTAGCTTCCATTTGCTCCAGTCTAACTCTGAAGGAATGGATCTCCTCAGTGAACTTTTGAGATTCTTTTTCCATCTGGCAAATTCGACTTTTTAAGGCATTCTTCTCCTCATTGCCCTTTTGGGCCTCCTTTGCCAGTTGAGTTAGTCTATTTTTTAAGGTGTTGTTTTCCTCAGTCAGGCTGTTGACCCTCATTTCATACTTTTCCTGCATCCTTCTCATTTCTCTTTCCAATTTTCCTCCACTTCTCTTATTTGATTTTTAAAGTCCTTCTTAAGGTCCTCTATGGCCTGCAACCCACTCATGTTTTCCCCTGGGGCTTTTGGAGCAGGACTTCTGACCTCACAGTCCTTTTCCCACTCTATGCCTCCAAAATAGGAGTCTAGGTTTGCATTTTTCTGTTTCCTTTGCCTTGGCATGATGCCAGTTAATTACTTGACTTTTGGGCTTGTTGCCTCACTATGGCTTTAAAGCCAGCTAGAGGAATTTTCGTCCCGAACGTGTGGGGGGCAACTTCCATTTCTGGCAAGCTGTAAACCCACCCACGACTTCCACCCTAGATCACAATCCAGATCCAGGGAGGTTAAAGCAAGAGCAATTACCCCCCAAGACTGCTCGCTGGATCTCCCTACAATTTGCAGTCCAGGAGCTGGAGCTGCCTCTGAAAACTACAAAATGGCGTTTGTCCTCAGTGGCTTCTAGCCCCCAGGTGTGGGAGCCGATGCATTCCCCAAATACTTGTCCCAAAATCCATAGGAAACTAACCTCTTACTTTGTGCTAGGCATGTCTATGTTGATAATTCTGGAGTTGCCACAGTTGCTGGTGTTCTGGGGTCTCTCTAGCCGGCTGCTGGCCCTGCTGCCCTGGGGCTAAAACCTCAGCTCACAGGCTTGGCTCGGCTCCCCGGGCTCCGGGTGCTGCGCGCTGCCAGCTCCCAGACCGCTGCACTGGTCCTTCCTGCAGGGCTTCTGGGCTGTCCTCAGCAAGAGGTTAGCTTCTCTGTATCGTTCTGTGGGTGCTGGGGCTCCAGAAGTTGTTCAGAGTCCCCTTTAACATAGTTTGGGGGGAATCTGGGGGCAGAGTAGTTTGGATGGCCAATTTCTTTTTTTGAGATGTGGTTATTTAAGCATTTTACTTCCTATTCAGTTAATTTAGACAACTTAGATTTTTGTGAATGTTCATCCATTTCACTAAGATCATCAAATTTATCAGAATAAAATTGGGAAAAATAATTCCTAATTATTGTTTTAATTTCCTCTTCACTGGAGGTAAATTCACCTTTTTCATTTTTTTTTTTTTTGCTTTTTTTGGAGGGCAATTAGTATTAAGTAACCTTCCCAAGGTCTCAAGGCTAGTGTGTGCGTGTGTGTGTGTGTGTGTGTGTGTGTGTGTGTGTGTGTGTGTGTAAATCAGGTCCTCCTGACTCTGGGGCTGGCACTCTATTCACTGCCCCACCTAGCAGCCCCTACCTTTTTTTCATTTTTGATACTTCTAATTTCTTTTTCTTATGTATTTTTAAAATAAAATTGATCAAATGGTTATCAATTTTGCTGTTTTTTTCATAAGACCAACTCAGATTTATTTATTAGTTAAACAGTTTTCTAAATTTCAATTTTGTTAATGTCTCCTTTTGTTTTCAGTATTTTTAATTAAGTATTTATTTAAGGATTTTCAAATTGTTTTTTTTTTCCTTAGGTTTTTCAGTTGCATGCCCAATTCATTGAATTCCTTCATCTCTATTTTATCCACATAAGCATTCAGAGTTATAAAACTTCCCCTAAGAACCATTTTTGCTGCCTCAGTAGTGTCATTGACTTGAATGGAAATATTGATTATTTCTAAGATTTCTTCTTGGACCCACTCATTCTTTGGGGTTGGATTATTTAGTTTCCAATTAGTTTTCTATATTTTCATGGCCTTTTATTACATATAATTTTTATTACAACACCATTTGAAAATGATAAATTTAATATTTCTTCCTTTCTGCACTGCATTGTGAAATTTTTATCACCTAGCATATGGTCAGTTTTTGTGTATGTGCCATGTACCACTGAGAAGAAGGTATATTCTGTTTTTCCCCCCATTCAATTTTCTCTAGAGGTCTATCATATCTACCTTTTCTAAAATTCTACTCACCTCCTTAATTTCTTTCTTGTTTATTTTGAGGTTAGATTTATCAAGTTCAGAGAGGGGGAGATTGAGGTACCCTAATACTATAGTTTTTCTATCTATTTCTTCCTTTAACTTCTCCTCTAAGAATTTGGATGCTATACTGCTTGGTGCATATATGTTTAGTAATGATATTGCTTCATTGTTGATGATATCTCTCAGTAGGATATAGTTACCTTCCTTATCTCTTTTAATTACATCTGTTGTTGCTTTTGCTTTGTCTCAGATTAAGATTGCCACCCCTCCTTAATTTTTTACTTTACCTGAAATATAATACATTCTACTCCAGTCTTTACCTTTACCCTATGTGTATCCCCTCGTGTCAAATGTGTTTTTTGTAAACAGTATATTGTAGGAATATGGTTTTTAATCCATTCTGTTCTCTGCCTTAGTTTTATGGGGGAGCTCTTCCCATTCACATTCACAGATAAGATTATTGTTTTTGTTTTCTTCTACATCCTATTCCCTCCCTTTTTTATGCTTTTATTTCTCACTTCTCCCTTTCCCTGTTTAAAAGTTTTACTTCTGACCAAAGCCTCCTTCAATATCCCCTCCCTATCCAGCCCCTCTCAATTTTCCTCCCCTTTCTCCTTTCTACTTCTTCCCTCCTTTCTAACCAACTCCCTTTTTCTTTCCCATTTCCCCTCTTTCTGCCTGTAGGGCATACTTGATGTTTATACTTAACAAAGTATGTTATTCCCTCCTTGAACAAAATACAATGAAAGTAAATCTCAGACAATGCTCCCTCCCTTTTTTCCATCTACCATAATAAGATTTTCTTTCTCTTCACATTAAATTTCTATATTTAACAGAGTATGTTATACCATCCTTTAACCAAAGCCAATGAGAGTAAAGTTCATACAATTTTCATCTCCCTCACTTCTTTCCCTCTATTAGAATGTTTTTATGCCTCTTCATGTGCCATAATTTACCCTCTTCTGCCTCCTCTTTTCCTCTTCTCCCATTGCAATCACTTTGCCCCCTTTAATAAGTTTTTTTATCATCATACTAATTTATAACCACACCCTCTATCTATGCATACCCCTTTTAAATGTCATGATAATTATACAATTCTCATTTTTAACAGCTATCATCCTCCCATATAGGGATGTAAACAGTTTGCTCTTATTGAATAACAAGTTGTGTGTGTGTGTGTGTGTGTGTGTGTGTGTGTGTTTTCCCTGTTTACCTTTTTATACCTCTCTTGAGTCTTGTATTTGGAGATCAAATTTTCCATCGAGCTCTGGCCTTTTCATCAGGAATCACTGTAAATCCTTTATTTCATTCAATGATCATTTCCTTGCCTAAAATATTATGTTCAGTTTTGCTGGATATCTGATACTTGGTTGTAGTCCACGCTCCTTTGCCTTATGGAATATCTTATTGCATAAGATCTCTCTGATCTGTTAATGTAGAAGCTGCAAGGTGCTATGTGATCCTGATTGTAGTACCATCCTATTTATATTGTTTCTTCCTAGCTGCTTGCAGTATTTTCTCCTTGACCAGATGATTCTGGAGTTTGTCTACAACATTTCTTGGAGTTTTCCATTTAGGATCTCTTTCAAGAGGTGCTCAGTGTATTCTTTTGATAGCTATTTTACTTTCTGGGTTTAGGACCTCTGGTCAGTTTTCCATGATGATTTCCTGGAAAATGTTGTCCAGGCTCTTTTTTTTATAATGTCTTTCTGGTAGACCAATATTTCTTACATTATCTTTCTTGGATCTGTTTCCTACGTCACTTGTTTTTCAAATGAGATATTTTATGTTTTCTTTCATTTTTTTCATTCTTTAGATTTTGTTTGACTGATTCTCAGTGTCTCATAAACTTATTAGCTTCAATTTGTCTAATTCTAATTTTTAAAAAATTGTTTTCTTCAGTTACTTTTTTCCATTTATTCAGTTTTTACCTTTTTCAGTGTTTCTTTTACTATTTTTTAGTTTACATAATTTATTTCCACAAGATTTTGAGTAACAAAATTTCTCCCCATTTTTACCTTACCCCAAAACAGGGATCCCACTGAATATCCCCTTCCCCAATCTGCTCTCTCCCATATATTCCCCCATGTCCCCTCCGACTTTCCTCTATAGCAGAGTGGATCTCTATGCCCCAGTGCCTGTATGTCTTATTTCCAAGTTACATGTAAAATAATAATAACAACAACAACAACAACAACAACAACAATAATAATAATAATATATGTGACCATTTGATTTTAAAACGTTGAATTCTACATTCTTTCCCTTCCTAATCACCCACCCTTACTGGGAAGATAAGCAATTCAGTATAGGTTGTACTTGTGTAGCTATGCAAAACATTCCCATAGTGAATATATTGTGAAAGACTGACTATATTTCACTATATCCTATCCCACCCTCCACTAATTCTATTCTCTACTTTGATCCTGTCCCTTATCAAAAGTGAGTGCTTCCTTCCCTCCCCCAGTCTGCCCTCACTTCCATCATTCTCCCTCTCATTCCCTCCCCCCCTCACTCTCCTGTAGGGTGAGATACACTATTGGTGTGTATGTCATTCCTCCCCTAAGCCAAATTCATTGAGAATAAGGTTGACACATTCCCGTTTGCCTTCCTGTTCTTCCCTTCAATTATAACAGTTTTCCCTTGCCTCTTCTATACCCTATTCTATCTCTTCCTGTATCCTCTCATTATATTCCTCTCTTGTCTCTTAATTTCACCTTTTTAGTATCATCCCTTCCTATTCAATTGGTCCTATGCCCTCTGTCTATGTATATCTACACAGACACACACACACACACACACACACACACATATATGTATATATGTATACATTCACATATTTATTCCTATGCCCATTTATCCTCATATATAGGCATGTATATGTATGCATACATATATATACACATACATAAACATATACATATGTGTATATATTTCTGTTCCCTTCAACTATTCTCATACTGAGAAAAGTTTCATAAATTACAATTATCATTTTTGCATGTAGGAATGTATGTAGTTCAACTTTGATAAGTTCCTTATGATTTCTTTTCCCTGTTTAACTTCTCATGCTTCCTTTGCTTCTTGTAATTGAATGTCAAATTTTCTATTCAACTCTGCTTTTTTCCTCAAGAATGCTTGAAAGTTCTCTATTCCATTGAAGGACCACATTTTCCCCTGAAACATGATACTCAGTTTTGCTGGGTAGGTGATTCTTTGTTTTAATTGCAGCTACTTTGACCTCTGGAATATCATATTCCAAGCCCTCAGTGTAGAAGCTTCCAGATCCTATGTTATTCTGATTGTGTTTCCACAGTATTCAAATTGTTTCTTTCTGGCTGCTTGTAATATTTTCTCCTTGATCTGGGAACTCTGGAACCTGGCTATAATATTCCTAGGTGTTTTCTTTTTGGGATATCTTTCAGGACATGATCTGTAGATTCTTTCAACCTCTATTTTGCCCTCTGGTTCTAAAATATCAGGGAAATTTTCCTTGAGAATTTCTTAAAGGATGATTTCTATTTTCTTTTTTTGATCATGGCTTTCAGGTAGTCCAATAATTTTTAAATTATCTCTCCTGTATCTATTTTCCTGGTCAGTGGTTTTTCCAATGAAATATTTCACATTGCCTCCTATTTTTTCATTTGTTTGGACCTTTTTAGTAGTATCTTGATTTCTCATAAAGTCACTAGATTACATTTGCCCCAATCTAATTCTGAAGGAATGGTTCTCCTCAGTGAGCCTTTGACATTCTTTTTTCTGTCTGGTACATTTGGCTTTTTGATGCATTCTTCTCCTCATTGACTTTTTGAGCCTCCTTTGCCATTTGAGTTAGTCTATTTTTTAAGTTGTTATTTTCTTTAGTCAAGTTGTTGACTTTCATTTCATTATTTTCTTACATCATACTCTTTTCTTTTTCCAATTTTTTTCCTCACTACCCTTATTTGGTTTTAAAATTTTTTCTTAAGATCCTATATGGCCTGTAAGCAGCTTATTCTTTACTTGGAAGCTTCTGGTGGAGGAGTTCTGACTTCACTGTCTTCCCGGTGTTCTATGCCCCAGTGCTTTTTGTCCCCAAAAAAGGAATCCAAAATCAGACCATTGTGCTTGCCTTGGTTCCCTCGTTTGCTCATGTTGCCACTAAATTATTTGACTTTTGAGCTTTGTGCCACAGTAGAACTCTCCTACCAGAAAAGAGGAGCTTTGTCCCAGTAGCTTGGGTTTTCTCAGCTTTTGGAGCTATTAGTTGGCTGGCTTCTCTGAAGCCTACACATGCTCTGGCACACTGGTCATGTACCCTAGGACCTCTATCCCAGACAGTGATCCAGATCCAAGCTGGTTAAACCAAGAACAATTACCCTTCAGACTGATAGCTTAGTCCCCCTACACTCTGCCTGCCAGGAGCTCTGAAGCAGCCATGTGGCAGCTGCTGTATGATCACCACACTTCAGCTGCTTATCCCCCAAAGGGCAAAGGCCAGACTGCACTCCTCAACTCCCAGGTTCCAAAGTCCACACTACACTGACTTCTCACTTTGTTATTAGCATCTATGGGTTGATAAATCTGTAAACCACCATAGCTGCTGGTGATCTGAAATCCCTCCAGCTTGTGGCTGGTTGTATCTGCCCTGTGGCTAAAACCTTGGCCTCCCACAGGGCTGTGTGCAGCTCCCAAAGTGCTGTGCTTGTCCCTTCCTGCTGGCCTGCCAGACTGTCTTCAGTTGGAGGTTAGCTCCTCCGTGTTATTTTGTGGTTCTGTAGCTCCAAAGTTTGTTTAGAGTCATTTTTTACATGAATTGAAAGAGGTGGGAGTGCAAGCCCCATGGAAGTCTTGTTTCTTCTCTCCCATCTTGACTCTTCCCTGCAAGAAAGCTCCCAGTATATTAAGGAGTTATTTTCTCCATTTAGATTTTACATCACCTTTCCCTTTGGGGGAAAAAGTAATTTTTGAGGAGTTATTTTCTTCAGTGATTTTTTTTCCATTTTGTCAATAGCATTTTTAAAAATAATTGCTCACTTTTTTCTTCTAGCTCTTTAATTTGGCTTTTAAAGTCCTTCTTGAGCTCCTCCAAGAATGTTTTAGGGTATTTAAGACCAGTTTGTATTCCCTTTGAGTTTTCAGATATAGGTATAGGGTCAATGCTGTCCTCTTCTGAATTTGGTACTTCCTGCTCACCATAATAGGATTCTATAGTCATTGTTTTTCTAATTTCCTATTGTAGATCGTTATTTCCTATTTCTTTGCACTTAAAGTGGATCTCTACTTTTGTGGTACTGAGGACTCTGACCAATGCTTCTTATGCTGGGAGTTCAGGGCCTGCTTACTGGCTTTGTGTGCTATAGCCTCTGGTTCTGTCTGGTGAGTGCTGAGACCAAGAAGAGGGTCAGCTGTGTTTCCCCAGATTTACACTGAAAGTGACAGCTTGGGGTGTGGGGGAGACGTGGTTTGGCTATTTCAAGTTTCTGCCTCCATGTGCCTGAGCTAGAGCTCAGGCCAGCTCATTTGCTGGTAGTAGGGGACATGCTAGTGTCTGCCAACTCCCATGATTTTAGGAAGGTAAAATTGGTGTTCTGGTCTTAATGCTTGCTGACTCCACACCCCTGTGTTTCAGGATCTTCCACTGGTTGACTGAGATGGGGCTTGCTGGGTTATCTCCAATCCTGCACTTTAGCCTCAGCATAGCCACATTCATACCCTTCTTCCAGATTTCACAAGCCTCCATCTGGCTCCACTATTTAAGTATTTTACCCTGGGACAATATTCCCTGGGTTTTTCAAGGTCAGAAAAGGGGTGGGGGAATGAGATCTCCTAAGGTTTACTCTACTATCTTGGCCCCTATAAATTCAGGTAGGCAGTTTTTAAACAAACATACTGTGCATTGATCAACTCAGGAGTAACTGCTGCTATTGCTGCTGCTGCTGGCCCCGCACTTGTCTCTTAGGCAGCTCTGAGAGACCCCTTCAGTGAGAGGTCCAGGAATTGCCCCTTTGGTGTGTGGGTCTTTTTGCCTGAGCTTTCTTTGGTTTTGTTTTCTGGTCTGTGCTGGTGCAGCCCTCCTCCTCTGTTGTCACCCCACCCAGCACAACACATCCTACCAGTTAATTTTCGACATTTTCCTGGGCTAGAAATCTGCCACACTCTGTCTCCCAAAGGATTCTGCCCATCTAAAACCATTCAGATTCTCTTTTCATAAATAACTTAAATAATTTGTGGGCAAGCTCAGGTGAGTTCCTGCTTTCAGTCCACCATCTTGGCTCAGTCCTCTAAACCCTGAAATAATTGTTTTAGGCCACTAGAGTGACCATTCATTTCATTACCATAGCAGTTCCAGAGAATATCTCAGATAGTGCACCAGAACATTCAGGGATACTGAGGGGATTAGAAATTTAAAATTCCCTGGCACCTTATGAGAAAAAGTGAGGATTACTGGTATTTATACCACTAAAAGTACAGTAGACTCTAAATCAGTTTGCCTAAAATCCGTTGATTTAATGATTAACTTAGCCGCAACCAATTCACCAAAAATCAATTTGCCTTATTAAACTTCTTAAATGTGCTAATCCTCAAAAGGATCAGTTTTTTTTATGAAACTTCTCTTTAAAGTATTTGTGTTTTATTTTTACCTAAACCCCTGATTTTATCAATAGGGTGCTCCCAGTGATGTAATTCCTTCACCAGTGTAAATATGCAATTGCTCCATAATTTATAGTTTTAGAGTTGTCTGGGGGCACAATCAATTTATAACTCTTTCCCAAGGGCATTATGTTTCCAATGTAGACTATAAATTCTAGACAATTTTATATCCCTTACACCACAGTTTCACTCTGTTTATACCATAATGAAGTGATGATAGTTCACTTCTGAAAACTAGAAAAAATAGGACCACTTTGAAGAAAAATATATAAGCTTGATGAAAAATAAGTAAATGTAATATATAATATTAAAATAGGAGATAGTGTTATATAGTGGATAGTTCTTATCTTAGAATGAGGAAGACCTGAGATCAAATCCTGCTTCAGAAATTGACTAGATGCTGCAATTTAGATAATCTCTCTTAGCTTCAGTTTCCTTTTCTCTGAGATTGAAACAGTTAACCTCAAGCATGCCTTACATATGTATATCTAGGGTTATGTGATCTTTTCTATATCTAGTCTTTTTTCATGGGCTGTTACCTTTGCTTAGAAGTCATTCTTTCCTCAACATCCCCTGGCTCTATGGATTTACATACCATTGAATGGGAGAAAAGTGATGACTTCTCAAAGATTTAATAATAGATTTCCTGGACCACAGACTTACATTTCTATTAACTAAATGTGTGTGTGTGTGTGTGTGTGTGTGTGTGTGTGTGTGTGTGTGTTGGCAGAAATTTCTCAAGTAGTGTTCTAAAATCTAGACAGATTTGTAGTAATTTACCAAAGACTGATCAGCCTAGGCTAGCAGCCTGGGACCCTTGCCCTACTTCCCTAGTCATAAGTTGAAAATTTATTTTTTTATTTTTTTACTTTCTGGTATTATTTTATTTTTTTAATTAAACAAATGCTTTATTAACTTCTGGTTTACATCATTCATTTCCAACAGATTATGAGTTACATTTTCCCCCCATTTTTTCCCTACCCACCACCCCAGAATAGCAGTCCCACTAGATATCCCCTCATCCAATCTGCTCTCTCCCATATCTTCTCCCTTCATATAACCCCTTCGACTTTGCCATAGGGAAAGGTGAATCTCTGGGCCCCAGTGCCTGGACATCTTATGAAACATTTAATTTTAAAACTTCGATTTTCAGATCCATTCTCTTCCTCCCTTGTCACCCACTCCCTCTGAGAAGATAAGCAATTCAGTATGTGTTGTACATGTATAGCTATGCAAAACATTACCATAGTAGATACATTATAAAAGACTACTTATATTTCCCTCCCACTCATCTCACCTCCCACCTGGTCCATTCCCTACTTTGATCCTGTCCCTCTTTGATAGTGGGTACTTCCAATCTCCCCTCCCCCGAGAATGCCCTCCCCTCCATCATCCCCCCTCTCATCCTCCTTTCCCCTACTCAGGAGAATGAGTGAGGGTAAGATATCCCATTTAGTATGTATGTGATTCTCTCCTTGAGCCAACTTCAGTGAGAAAATGCTTTTGCCTTTTTGCCTTCCTGTTATTCCCCTCCCCTGCAATTACTTCCCCTTGCCTCTTCTACATGAGATAGTTTACCCTACCCTGTCTCTCTCCATCTCCTCTTGCCACTTTCCTCTCTCACCTCTTGACTTCACCCCTTAAGAATCCCTTAAGAATCATCCCTTCCTTGGGGCAGCTAGCTGGCGAAGCAAGCAGAGCGCTGGGCCTGGAGTCAGAAGGACCCGAGCTCGAACCCGGCCCCAGACACCCAACACAAACAAAAACCCAGCCGTGTGATGCCGGGCAAGTCACCCAACCCCAATTGCCCTCCAAAAAAAAAAAAAGAATCATCCCTTCCCATCAAATTCAACCTGTGCCCTCTGTCCGTGTATACCTGTGAACATATGCCATGTACCCTTCTTCAATTATTTTCATAATGAGAGAGGTTTCATCAAACACAGTTCTTGTTTTTCCATGTAGGAATGTAAATAGTCCAACTTTGATAAGTTTCTTTTGATTTCTTTTCCTTGATTACCTTCTCAAGCATCTCTTGCTTCTTGTGTCTGAATGTCAAATTTTCTATTCAACTCTGGTTTTTTCATCAAGAATGCTTGAAAGTTTTGCTAAGCTAAGCTAATGGGTAGGAGGGAAAGCACAAACCCTGCAAATTTAACCACAGGCCCAATTGTCCCAGACTTGTTTCCACCAACCACCATCTGACCTGTACAAATACAAAATACAAAAATGACCAGTTGCAGAACTTTGGCCAGGTCACCATGTCCTAAAATCCCCATGATTCATAAGATATTTTCTGCTTTCACATCCATATTGATACTGCTGACAATATTTTTGTGGTCAGGTTGTGAGCCTAAGTCCCTAATTAATGGGAACATAGGGCAATGGAAAGGGGGAAGGTGGTCTTTTGGGTATATAACCAAGTTACTTTCTGTATTTCAGGCCTCTCTCATCAGACTGCTTGAGTTGATTATGATTCTCCCCCTCTCTGAGGGAGGTAATAAATATCTTTTTTTTTCTGAAGAAACCTCTGAATTATTAATTTTACTTGGGCAAGGGTCTTTTGTCCCACACACTATTAAACAACAATTTGCATCCTTTAGTTCATAACAAAAAATGTTACCAGTTTTCTGCTCATGAATCATTCTTTTGTTCAACTAGGGTCAATGCAATTATTTTGTATCTTTTGCCATAGGGCCACATTCATGGCACTGCTCAAGCACATATTGAGTAGAGATGTTCCAAGAAAGGAGAAGGGCTTTTTTGCCGAATTCTTTTATCAGTTCCTGAAAAGCAGAAGTATTTCTGAGGTAACTACCACAGAAGCAAAGGTAATATGGTAAGGTTAATAGAAATGAAAGCTTATGGCCATTTTCTACAGACTTGGCTAATATTAATAGGCGTGAGTAAGGGCAAACTGGCCAAATTTTGATGGTCACATATATTTTGGAAGGTCTGATGGGTTTCACATTTTCTATGTATATGAACCAATTAATCAAAATGCTACTCTATTATGAATCATGGATGAGAGGGGATAAAAATAGAATGTTCTTGATAAGTATCATTTTTATTAAATGATTTTAAAATGAAATTAATGCACACACACACACACACACACACACACACACACACACACACACATATATATATATATATATATATTACCCCCTTCTACTAAAATGAAAAGAAAGTCAAATGGTTACATGTGTATTGTGAATTTGTTTGCTTTCCTGGTCTATTTCTACAAACACTGTTATTTGCACGAGAAATCTGATATAATAAAACTGAATTTTAAATGGAATATAGAAAGGTTTTCTTTGAAGAGTGGGTGAATTCCTCAATTTCCTTTAGAAAATAGTTTGTAATAGAGGGCATAGGTTGAATTTGGTGGGAAAGGATGATACTTAAGGGGTGAAGTTAAGAGGTGAGAGAGGAAAGTGGCAAGAGGAGCTGGGGAGGGACAGGGTAGGGTAAACTATCTCATGTAGAAGAGGCAAGGGGAAGTAGTTGCAGGGGAGGGGAAGAAAAGGAAGGCAAAAAAGCAAAACCATATTTTCATTGAATTTGGCTCAGGGAGAGAATAACATACATACTAAATGGGATATCTCACCCTGCAGTAGAGTAGGGAGAAGGGGGATGAGAGGGGGATGATGGAGGGGAGGGCATTCTGGGGGGAGGGGAGGTTGGAAGTACCCACTTTCAAAGAGGGACAGGATCAAAGTAGGGAATGGACCAGGTGGGGGGTGGCATGGGTGGGAGAGAAATATAAGCAGTGTTTTACAATACATCTACTATGTTAATATTTTGTATAGCTATACATTAAGTTAGGGAGTGGGTGACAAGGGAGGAAGGGAATGGATCTGCAATTCAAAGTTTTAAAATTAAATGTTTCAAATATATATATAAATACTATTATTAATATTATTTTTCATGTAATTGGGAGATAGGATGTGCAGGAATTGGGGCACAGAGATTCACCTTGCCCTAATGGTAAAGTCAAAGGGGGTATGGGAGAAGATATTGGAGAGAGAAGATTGGATGAAGGGATATCTTGTGGGACTGCTATTCTGGGGAGGTAGGTAGGGGAAAAATGGGGAAAAATTGTAACTCAAAATCTGGTGGAAATGAATGATGTAAACCAGAAGTTAATAAAGCATTTGTTAAAAAAAAAAAGAAAAATGTTTGTCTACATTGCACTTTAGGTGAAAAGTAATTAAATAATATTATACTTTTGGAACAAAAGAAAAAGACAAAGGCAGTATCTAAAATAAAAGTATACTTCAGAATTATAGGCAAAGAAAGACAGATCTGTAAATATGCTTGATGCTACTCTAGTATTTATCTCTGGCACTAGCATTCTGAAATGCTGAAATGACTCAGTGTTTTGTTGATTTGGTTGCTTTACTAGTCACTAGGATGCTAGAGTGGGATGGAACTGTTAATGGGAACCCGCTGAAATCATAATTCATCACTTGGTTTTATCAGCAGTGTGTCAAGGTCAAAGGCATGGAAATTAAAAATAAGTTTGTCTGCTTTCCAAAATGGATAGAAATAAGTTTTAGCTTTCAGACTTCAGGTATTTATACTTGTTTCATGGGATTTTTATATGTTGCAACTATTAGTAACTTTTTCCTTTCCTTGGTAAGTGACATAGTCTGGAAACTTTTGAAGAAATGTTATAAAGAGGTCATTCATAATGAAAGTATGTTGGATTTTTCATCCTATTAAATTTAAAAGGAGACAGCAGAAATTTTAAGTGGGGTAGAATATTCCTATATTGTAGTTGTCAGTAGATATTGATGATAAAAAAGCATTTCAGACTCCAAAACCTCAAGAATCAACTAAGAGTTCTAGAATTATTACTGGCAAGGTGGCTGGAACCAGAAATCAAAACCAAAGGAGAGAATAGCACTTAACACAGATATAATACTTTATTTTGATATAGTAGCTTTCATCCAAGCCTCCCTTGAAATCCTTAACAAACAATATTTCATAGATTCCTACTCTCCCAGGAGTTAGAAAAAATATATAAAGCAGAAACAAAAGCAGTCACTTTGAGTAGTGAATTAACTCTTTCAGAACCATTTGATGCTATGTTCTTGTTTCTTCTTTCATGACGTGCAATTATGTAAAGGGGAAATAATTTAAGAAGATAATATATTACTTTTTCTTTTCTATTCTCTTCCTTTTTTCTCCTGTCTTTTTCTTGTCTTTTTAAATCTGTGCCTCAATGAAACTAACACGATATAAGAAAAGATAGGTGTCAGAGTGGATATAACACTGTATATTTGTATCTAGTCAATGCATAATAAGTACAATGGGATACTGTATTCTCTAGCTTTTATTGGTAATTATATAATGGAAAGATGTAGTTTATTATAGTTTATTACCTTCATCAAATATATTTTCAATGCTGAACTTTTTTTGATATTTAAAACTCTAAGATTTATTTCCATACCATGAATGTGAATCCTGTATAAAGTGCTCACTTTTTAGAAAGCATTGTGCTAAGTTCTGCCAATATAAGCTTGTCAAGTATGGACAATATACTATGCAAGTGGGTACAAAAGTAAAAATTAAACAATTTTTACACTTAATGACCATTTGGTTTTTTGGAAGAAACATATATGCTTAGCTATGTATCATATATCATATGTGTATATATGTGTAAATATGTTTGTGTGTATACACAGATATAATATGTGTATGTGTATATGCAGTACAAGGTAATTTGTAGGAAGGGAATTTGTAGCAAATACATCAGGAAGAATCTTATACAAGAGATAAAATCTGTGAATAGCATTAAAGTATACTAGGTATTCTAGGATTTGGGACACAAAATAAAAGCATCCTAGGTATAAGTACAGCATATGTAAAAGTCCAAGACAAAGGATAAAATTTTGTTCACAAGAAACAGAAAAAGAAGATGACTTTTGAGTTGCTCTCATTCATAGCCTTCCTTAATTCTTTGGTATAAGATTTTAGAGACATTTGTGCATCCTAAACATTTTCTGACTTTACCTATTGTAATTGCAAGCAAAGTAGTACTTTTTTGCTTGTTTCAGCTATCCAAGTTCTTTGAACTTCACCTTTGACTTTATCAAGACACTCTGTTGGAAACAGTATGCATTGTGTTGCCCTTAATAAGGGAGTTTGAAGACCTTCCCTGCCCTTAATAGACCTAACGTAATCACATGTAGCTCATGGTAGGAGGAGCTTGCTGAAAGAGCAGAATATGAAGGGTAGAACAGGAAGGAATAAAGCAGAGAAAACTTCATCAAGCATTGCTGCTAGGGAGCAGAACTTATGATTTCAGTGAAGTATTGATCTGTATTACTTTCTAAGAGAGAGAATGCTTTTGATGTTGGTACTTTTTAGCACTCTGTATATTGTTTTGTCAGACAAAAGTGCCCTGAATGTTGTTATTAGACAGAAATCCTTAAAGAGGATATTACTGTTGTTACAGAAGCCCTGGGAGAGAATTTTACTTCTGATTTGTGTTTGATTTCTCAGACAAAAGCCTTGTCTGTTGATGTGTGTTATTTTATCAGACATACAGTGGATTCAGATAATAGTTCTGGTAATGTGTATAAATATTGTGGTAGCTCTGTTAAACTTTGTCTTCTTAGAAAAAGAAACTACAAAGGGCATGGAGCAGAGCATTCCCTGTGAGCTGAGATATAGAACAGGAGCAGAGAGCTGCCTATGTGTGAATCCAGGCAAGAGTTGGGTGAATCTAGGCAAGAGCTGCAAGTGGTCATTCCATAGAAGAGGAGTGGTGGGTCTTGGAAGTCAATGTCTAGTCAAGATGAAAGAGTACTTTGCTTGTATACTCTGCATTGATTGAGAAGATTATAACTTACTGCAACCTAGGGGTGGATGGTATTTATATTTTCTGTTACCTCTGAAAGATGGCTATAAGATTTACTGGATTATATGTTTTGTTTAAGACTATATGGCCACCATAGTAATAAGTTGTCTTGTTATATTGTGAATGTTATGCTTTCGTGTATTGCTGAATAAATAGAGTTCAATATACTATGCAATTAGATCCTTGAAGTTATTCACAGTAGCAGTTCTCAGGAGAGTTGCTCTTGATTGGTTTTACACCTGTCCTAACTTTTCATTCAATAAGTAAATCAAGTGTTTTCTGACTAAAATACTTGTTTGACTCTTTTTAATTTATGGTAATGAGTAAATTAATGAAGCAGGAACATTGTGGTAAACACTGGGGATACAAATAGAAAATTAAAATAATTTTTCTCTCAAGAATATCACACTCTAATGGGAGAGACTATAAAAATGATTGGTTTCAGCAGTAGGTCATATGGAACAGTCCCAAGTTTTCTAGGTTACAGTGGAAAAGTAGGTAGTAATAACTCTTCCTGAATGTCATTTCCATTGTAACATTATATTAATTGCTGAAGCTGAACCATTTGACAGTATCAAGTATTTGAGTGGCAAGAACTTTCTTTCCTGCATCTGTAGCACTTACAGGAGCAATTGTAAAAGGTGGCAAACTGTGAATGATGACTATAGATACTGGGATGGAAGCATTGATTGGTATCCTCAAGGCCTTTGGGTTGACATTTCTGGGATATCTCCATCAGAGTGCAAGGGGATATGATGCTCACTGAGATGATAATGGTGATGGTTTTAACTTGTCTGGCATATGCTACCTCCTTTATCACTATCAAAATGCCTTGCTTCTTCAGTAAGGTTGTCTTGACTACACTGTGAATGGCAGTTTTTTGGCATTTGACTATAACTGAGTCTTCAAGGGCTCTTGTCCTTATGTGTTGGTGGGAGTGAATAATCAATTGGTGGTTATTGGTGAACAAGGCGAACCATTTCCTCAAGATTTCTCTTATGATGATGTCTGAAAAAAAGCTGGGGGTGGGGGAAATCTGGTACTTTGGGGATCAATGGGGCACTGTTATTCATAAAGTTCTTGAGTTTAGGAACGTAGGTTACCTCCATTATGGATTGAGGACAGATGGAAATTAAGATAGTTATAGTTATGGTTTGACATGACTGGCATATTCTACTTCCTTTCTCTCCCTCAGTGTCTCACACTGTCTGATTTCTCTGCCCTATGAGTAGCAGGTGTTTTACTTATGAATTACTTCACTTAAACTTCTGAATGAAATTATTATAGTTTAGGTCTTTATCTTTCTTCAAGTAATACCCTATTTTTTGTTATGAATAACTTGAAAGAATGTGTCATACTTGAGTTTTAATTAACCTCTGTATCTATTTCCTATTTCATGCCATTTTTCTACCCCTGTAGTAATTTTGATCATTACATTAACAAAGAAGTTCTCTGGCTGTACACTGATTTAGAAATAGCTCTCATACGCATAATGTATCATTTCCTATGTGTTTAAAGTAAATGAATTTCTTTTTTAAAAAATGCTTTTCTTATTCATATTATTATTATTATATTATATTATATTATATTATATTATATTATATTATATTATATTATATTATATTATATTATTATTATTTCAATTATTTTATTTTATTTTTTTCCAAATGCTTTATTAAATTCTGGTTTACATCATTTATTTCCACCAGATTTTGAATTGCAATTTTCCCCCATTTTTCCCCTACCCACCACCCCAGAATAGCAGTTCCACAAGATATCCCCTTATCCAATCTGCTCTCTCCCATATCTTCTCTCATACCTCCTTTGACTTTCCCATTAGGGCAAGGTGAATCTCTGTGCCCCAATACCTGCATGTCTTATCTCCCAGTTACATGCAAAATATTATTAATAATAGTATTTCTATATATTTGAACATTTAATTTTAAAATTTTGAATCCCAGATCTATTCCTTTCATCCCTTGTCACCCTCTCCTGCTGGGAAGTTAAGCAATTCAGTATATGTTGCACACTTGTAGCTATACAAAACATTACAATAGTAGATATATTGTAAAAGAGTGACTTATTTCCCTCCACCCCATCTTACCCCCCACCTGGTCCATTCCCTACTTGGATCCTGTACCTCTTCAAAAGTTGGTGCCTCCAACCTTACCTACCCCCAGCATAGCCTCCCCTACATCCCCCCCTCATCCTCTTCCCCCCCTTCTCTCCTATAGGGTGAGATATCCCATTTAGTATGTATGTAATTCTCTCCCTGAGCCAAATTCAATAAGAATATGGTTTTGCCCTCTTCCATTCCTGTTCTTTCCCTCCCCTGCAACAACTTCCCCCTGCCTCTTCAACATAAGATAGTTTACCCTACCCTGCTTCTCCTCATCTCCTATTGCCACATTACTCCTCTCTCACCTTTAAACTTCACCTCTTAAGTATCATCCCTTCACACCAAATTGGACCTTGTGCCCTCTATCCATGTATACCTGTAAACATATATACACATATTCACCTATGTATTCATATATTCATATACCCTTCTTCCATTATTTTCATACTGAGAAAGGTTTCATCAGTCACTGTTATTGTTTTTCCATGTAGGAATGTAAATATTTCAGCTTTAATAAGTTCCTTTTGATTTCTTTTCCCTGTTTGACTTATCAAGTATCTCTTGCTTCTTGTGTCTGAATGTCAAATTTTCTATTCACCTCTGCTTTTTTCCTCAAAATCAGGAGCAAAGATGGCAGAGTAGAAACAGCTCGCCCAAGCCACTATCCCCCAAGATCACCTCCAAAATATGTAAAAGGGGACTCTGAACAACTTCTGGAGCCCCAGAACCCACAGAATGACACAGAGAAGCTAACCTCCCACTGAAGACAGTCCAGAAGCCCTGCAGGAAGGACCAGTGTAGCACTCTGGGAGTGGGCAGCAATCTGGGAGCCAGCAGCACAGCATGCAGGGCACGGAGAGCCGAGCCTAGGTCCGCATGAGTGGTTTTAGCCCCAGGGCAGCCGGACCAGCAGCCAGCTGGAGGGACCCCAGAACACCAGCAGCTGTGGCGATTCCAGAATCATCAACATAGACATGCTTAGTACAAAGTGAGAGGTTAGTGCCCTATGGACTTTGGGACCAATATTTAGGGAATGTGTTGACTTCCTCCCCTGGGGGCTAGAAGCCACTGAGGAGAAACGCCATTTTGTAGTTTTCAGAGGCAGCACCAGCTCCTGGCCTGCGAACTGTAGGGAGATACAGCGATGAGTCTTGGGGGGTAATCACACTTGCTTTAACCTCCCTGTATCTGGATTGTGATCTGGGGTTGGGGTTGTGGGTGGGTTTCCAGCTTACCAGAAATGGAAGTTGTCCCCCACACATTCGGGACAAAAATTCCCCTGTCTGGTGGTAGAGCCATAGTGTGGCAATAAGCACAAAAATCAAGTAATTAAGTGGCAACATGCCAAGGCAAAGGAAACAAATTAAACAGAAAAATGGAACCTTAGATTCCTACTTTGGGGGCAAAGAGCATCAAAACCTAGAACAGGAGGAGGACTGTGAGGTCAAAAATCCTGCTCCAAAAGCCCCAAAGGAAAATATGAGTGGGTAAAAGGCCATAGAGTCCCTTAAGAAGGACTTTAAAAATCAAATAAGAGAAGTGGAGGAAAAATTTGGAAGAGAAATGAGGAGGATGCAGAAAAAGTATGAAATGAGGGTCAACAGCCTGACTGAGGAAAATAACACCTTAAAAAATAGACTAACTCAAATGGCAAAGGAGGCCCAAAAGGGCAATGAGGAGAAGAATGCCTTAAAAAGACAAATTTGCCAAATGGAAAAAGAATGTCAAAAGTTCACTGAGGAGATTCATTCCTTCAGAGTTAGACTGGAGGAAATGGAAACATATGACTTTATGAGAAATCAAGATGCTGTTAAGCAGATCCAAAAAATTGAAACATTAGAAGGCAATGTGAAATATCTCGTGGGAAAAACCACTGACCTGGAAAATAGATCCAGGAGAGACAATTTAAAAATTAATGGACTACCTGAAAGCCATGATCAAAGAAAGAACCTAGAAATCACTCTTCAAGAAATTCTTAAGGAAAATTGCCCTGATGTTTTAGATGCAGAGGGCAAAATAGAGGTTGAAAGAATCCACCAATTACCTCTTGAAAAAGATCGCAAAAAGAAAACTCCCAGGAATATTATAGCCAGGTTCCAGAATCCCCAGATCAAGGCAAAAATACTACAAACAGCCAGGAAGAAACAATTTCAATATTGTGGAAACACAATCCGATTACCCCAGGACCTGGAAGCTTCTAAACTGAGGGATTTAAGGGCATGGAATATGATATTCCAGAGGGCAAAAGAGCTGGGATTGAAACCAAGGGTCACCTACCCAGCAAAAGTGAATATGGTCATTCAGTGGAATAGAGGACTTTCAAGCATTCTTGAGGAAAAAAACAGAGTTGAATAGAAAATCTGACATCCAGACACAAGAAGCAAGAGATGCCTGAGAAGGTAATCAGGGAAAAGAAATTAAAAGGAACTTATCAAAGTTGAACTATTTACATTCCTATATCAAAAAACAACTGTGACTGATGAAATCTTTCTCAGTAAGAAAATAGTGGAAGAAGGGTTTATGGTCATATGAATACATATGTGAATGTTTGTATATATGTTTACAGTTATATATGGATAGAGGGTGTAGGTAGAATTTTTTGGGAAGGGAGGATACTCAAGGGGAGAAATTATGAGGTGAGAGAGGAAAGTGACAAGAGGAGATGAGGAGATACAGGGTAGGGTAAACTATCTCATGTAGAAGAAGCAAGGGGAAGAGGCTGCAAGTGAGGGGAAGAAAAGGAAGGCAAAACTACGTTCTCATTGTATTTGGTTCAGGGAGCGAATGACATACATACTAAATGGGATATCTCAACCTGCAGCAGAATAGGGGGAAGGGGGAGGAGAGAAGGGATGATGGATGGGAGGGCATCCTTGGGAGGAGGGAGGGTTGGAAGTACCCACTATAGAAGAGGGACAGGATCAAGTAGGTAATGGACCAGGTGGGGGGTGGGATGAGTGGGAGGGAATTATAAGCAGCCTTGTACAATACATCTATTATGGTAATGTTTTGCATAGCTAGACATGTACAACATATACTGAATTACTTATCTTCCCAGAGGGAATTGTGACAAGGGAGGAAGGGAATGGATCTGAAATTCGAGGTCTTAAAATTAAATGTTCCAAATATATATAAATAGTATTAAAATAAATAAATAAAAAAGAGTTCTTGAAACTCTTCTATTCGAGTGAATGACCATATTTTCCCCTGAAACAAGATACTCAGTTTTGCTGGGTATGTGATTCTTGGTTTTAATCCTAGGTCCTTTGCCCTGTGTAATATCATATTCCATGCCCTTCTATCCCTCAATGTAGAAGCTGCCCGGTCCTGTGCTATTCTGATTGTGTTTCGACAACATTGAAAGTGTTCTTCCTGGCTGCTTGTATTATTTTCTCTTTGATCTGGGAATTCTGGAACCTGGCTATAATATTCCTAGTAGTTTTCTTTTTGGGATCTTTTTCAGGAGATGATTGATGGATTATTTCAACCTTTATTTCAACCTCTGGGTCTAAAATATCAGGGCAATTTTCCTTGAGAATTTCTTGAAGGATGATTTCTAGGTTTTTTATTTGATCATGGCTTTCAGGTAGTCCTATAATTTTTAAATTATCTCTCCTGAATCTATTTTCCAGGTTAGTGGTTTTTCCCATGAGATATTTCACATTGCCTTCTATTCTTTCATTTGTTTGGATCTGCTTAACAGCATCTTGATTTCTCATGATGTCACTATATTCCATTTGCTCAAGTCCAATTCTGAAGGTATGATTCTCCCCAGTGAGCTTTAGAGATTCTTTTTCCATCTGGCAAAGTTGGCTTTTTAAGGCATTCTTCTCATTGCCTGTCTGAGCCTCTTTTGCCACTTGAGTTAGTCTATTTTTTTAAGAAGTTGTTTCCCTAAGTCAGGCTATTCATTCTCATTTTATACTTTTCCAGCATCCTTCTCATTTCTCTTCCCAATTTTTCCTCCATTTCTCTTATTTGGTTTTTAAAATCCTTCTTAAAGTCCTTTATGGCCCGTATTCTGCTTGTATTTTCATTTGGGGCTTTTGGTGCAGGAGTTCTGACCTCCCAGCCGTCCTCCTTTTCCATGCTCTTATCCTCTTTGCCCCCAAAATAGGAGTCTAATGTTTAATTTTTCTGTTTATTTTGTTTCCTTTGCCTAGGCATGTTGCCACTTAATAAATTGACTTTTGGGCTTGTTGCCACAGTTGGACTCTGCCACCAGCCAGGGGTCTTCTAAACTGCCAGATGTATTAGTTGGGTGCCTTCCCTGGAACCCCCACCCACTCTGGCAAGCTGGACACACACCACAAAACCTCTACCCCAGACCACAATCTTGATACAGGGAGGTTAAAGCAAGAGCAATTAACCCCAAAACTGATCGTTGGATCCCCCTACAGTTCACAGGCCAGGAGCTGAAGCTGCAAAATGATGGCAGTTCTGTGTCTCCTCAGCTGCTTCTCACCCCCAGGGGAAGAAGCTGACCCCTCTCAAATACTGGTCCCAAAGCCCATAGGGCAATAATCTCTCACTTTGTCCTAGGCATCTATGTGTTGGTAATTCTGGAAAAGCTGCAGCAGCTGGTGTTCTGTGCTCCCTCCAGCTGGCTGCTTGTCCAGGTCACCTGGGGCTAAAACCTCCTACTCACATGGTCCTGAGCTTGGCTCTCAGAGCATTGTGCTGGCCTCTCCCTGCAGGGCTGCCGGGCTCTCCTCAGTGGAAGATTAGCTTCCCTTTGTCATTCTGTGGGTGCTGGAGTTCCAGAGGTTGTTCAGAGTCCCCCTTTTACATCATTTTGAAGTGGTGTGGGCTGGAGCACTGTGGAAGTGCTGCTTCTATTTGCCATCTTGGCTCTGCCCCCTTAATTGTTTTATTAAAGAAGGTATCTATGTTGTATAGATGTGAGAATTCTACAGATGACACGTTTTGTCCTTTCTCATTCTTTACTGAACTCAATTTTTCAATATATTTTCTATGTTAGCTTATTCCACTTTTTGCATTGAAGTCACATACATATAAACTTAATTTGTAGGGTATTATTGACTTCATATAATTTCTCTACCTTTTTTTCTACTTTGTAATACACCTTGAACTATGTTACACTTATTTTCATTTTAGCCTTCTGTTTTTCAAATAATAACCATGAGCAATTTAAATTGTTGAAATGCATTATAAAATATTGTTCTTTGTTGGCTTTGGCTTCCCAAGGAGAACTGTGAGCTAATCATCCTTATAACAGCATTATCCTTACTTCTGAAATTTATTTTCTTTTTCGAGGGGGGAAAGTAGGGCAATTGGTGCTAAGTGACTTTCCCAAGGTAACATGGCTAGTTTTTGTGTTGAGTGTCTGAAGCCAGATTTAAATTCAGGTCCTCTTGACTCCAGAGCAGAGCTCTATTCACTGTGCCACCTAGCTGCCCCACTTCTGATTTTTTTTTATAATCACTAGATTAAGATTGATATAATTTAGTTGCTCTCATAGTGTTGCTCACAGGGCAAGATTCTCACCTGCATTATGCTAATAGTTAATTTAATTTAAAGTCTAAGTATAGTATAAAAACCATGAGATGTTTTGTCACATCTTCCCATTTTCATTTTACCACTGTGGAAGCAGAATGGGCATTTTAGAAAATTTAGGAAGATTTATGTTTCTCCTTTCATTCAAGGGTTGTTAAAGTCAAATCCTTCATTAGCAAATATCCAGATTACTGGTGGTGCATCTCTTCATCATTAACTTCATCATAGAAAAGAGACTGTATATATAGTAAGGTCTATAAAAAAGGCTTTTTCAGCATGGTATGTAAAGTCTTCCACATATAGCTTTTGAAAAGACAGAGTCACCTCCATGTTGCAATGAGCCATCAGAGTAGTACTTTGTGAAAGAAATTGTTCCTAGTGCCATGAATATTTTGAGTCTTATATAAGTGAAGCCAATTTTGTTTGATATTTAGTCTAGCCTTGAGCTCCTTCTCTTGTTTATTTACAATTACACCTGAGGTTCCCAACTTATATTACCATTAAGGGATTATAAAATCATTTTAAGAGGTCTCAGGGGTATTCAAATGTACTATACTATAGAAATATTCCCAAAACAGTAATGTTAGTGAAAACTTTTGTGGATTGGAAAGAGAATTGGGCAAAATTGGGAAGATGGGCAAAAAAAGGTGTTTTATGGTTCATTTGAAAAAAAAAAACATGAAATTTTTATTTACAGATAAAATTCCTAACAACCTCAAAATAAATTAATGCTTTTTAAATGAAAACCTTTTTCTTTGAGATTAATGACAAAAGAAATTAACTGGAGGGTAAGAAAAGAATGTCTCAATGAAATATAAAACTATTTTTTATTATATCCAAATATTCTGAATTGATTTCCAGGCAATGAATTTACAAATATCTGGTTTATTTCTGGAGAAGCAGATCCCTTTCTTATTTAATATACTCTGTTTTTGTGCTATTGTTCACTCATTCAGTTGTGTCTTATTCTTTATGACCCTGTAGACTACAGCACACCAATGATATCCATGTTGTTTTCTTGGAAAAGTTACTTAAGAGGTTTTCCATTTCCATCTCCAGTGGATTAAAGAGGTTTAAAATGATGTGCCCAGGGTCACACAGTTAGAAAGTGTCTAAAGTCACATTTGAATTAAAGTTTTCCTGAATTCATGTCTCATGTCTATATCCTGAACCACCTAGCTGCCTCTGAAATAAGTTTACAAGACTTTGTTTTTGCTTATGACAACTCATTTCTATGAATCAGCGTTCTCAATTATCTGTCAATCATATTCAATGCAAGAAACAGATACTAGGATTTGCATATGTGTATGTGTATTTCAAAAATTATAACTGTAATAAAAATATCAGTTGACAAGAAACAAATTCAAGTGCATCACTAATTTATCATGTTATAATAAACATTTAACATCTTTAGGATATAAAAATGTTGCTATGTTTCAAATACAATTTTACTATGAAAAATTAACCTATTTTATTTATTATGTTTATACATATCATAGACTCCAAAAATTATTTCTTTTCATATTGAATAGAGATATAAAAAGGCATATAGAAATACAATGGGTATGGGAACTAAAAGAAGATTGAGGAATCTTTGACTGGAGTATAGTGCATAAATATTATTTTTAAAAGTTTCTGACCACAAATAAATTTCTAAATTCACAAAATAACAATTTTGTAATTAATTTTGCTACTGTTTAAATTTTATTATATTGGATTTATTAATGTCAGCTATTATTAAAATAAAAGTAGACAGAACAGTGAATAGAGCACTTGACTGGATCAGGAAAGTCTTAGTTCAAATGTGGTCTTAGATACTTATTAGATGCATGACCCTAGAGAAGTCACTTAATCCCTGTTTCAGTTTTCTCATTATAATGGAAATAAAGACAGCACCTTGGTTGTTGTGAGCACAGATGACATAATATTTGCAAAACACTTGCAAAGTTTAAGGTGCTATATAAGTACTAGCTAATAAAATATGATAATGTATAAAATAGATGTTTTCAACAGAATGTTTTCCTCCTTGACACAAGTGGGAGGGTTTTGTGTTTGTTTTGTTTTGTTATCCTCAGGGTCTGACAGAATCCACATTTGCTGGATAGATGTTGAAAGTGTTGAATTCCATGAACCACAAAAAAAAAAATTGCCTTACTTGCTACACATCAGAAATTATAATTCTAATAACTCACTGGATATGCTTATGTTGACAGAAAGCTACAAAGAAAGATTGTTTATCAATTAATTGCATTAGTTGCTAAATGAGATTCATTTAGGACAGAGAGTTGGCTTTAACTTATAATCTAATTGATATAAAGAACTGCCAGTTATGAAAGTTTCCTGAATATATGTATGTACACCCTATACATACACACATACATACATGCACACACATATGTACATATAAAAATATGTGTTGGTGTGTGTATATATATATGTATATATATATATATGTATATATATGAGAGAGACAGAGACAGACAGAAAGACAGAGAGAATAAAAGAGAGAATTACAGTTACACATATTATTAGTGTTAGTATCATAACTGAGGACAGCTTTTTATGTACTGTACTTTAGAAAAAATGACTTTTTATATAATGTGTACTATCTTGAGAATTCAAACTTCAATGAAACATACTACTAAAAACATTTTAATACAAAATATCATGTGTCATAGTGTATAGAGAGTTGTAATTGTGGTTAGGAAGACCTGGATTCTACCAAGTACTGACTATATGGTCATAGCACATCTCTTAATCTCTCAAGGGCCAAGGAAACTCTCAAAGTTCCAGATAATGTGACAAACTGTTAATCAAGGGAATTTACTCACCAGTAAGTTCTTTATACCAATAAAATTACATCAATTTCTGGCACAAAGACACAATACAAATTATCTTGGAGATCAACAGAAGCAAGTTTTTATCACCTACATAGATTGTAAGTTAGTCTGATATGTCTTTGCAGGCTTAAATCAAAATAAGAGTTTTTGCTTAAAGTAATCATTATATTCAATATATGAACATTTGAAAAGTAAATTATTTAAATTAGAAATATAAAATATTAACAGATTTTCAAACCAGAGGGCATTTCATTCAAGGGTTTTAAATAATCTCATAGACAATGAGAATTGGAGCTAATTAAGCAAAAAATTAGTTCAAAGATAGTGAATTAGCTAGGTGCATTTTTTTAAGATTCGAAATTGATATGGATCATAAACTTGGACAGGGTGGTAGGTGGAAAGAGAGGATGTTCCCTAAAATATGACACTCAGGTATTCTTTATTGAAAATTAACAAGTCTGAAATACATGAACTTAGAACTAGATAAAAATTACTACACTGACCTCATTCTCATTTTTCTAAATACTAACCCCTATTATCAGTAGAATGCTGCTTTTTTAACTCTATGATTGCACTCCATATTACATTCTTTTCATTTTAAAACTCACATGTAAGACTTTCAAAGGAAAATTGTCTCCACTGATTTTTAAACCTTTGCTGTTGCTTTTCCCTAATCCAAATTTTTACTTGTCTCCATCTAAACATTGTACAAACTGTTCTTACTAATGAAGGACTAATGATATAGCATTTGGTCACCCACACTATAGTTTCCATTCCCAGGGTCAAATGTCAAAAGAGATTTTCAGGTGTAACTGTTTTCTTTTTATCATCACAACATATAAATGTTACAGAATTGTTACAGATTTGCCCAAGTGATATTCATATTTTCACTAACCAGCCTTGTTTTATCTCTCTGTGTGCAGATGCTATTATAATGTTTTAGTAATTTTAAAAGACCCATAGTGCCTGAAAGGTAGGAAAAATTATGGTGAGTTCAGTTGTAAGCTGGAGAGTCTATCACTGAAGTTGTGGAAAATCTGGAGTAGCTGGTTAAATAAAATGAATGCTGTATCTCCTGACTCAGTCTTGGAAGTGACCCAATATAAAAGTACAGAAGTAGAAATTATTTGTGTCAATTCACTATCTCACCAAGTGCTTCTGGATTTTGAATTGATCTTCTTATCAAAGACGTAATAAGCCTGACTTTGCAGGACCCTTCTAGCTAAATATGATGGTAAGCCATTGATATCCTCTGGAATTGTAAAAGCAACACTAATAATGTTGGAGTATCCAAAATTATATACAAACTGTGTAAACTTTGGGTTTTCATGACTTGCTCTAATATGTGATTTAGGGCCTTTGATTTTTAATTTGACACTGGGTTTCTGCAAGAAATTACCTTCTGTTTTTAACTCCACTTCTGTTATTGTAGAAAATTCTGTTTCCATTAAGCTCTTGCTAAACATGTTAGACAATTTGAAACACCAGTGTAAACTTAAATAATCTTAAATACATGTACTTTTAACTGAGATGAAGAAGTAAAGACCCATTTGTTCACCTATAATTTTTTGCTTTATATTATAGTTTTTCTTTTTCTCTTTTCTTTTTTTTTCTTTTTTTTTTCTTTTTTCTTTATTCACTGTACCACCTAGCTGCCCCTCCTTTTCTTTTTTAATTGAATGTCAATAACCTGGAAAAGGAATGCATATGCACTTGAGATTATATGAGAAACAGTAAAGCATGATTGATTTCAAGATTTATGTTTGTTTGTTTACTCTTTTCCTTTGGTCTAAAGTGACTCTGCATATTCTCTGTGTATATAAACTACTTGAAGTTATAGTAATATTACCAATTTATTTCTTGAATTTGTACTTTTAAAGTAAGATTAAACTTCTCAAAACTCTATTAGTCCATTAATATTATATACATGAATTTTATATTTCACAGGCTTAAAGTTCACATAGTTGTATATGTATATACACACTACATATATACATATATATGTACATGTGTTTGTGTTTACAACAATATTGCTAGAAGAAACTATATATCTCTATTTTATATGTATCTATATTAGGGGGAAAGGGAATAAGCTTTTATCATGCCTAATATGTGCCAGGTACTGTGAGCAATTTATAAATACTATCTCCTTTGATCCTCAGAATAATCCTGTGAAATAGCTGTTATTATTATCTCCATTTTATAGAAGCGGAAAATAAGACAAATAGAAATTTAGTGACTTTCCCAAAGACAAACAGTTAAAAAAATGCATGGTGGTAGGGGTGGGGGGTAGGGATTTGAACTCAGGTCTTCTTGAATTTATTGACCAGTACCCCCTCCATAGTGTCACCTAGCTTCCCAATACACATACACATAGCTGTGAATGTATATCAATATGTACTATATATGTATGTGTGCATAGATACATGCATACAGATATAATATCTATTATATATATATGTTATCAACATGTTCAAAGCTACCATGCATAGTCACTTCTATAACATATTCAATATGCTAGAAAAATATGGGGTTTGAGACATCAATATATATTGCTTAGGGGCATATTAAAGCTGTACTTATGTACTCTTAATTGTCCATATTCATTGGAAGAATTTACAAAATAAAGGGCTTACTCTAAAATTGAGATGGGCAAACACAGCCAGAAGACCAAATCTTAGTTCATAGGTGATGGAAGCTAAAAATATTTTAACATTTTTATTTTATTTTATTTTGGATAGCTGAAGGCAAAGCAATTGGAGTTAAGTGACTTTCCCAAAGTCACACAGGTAGTTGTGTCAAGTGTCTGAGGTCAGATTTGAACTCAGGTGCTCCTGACTCCAGGGTCAGTGCTCTATTCACAATGCCACCTACTTGTCCCAGTTTTATTTTTTTTAAATGTATTTTATTTTCAATTTAACTTTTTAATTTAAAAATGTAAAGACTATCTTTAGCTCATGGTCCATTTAAAAAAAATGAAGAGGTGGTAGATCAGAGGTGGTATTGCCTGCCCAAATAAGCAGCTTTCTCATTAGGTATTCCTCTTTGAAATTCAAAAGATTTTCCTATTCTGACCAACTAGAAAAGTACAAACTGATGTTAGCCTTCACTGGGTTTAGGATCCATGATGTAAATGGTTTAGTATATGAAAATATCTATTTGACTAACATCATTCAACAACAAGCACGGTGTGTTGCCTGGAGTGGATGTTCAAGAAATTCAGTTCAATGAATAAATGAATGGATTTGTCTGTGGACAACGTTTCAGATTACAAAATGAATAAATACAGAGAAAATGCCCTGAAGTTATATTTTATAGGCAGTACATACTGGTTCCTCTGGAAGAAGAGAGAGCTATCAGAAACTTGAAGTGAATGACAGAGATTGTATGACCTACACCCTGCAGCTACAGTCTGGGTTTACATAGATAAAATTCAACCTCTACCCTTCCCCAGCATTTATGCTAGCTACATCAGAGTGTGCATGTGTGCTTGTGTTTGTGTATGTTGCTGAAAGGAGAGAGTAATGTATAAATATATATGTATGAATACATACATATAATACATAAATATACGTATAAACACAAATATACCTATATATAGTGTACTAACATATTGATAACATATGTGTGTATAATAGATTTTATGTATGTATGCATGTCTCTATGCAGTCTCTTCAGAATTTTGACAGATTCATAGGCCTCCCCTGGTCCAGGAATGTGGGTCTTCTAAGAAACTGTCCAAAAAGTTGATAATCTGACATCACCATGACAGTTAGTGGGACTCACCATAAAATTATACAATGGTATTCTTCCTCCCTTTCTTTTTTCCTGCTCTGTTGCTTTTGAATAAGACTTAAATTTCAAGAGCAATATTGCACCCCAATAAGTTTAATTCTACCAAATACAGTTCATAATGTGACATCAAAATTATGTCCTTAAAATCATTTGTCAAATTGGTACTTTGTGATAGTGACAAAGTTACTTGCTGATTTTTTTGATACTGAGTTGGATTTAACATGTAACCAAAATAAGGCTTCTTAAAATATCTATAGCAATTTCCTTTTAGATTCTCATTGTAATTCCAACATGAAACTGCCTAAATGAACCCTTAATTCTTAATTAAATGGCCATAGTACAAAAACGAATATTGAACTTAATATAGTCTAGGATACTGTTTTTAATATGTACCCTAATGCACAAATGTGTTTACAAACCATTTCATTAACATAAAATAATAGAATCATTTGTTAAATTTGTCAAAAGCTGCTGGTTTGTGCTTGCTTCAATTTTAAAAGTTCAGGGGAGTTCAAAAGTATTTGAGGCCCCCTCTGATCAGTACCCTATTTTTTATGAAGTCATATACTATAGCATGATTTTATCCACACACAAAAATATATTAGTCATCAGAAATTAATAAGTCCTGATTTTAGAAGACTTGATTTATTTCCATTACTTTATGATGGTATTTTCTGTATGGGTTAGTTCCTCTCATTTCCCCTGAAAAATTCTTTATAAATTCCCATATTATCCCCAAATATGCTGATGTAGGAACTTCTAAAAATCAGGAGTTAAGCAAAAAATCATTTAAAAATACCAAATATTAACATTATGAAAAATTCTGAGAAAATATCAGGGGAGGATTAACATTTACTGATCTGTACTCTCCAGTATGTACAAGTGGGTAGTCCCTGAGGAAACAGAGATTTCACACATCTGTCAGTTAATCTGAGAGCCAAATGCAAATTATCTAACACTTCAACATTTTGAAGATTTGTGGCCTATCCTAATGCAACTCCACTTCAATAAACCAAAGTGTTAAATAGATTATGATGAGATAAAATATATTATTACTGGTATAATAGAAATGTAGAAACATTTCTCTTTTATTGGCATTTTACAGTAAATGTATTAGATGAGCAAATTTTTGCTTCTTTTTTAAAAATTTAATTTAATTTTTTAGTTTACATTATTCAATTCCACAAGACTTTGAGTTACAAATTTTCTCCCCCTTTTCCCCCTAGCCACCACCCCAAAACAGCAATCCCACCAAATATCCCCTCCCCCAATCTTCTCTCTCCTATGTATTCCCCCATTCCCCCTCCGACATTCAAGTAGGGCATGGTGGATCTCTATGCCCCAGTTCCTATTTATCTTATTTCCCAGTTACATGTAAAACAACAACAACAACAACAATAATATTTTTAAAACATTTGATTTTAAATGTTTGAATTCCAGATTCATTCCCTACTTAACTTGTCACCCATCCTTACTGGGAAGACAAGCAATTCAATATAGGCTGTACATGTGTAGCCATGAAAAACCTTTCAAAACTGGATATATTGTGAAAGACTGGATTTATTTCCCTCCATGGCATCACACCCCCCCATTTGTTCTATTTTCTACTTTGATCCTGTCCCTTTTCAAAAGTGGGTGCTTCCAACTTCCCTTCCCCCCAGCCTGCCCTCCCTTCCATCATACCCTTTCACCCCTACTCTCCTGTAGGGTGAGATACCCTATTTAGCGTGTTTGTGATTCCCTCACTAAGTCAAATTCATTGGGAATAGGGTTGACTCATTCCCTTTTGCCTTGCTGTCCTTGCATTCCATTGTAACAGTTTTCCCTTGCCTCTTCTATGAGAAAATTTATCCCGTTTTACCTCTCCCCATCTCCTCTCATTAATTATCATCCCTTTTTATTCAACTGGTCCTGTACCCTCTGTCTATGTATACCTGTACACATATATACATATTCTCACATTCATATGTCCATATACCATCCTATATAGACACATATATGTATGTATACATATACACACATTCATATATACATACATACATATATATACAAATATACGTATACACACACACACATATACATACACACACATTACTATTCCCTTCAACTATTCTCATACTGAGAAAAGTTTCATAAGTTACAATTATCATTTTTCTGTGTATGAATATAAGTAGTTCAACTTTCATAAGTTCCTTATGATTTCTTTCCCCTGTTTACCTTTTCATGCTTCTCTTGCTTCTTGTAATTGAATATCAACTTTTCTATTCAACTCTGGTTTTTTCCTCAGGAATGCTTGAAAGTCCTCTATTCCACTGAATGACCATATTTTCCCCTGAAACATGATGTTCAGTTTTGCTGGGTAAGTGATTCTTGGTTTTAGTCCCAGCTTTTTTGACCTCTGGCATATCATAATCCAAGCCCTTCAATATCTCAGTGTAGAAGCAGTTGGATCCTCTGTTATCCTGATTGTGTTTCCATAGTATTCAAATTTTTTTCTTTCTGGATGTTTTTAGTATTTTCTCCTTGATCTGGGAACTCCAGAACTTGGATATAATATTTCTAGGAGTTTTCTTTTTGGAAACTTTTTCAGGTGGTGATGGATTTTTCCCGCTGGTTGTAAAATATTAGGGGAATTTTCCTTGAGAATTACTTGAAGGATCATTTCTAGGTTCTTTTTTTGATAATGGCTTTCAGGTAGTCAAATAATTTTAAATTATCTCTCCTGGACCTGTTCTCCAGGTCAGTGGTTTTTTCAATGATATATTTCACATTGCCTTCTATTTTTTTCATTTGATTGGATCTGTTTAATAATATTTTGATCACAAAGTCTCTAGCTTCCATTTGCTCCAATCTAATTCTGAAGTAATTATTCTCTTTAGTGAGCTTTTGAGATTCTTTTTCCATCTAGAAAATTCAGCTCTTAAAGCATTCTTCTCCTCATTGACTTTTTTAGCCTCTTTTGTCATTTGAGTTGGTCTATTTTTTGAAGTCTTATTTTCATCAGTCAGGTTGTTGAGTCTCATTTTATAAATTTTTTGCATCATTCTCATTTTTCTTCCCAATTTTTCTCCACTTCTCTTATTTGGTTTTCAACATCCTTCTTAACCTCCTCTATGGCCTGTAAGCAGCTTATTCTTTTCTTATTTCAGGAGTTCTGACTTTGCTGTCTTCCTCCTGTTCCATGGTTTGATCCTTTTTGTCCCCAAAGAAGGAGTACAAATTTGGATTATTGTGTGTGCCTTGCTTCCATCCTTTGCTCATGTTAACACTTAATTACTTGACTTCTGAGCTTTTTGCCACAGTAGAACTCCACTCCCAGAGGGGGCAGCTTTCTCCCAACGGCTGGGTTTTTCTCAGTTTCTGGAGCTATTAATTGGCTGCCTTCTCTGATGCCTCTCCATGCTCTGGCAAACTTGGCACATATTCCAGGACCTCCACCCTAGATCCTAATCCAGACCCAAGCAGGTTGGAGCAAGAGCCATTACTCCTCAGACTGTTAGCTTGCTCCCCCTGCAATCTTCAGGCCAGGAGTTCTGAAGTAGCCATTTGGTAGCAGCTGTATGGCTGCAGTGCCTCAGCCTCTTCTTGCCTCAGGGACAAAGGCCAACCACACTCCTGAATGCCCAGGTCATGAAGTCCACACAGCACTGACCTCTCACTTTGTCCTTAGCATCTATAGATTGATAAATCTGCAAACAGTCACAATTGCTGTTGATCTGAAGTACCTCCAGCCTAAAACCTCTGGCTCATTTGGGGCTGGGCTTGGCTCCCATAGTGCTGTGCTGGCCCCTTCCTGCCAGCCTGCTGGCCTGTCTTCAGCATGATGTTAGCTTCACTCTGTTGTTTTGTGGGTTCTGTAGGCAGCTCCATACAGTCCCAGTCCGGCAATGATAGGCCTGGCAATGGCCCTTGTGGTTGGTAGATTAAATTGCCACTGCATTGATCAGGCCTCATCAGGAACTCTGAGAGCCCTGACCTCCGTGTCTCTGTGCTGGCCCCCATTGTTGTCCAGGCTTCTGCACCAGCCCCTGTTGTCATCTAGGCCTGTAGAATTATTTCTCATGGCATTTCTCTGTGATAGCTAAAGACTATTAAAATTGCTTGGGTTTGAGGGCAGAGCCAAGATGGCGGAGTAGAAACAGCTCCTCCAAGCCTCTCTGCCCCCAGATTCCCCACAAACTATGTAAAAGGGGACTCTGAACAACTTCTGGAGTCCCAGCACCCACAGAACGACACAGAGAAGCTATCCTCCCGCTGAGGACAGCCCAGCAGCCCTGCAGGAAGGACCAGTGCAGAGGTCTGGGACCTGGCAGAGAGCAGGAGCCAAGCCAAGCCCAGGTCCGCATGAGCCGAGGTTTTAGCCCCAGGGTGGCAGGGCCAGCAGCCGGCTGGAGAAACCCCAGAACACCAGGAGCTGTGGCGACTCCATAATTATCAACATAGACATGCCTAGGACAAAGAAAGAGGTTAGTGACCTATGGACTTTGGGACCTGTATTTGGGGAATGCGTCAGCTCCCTCCCCTAGGGGCTAGAAGCTGCTGAGGACAAACTCTATTTTGTAGTTTTCAGAGGCAGCTCAGGCTCCCAGCCTACAAATCGTGGGGAGATCCAGCAATCAGCCTTGGGGGGGGGGGAGGGTAATCGCTCTTGCTTTAACCTCCCTGGATCTGTATTGTGATCTAGGGTGGAAGTTGTGGGTGGGTTTACAGCTTGCCAGAAATGGAAGTTGCCCCCCACACGTTCGGGACAAAAATTCCTCTATCTGGCCTTAAAGCCATAGTGTGGCAACAAGCCCAAAAAGTCAAGCAATTAAGTGGCAACATTCCAAGGCAAAGGAAAAAGAAAAATGCAACCCTAGATTCTTATTTTGGGGGCATAGAGTGGGAAAAGGACTGTGAGGTCAGAAGTCCTGCTCCAAAAGCCACAGGGGAAAACATGAGCGGGTTGCAGGCCATAGAGGACCTTAAGAAGGACTTTAAAAATCAAATAAGAGAAGTGGAGGAAAAATTGGAAAGAGAAATGAGAAGGATGCAGGAAAAGTATGAAATGAGGGTCAACAGCCTGACTGAGGAAAACAACACCTTAAAAAATAGACTAACTCAAATGGCAAAGGAGGCCCAAAAGGGCAATGAGGAGAAGAATGCCTTAAAAAGTCGAATTTGCCAGATGGAAAAAGAATCTCAAAAGTTCACTGAGGAGATTCATTCCTTCAGAGTTAGACTGGAGCAAATGGAAGCTAATGACTTTATGAGAAATCAAGATGCTGTTAAGCAGATCCAAACAAATGAAAGATTAGAAGGCAATGTGAAATATCTCATGGGAAAAACCACTGACCTGGAAAATAGATCCAGGAGAGACAATTTAAAATTTATTGGACTACCTGAAAGCCATGATCAAAGAAAGAACCTAGAAATCACCCTTCAAGAAATTCTCAAGGAAAACTGCCCTGATGTTTTAGATCCAGAGGGCAAAATAGAGGTTGAAAGAATCCACAGATCACCTCCTGAAAAAGATCCCAAAAAGAAAACTCCCAGGAATATTATAGCCAGGTTCCAGAATCCCCAGATCAAGGAGAAAATACTACAAGCAGCCAGGAAGAAACAATTTCAATATTGTGGAAACACAATCAGAATAGCCCAGGACCTGGCAGCTTCTACACTGAGGGATCGAAGGGCATGGAATATGATATTCCAGAGGGCAAAAGAACTGGGAATGAACCCAAGGGTCACCTACCCAGCAAAACTGAGTATTTTGTTTCAGGGGAAAATATGGTCATTCAGTGGAATAGAGGACTTTCAAGCATTCTTGAGGAAAAAACCAGAATTGAATAGAAAATTTGACATCCAGACACAAGAAGGAAGAGATGCCTGAGAAGGTAATCAGGGAAAAGAAATCAAAAGGAACTTATCAAAGTTGAACTATTTACATTCCTATATGGAAAAGCAATAACTGTGACTGATGATATCTTTCTCACTATGAAAATAATGGAAGAAGGGGGTGTGGTCATATGAATACATATGTGAATGTGTGTGTATATGGTTACAGTTATATATGGATAGAGGGCATAGGTTGAATTTGTTGGGAAGGGAGAATACTCAAGGGATGAAATTATGAGGTGAGAGAGGAAAGTGGCAAGAGGAGATGGGGAGAGACAGGGTAGGGTAAACTATCCCATGTAGAAGAAGCAAGGGGAAGTGGTTGCAAAGGAGGGGGAGAATAAGGAAGGCTAAAAAGGCAAAACCACATTCACATTGAATTTGGTTCAGGGAGAAAATGACATACATACTAAATGGGATATCTCAACCTGCAGCAGGATAGGGGGAAGGGGGATGAGAGGAGGGATGATGGATGGGAGGGCATCCTTGGGGTGAGGGGAGGTTGGAAGTACCCACTATAGAAGAGGGACAGGATCATGTAGGGAATGGACCAGGTGGGGGGTGGGATGAGTGGGAGGGAATTATAAGTAGCCTTGTACAATATATCTACTATGATAATGTTTTGCATAGCTAGACATGTACAACATATACTGAATTACTTATCTCCCCAGAGGGAATGGGTGACAAGGGAGGAAGGAAATGGATCTGAAATTCGAGGTCATAACATTAAATGTTTCAAATATATATAAATACTATTATTAATAGTCTTTTGCTTGTAATAGGGAGATAAGATGTGCAGGCATTGGGACACAAAGATTCACCTTCCTCTAATGGAAAAGTCGATGGGGGTATGTGAGAGAGCAGATTGGAGGAAGCGATATCTTGTGGGACTACTATTCTGGGAGGTTGGGTAGGGGAATAATGGGGGGAAAATGATTGTAACTCAAAATCTGGCGGAAAGGAATGATGTAAAACAGAAGTTAATAAAGCATTTGTTTAAAAAAAATTGCTTGGGCTTGGGGTGCTTGAAAACCAAGTGACTTGCAGGACTCATTTTATGTTTTTATTAGTGGCTTTATATATATATACATATATATATATATATATATATCATATATATATGTATATATATTTATGTGTGTATATATATATATATATATATATACATATATATATATATATATATATCATAGCCATTTCCTGATAGCATATTCACTACAATACCCTCTTTATCACACAGTAAAAAATACTTAAGTAAAAGTAATTGGCATAGCACAGCTAATCTGTCAGGGTAAGAGATATTCAGCAACTCTAATCACCTACCTCTCTTTCAGGACTAATCCACAACTTTTGTTAGATAAACAAATATCTCCTTCACTGTTATCTAGACAGTTCTACATCTGGTTCCATTTAACTTTCATATTTCCAATTGTTCCAGTTCAGCTTCTCTTTTCAGCTCACATCTGGATTATTTTCCTCAAGCAACAAATTTAATCATGACAAAGGACTCTTATCTAGTTCATAAGGTATCTTATTCGTAAATTTTGTTCACTTGCTTTTGGAGTGTTTTCCTAACTGGGATAAGAGTACATATGGTCGCTCCTTACAGAAAATATTTGAAATTTTAAAGTAGCAAAACTTTAATGGAGATTAAAAATTTAAACGAAGAGATAATTCGTCACATAAGTATGAAATTAACTAAAGGATTAATTAAAAAGTTTCTACAATGGACAGTACTGGAAGTTATATTACAGTTTTTTAATTTCTCATTTTTTCTATCACATTTTATTATATTATTATATATTTACATATATAATAGAGTTTAAGAATATTGTTTTTTTAATAAGATGTGAGACTGAAATAGAATTCATGAACAAAATCTAGTGAATATTACAACTTTAGACTTGGAGGGAGAGAAAAACAAAGAAACAAATAAACAAAAAAGAGTACAAATCGTATATGCTACACTTTACTATGTAACCCCAAGCAAGTCACAAAATTGAGTCTCTCAGCCTCAGTTCATGTACACAGATTATGCTTTGATCCTTCCTCCCAAACACTTATTGTACTGAAATTATGACATTTAAAGGTCAATTAATCTTACATGGAACTAGGTCCATTCACAGTGAGACTGGAGTCTTTTTTTTTTTTTTGTGGCTTGTTTTTTTTTTTATTTTTTTTAAACAAATGTTTTATTAACTTCTGTTTTACATCATTCATTTCCGCCAGATTTTGAGTTACAATCATTTTCCCCCCATTATTCCCCTACCCAACCTCCCAGAATAGTAGTCCCACAAGATATCGCTTCCTCCAATCTGCTCTCTCCCATACCTTCTCCCATACCCCCATCGACTTTTCCATTAGAGGAAGGTGAATCTTTGTGTCCCAATGCCTGCACATCTTATCTCCCTATTACAAGCGAAAGTGTATTAATAATAGTATTTATATATATTTGAAACATTTAATGTTACGACCTCGAATTTCAGATCCATTTCCTTCCTCCTTGTCACCCATTCCTTCTTGGGAGATAAGTAATTCAGTATATGTTGTACATGTCTAGCTATGCAAAACACTATCATAGTAGATATATTGTACAAGGCTGCTTATAATTCCCTCCCACTCATCCCACCCCCCACCTGGTCCATTCGCTACATAATCCTGTCCCTCTTCTATAGTGGGTACTTCCAACCTCCCCTCACCCCAAGGATGCCCTCCCATGCATCATCCCTCCTCTCATCCCCCTTCCCCCTATCCTGCTGCAGGTTGAGATATCCCATTTAGTATGTATGTCATTTTCTCCCTGAACCAAATTCAATGTGAATGTGGTTTTGCCTTTTTAGCCTTCCTTATTCTCCCCCTCCTTTGCAACCACTTCCCCTTGCTTCTTCTACATGGGATAGTTTACCCTACCCTGTCTCTCCCCATCTCCTCTTGCCACTTTCCTCTCTCACCTCATAATTTCATCCCTTGAGTATTCTCCCTTCCCAACAAATTCAACCTATGCCCTCTATCCATATAACTGCAACCATATACACACACATTCACATATGTATTCATATGACCACACCCCCTTCTTCCATTATTTTCATAGTGAGAAAGATATCATCAGTCACAGTTATTGCTTTTCCATATAGGAATGTAAATAGTTCAACTTTGATAAGTTCCTTTTAATTTCTTTTCCCTGATTGCCTTCTTAGGCATCTCTTCCTTCTTGTGTCTGGATGTCAAATTTTCTATTCAATTCTGGTTTTTTCCTCAAGAATGCTTGAAAGTCCTCTATTCCACTGAATGACCATATTTTCCCCTGAAACAAAATACTCAGTTTTGCTGGGTAGGTGACCCTTGGGTTCATTCCGAGTTCTTTTGCCCTCTGGAATATCATATTCCATGCCCTTCGATCCCTCAGTGTAGAAGCTGCCAGGTCCTGGGCTATTCTGATTGTGTTTCCACAATATTGAAATTGTTTCTTCCTGGTTGCTTGTGTTATTTTCTCCTTGATCTGGGGATTCTGGAACCTGGCTATAATATTTCTGGGAGTTTTCTTTTTGGGATCTTTTTCAGGAGGTGATCTGTGATTCTTTCAACCTCTATTTTGCCCTCTGGATCTAAAACATCAGGGCAGTTTTCCTTGAGAATTTCTTGAAGGGTGACTTCTAGGTTCTTTCCTTGATCATGGCTTTCAGGTAGTCCAATAATTTTTAAATTGTCTCTCCTGGATCTATTTTCCAGGTCAGTGGTTTTTCCCATGAGATATTTCACATTGCCTTCTAATCTTTCATTTGTTTGGATCTGCTTAACAGCATCTTGATTTCTCATAAAGTCATTAGCTTCCATTTGCTCCAGTCTAACTCTGAAGGAATGAATCTCCTCAGTGAACTTTTGAGATTCTTTTTCCATCTGGCAAATTCGACTTTTTAAGGCATTCTTCTCCTCATTGCCCCTTTGGGCCTCCTTTGCCATTTGAGCTAGTCTATTTTTTAAGGTGTTGTTTTCCTCAGTCAGGCTGTTGACCCTCATTTCATACTTTTCCTGCATCCTTCTCATTTCTCTTTCTAATTTTTCCTCCACTTCTCTTATTTGATTTTTAAAGTCCTTCTTAAGGTCCTCTATGGCCTGCAACCCGCTCATGTTTTTCCCTGGGGCTTTTGGAGCAGGACTTCTGACCTCACAGTCCTTTTCCCGCTCTATGCCCCCAAAATAGGAGTCTAGGGTTGCATTTTTCTGTTCCCTTTGCCTTGGCATGTTGCCACTTAATTGCTTGACTTTTGGGCTTGTTGCCACACTATGGCTTTAAGGCCAGCTAGAGGAATTTTCGTCCCGAATGTGTGAGGGGGCAACTTCCGTTTCTGGCAAGCTGTAAACCCAACCACATCTTCCACCCTAGATCACAATCCAGATCCAGGGAGGTTAAAGCAAGAGCGATTACCCCCCAAGACTGATCGCTGGATCTCCCCACGATTTGTAGGCTGGGAGCCTGAGCTGCCTCTGAAAACTATAAAATGGCGTGTCTCCTCAGCGGCTTCTAGCCCCCAGGGGAGGGAGCTGACGCATTCCTCAAATACAGGTCCCAAAGTCCATAGGACACTAACCTCTTACTTTGCCCTAGGCATGTCTATGTTGATAATTCTGGAGTCACCACAGCGCCTGGTGTTCTGGGGTTCCTCCAGCCGGCTGCTGGCCCTGCTGCCCTGGGGCTAAAACCTTGGCTCAGGCGGACCTGGGCTCGGCTCGGCTCCTGCGCTCTGCGCTCTGCGCGCTGCCGGCTCCCAGACCTCTGCGCAGGTCCTTCCTGCAGGGCTGCTGGGCTGTCCTCTGCGGGAGGTTAGCTTCTCTGTGTCGTTCTGTGGGTGCTGGGGCTCCAGAAGTTGTTCACAGTCCTTTTTCACATAGTTTGTGGGGAATCTGGGGGCAGAGAAGCTTGGAAGAGCTGTTTCTATTCCGCCATCTTGGCTCCGCCCCCAAGAATGTAGTTTTTATCTTCTTTCAAGTCCTGAAATAAATCCAAAGCAATGAATTGAGCAATAAAACATCTTTAATTGTCATAAAAAGGTAGCAAATCTCCTAACCTGGGGGTGGGTGGGGATTGTCTAATGCATTTCCCAACCAATGAGAACCATGACAAAATATATAGTTTTAGGAGGAGAGGGTGAAAAGATATTATAAGATAGTAAGGCAGGGTCATGAGACCTCAGTAGCCCTGACAGTCTGAATGGGGTGATAGGACCTGGACCCCTAAAATGAAAAGCCTTTGTCTTTAAAAAGCAAGTCAATCTCTGAATTTTCCCATACATTTCAGTAGCCTAGATAACTGGTGCCTCTGTTGAAGGCAACTGGTCCATAGGCCACCTAGGTCACCCAATTACCTTATCTGACATTCCTTTCACTATTGCTCTTGACCCACCCCAGACTACTTGTACATTCAGACCACTACTTAATCCCATATAGATCAACTAATTTGTCCACTTGATAGTCCTCTCAATATTGCCCCTGACCCCCACCAGGATACTTACCATTCCTTAATACCATCTATATTTCTTTACTGTTCCTCTTTCTATAAAAGAATCAGCCCCACCCCATTAAGGTAAAGGTTTACTAGGAATCCTGTAGATTTCTATTGACATTACAATGAACTGCCCTTTAATTGAAAATTGTTTGAGTGAGTGAATTCATTCCAGTCAGATGCCTCCTTGTACCCTGATATTTTGGGGTTCCTGGTAACCCCAAACTGCATAAAATCTGTTCAAAGAAAACCACTTCATTCTGACTATTTTGTCTTTCATACCATGAATCACAGTGGAGGTGGGCAAGATCATTAGGAGCTGAGATTCAGGTTGAGTTAGGTTCTTATACAATGTAAAATCCCAGGGCAGGAGGTTTTAGGGTGTTTGTTAAAAAGAAGTATAAAGTTTTATTCATGAATCTAATTCTCTAAAAAGGAGAATTCACCAAATGGAAAAAGAACTCATTGGAAAAATAATTCTTTAAAAATTAGAATTGGGAAAATGGAAACTAATGATGACATGAGGCATCAAAAAAAAATATAGAAGAGAATGTGAAATGCCTCATCAGAAAAAATAAATGACCTTAAAATAGATCAAGGAGGAATAATTTAAGAATTATTGGACTACCTGAAGGTCAATGAGAGAATCTAAATATCATATTTGAAGAAATTATCGAGGAAAACTGCCCTCATAATTCCATAACTAGAATTGAATAGTCACTTAAAAACTCCACACACTCCTGAAGATGACCCAAAATGAGCCATGCCAATTGAACTACAAAAAAAAAAAGGTTACAGAACAAGAAGAAATAACACAATTTATGAGGAAAGGAAAAAGCAGTAAAGAATTTCAAGAGAAGTAATGAATAAAATGTAAAAGAAGGTGGATTAACCATATGTAAAGCCAAGCAGGAGCAGCTTTTCAGAGGACTGCTGCTATGGATAGCTCTAAGGTTCTGATCACACAGTATAGTGAACTTTCTATTTATTCAGCAGTAAATTAAAGCAAAACAATCACAGAAACCAAAGTTCAGCATTCACAATGCTATAACATAATAGCTTATCACTAAAATGACCACATAGTTTTCACCAAAGTAATTACATAATTTTAAGCAAAAGATATTATTCAGTAAATCCTTAAGTCAGCCATCCTTAAGAAGCAAGCCTCCTTGGGGCTCACTTTGAGAAATGTTGTGTGACTTGACCAGACATGACTCTGGGCAGCCATTGAGAGCCCCCCAGCTTTGAAAACCCAGATGCTGATGCTTCCCTCTCTGCTAACTTTGATTAGATATGGATGTATGTAATGGTTGGACAGTTTGGAAGCCTGTCTGCTGAAATATTTCTCTCACTTGTAACTTCTGCTTGTAGCCTCTGTATACTCTGAAGTTCAGGGTGCTGACCTTTTCCCCCTGAATTAGGTAAATGCTATGTTTGATTGATTAAATCAAGAATGTTAACCCATTTCAGTTGCTTTCCTTTAGAAAAGCAGATCTAAGAACCTGTGTTGGCAACCACCTGGGGACACTGGGGTGCTTACTGCTACAACTTCTCATTAAGGCCACTATTCCATGACTCAGGGAAAATGCCAGGTACTCCTGCAGTCTTTGGCCTGTAGATGCTTGCCTCTGAAAAACTTGAGGGAATTACATTGTGAAGGGAAAGAAAGGATCCTCTTGACTTAGTTTCCCCATCTTAGTAAACAATTTTCCCAACTAGCCTATGATACCTAGTGGCTCTCAATTAGCCTTTCTGTGTTACTTGATGTTGACTATGACTCACACCTGAAATCAAACAAAACTAAGTGTTGACATCATTATATCCCTCCCTTTCCCCTCATAGAGCAAATTCCATTGATAAGGGCAAGTGTATAATGATGCCTCATTTTTTCTTTGTAATAATGTTAGATAAACTCTTTTGGTGACTTCCAACCAAATAACATATGGTAGTATAGTACTACTATAGTGAGGAATCATTTTAAATTGTCATTTTATTAGCAAATAAAGAGACCATGAGGTCTTACAATTAACAGTTATTTGGTTTATAGTATTTCAGTTGTGACAAAAAAGGAAAATGATATATGTTGAAGACATTGTATGAAATTTGGAGCTTGTCGGTTGAGTTGTGAACTTATCCAACCATTCTCAGGAGCAATTTGGAAATATGCCAAAAGGGCTATAAAACTGCATACCACTACTAAGACTGTATCCCAAAGGTATCATAAAAAAGGGAAAATGACACAAATATACCAACATATTTATATAACAGCTTTTTTTGTGTTGATTAAGAATTGAAAATTAAGAGGATGTCCATCAATTGGGGAATGGCAGAAGAAGTTCTGGTTTATGAATATAATGGAATGCTATTGTGCTATAAAAAGTTAGCAGGTAGATTTCAGAAAAAGCTGGAAAGAGTTACATGAACTGAGGCTTTGTGACATAAGCAGAGCCAGGAGATCATTGTATACAACAGCAGTGACATTATACAATGATTAACTGATATATTTAACTCTTCTCACCAATACAATGATATAAGATAATACCACAACTCACAATACCAAAGGCTAACCACATTAAGAGGGAAAAAAAAACAAAAACAAAACAAACAAACAAACAAAAAAACCAAACAACTATGGACTTTGGATGTAGATTAAAGCATATTATTTATGCTTTTTTTGTTTGTGTGTTTGCTTTTTCTCTTTCAAACAAAACAACAATAACAAGAAACCATCCTTCAAGAGGAAATGGAAAAAAGAAATTAATTCAAAATAAATACACAGTGATAAAATATTTGGAATTAGCCTATTAAGCCATTCAGAAGACTTGTATCTTTACAACTATAGAACATACTTTACTGAAAAAAGGGTCAAATAATATAAGACCTTTTTTGGCCTTTCCCATTATTAGTTTTGTTGACCTTATCTTTGGTTTTATATTGTTATTTCTATCTTTGTTCTAGGATTCTTATCTTATTGCTTTCCTATTGCCAATCTTAATGTTATATGTGTAGGCATGGCCTTTTGCCCCTTTCCTTTATGAGACTCTATGTGGACAATCTCGTTAATTATTTCTTATTTGATGCACAATCTTTTGTCTCTGGTGCTTTATAAGTATTTCCACTGGGTCTGAGGTTGCCTCATAAAGGAGCATAGTTCCAAGACACATAACTTCTGTCATGGAAGATACTAGACTAAAACTTATTTGGGAAATTTAAGAAGTAGTTACAGTGAACAATTTTTATAGCTCAGGTTTGTTTGTAGAGAAAGAGAGGCATGATGATACTGAAAAAGGGGTCTGATCACGAACTCACTGCATATGGAGCTTTTTAACACCCAGAGACAGAAAGAGAATGAAAACAAGACACCAGCCTCACAAAAGATTGGGGCAGAAAGAGATCCCAAGGCATCTCTGAAATAGTATAAGACTTGGGGATGGTTGTCATGTAGCAAATTTGTTTCCTCACTTTGCAGTTCCGGGTCAAAGATTCAGAGCAGACTGAGGAGGGGGCCTAGAAGTAGGAAGGAGTAGTCATGTTATAGTGAATGAGAAACAAGACCTGGAATGAATCATATTTTTGTGGCTTTGATCCCAGAATCAGAGCACAGAATCAGTTCTAGCATTTAGTCCAGGCAGAAGCTTGGTGTAGAATAAGCAAAGCAATAATACCTACCCAAAGGGGAGCTTGAGATTCAGCCCCTCTTAACCTACAGAATGTTCAAGCAGACTAAAAAGTGACAGAGTCCAATTGGAAGAGTGGGGAGAGAGAAATGGAGAAAATTAGCTCAACTAATTGTAGTGCATAAGGCAAAATGTATAAAAAATAAGACCTGTGCCCTGTACTTGCTACCATCTTCCACATGACAATCCTTCAAGCAAACATTTTGTAGTCTCTTATTGGAAGGTAAGCTCATAAGTACACTTTCCCCTTCTCCAAAATTGAAAGGAATACAAGCAGTATAAAGCACAAGGAGGCAGTGGAAGCTTCACCCTTCAATCATCCTTCAGTACCTGTCTTGTAAAAATGACATTTCCCATTAACACCCTTGCCAATAATGGACTATGCTTCCATGAAAAAACCTCAAGAATTCAATTCATCTGAATTTTCCCTCTCTTTGAATGTTATAACCTGACAAAATACCTTTTAAAATAATTCCTAGAAATAGACAAAGTTCTCTGACCAAGACAGACTAAATGCGATTATTACCTCATTTGCTATTTTTTATTGCTAGAACCTGAGTTAGCATTTTTTTATGATTGCCACATGATAATTCTGATTTATGGTGAAATTACTATCCACTAAAATTCTTATTTTTACTCATTTTCTTACAATATCTACTCAATCTTGTGTTAAGTTCAATTTTTTTAGCCAAATACTTCTCTTTATACCAATCAAATTACATTTTATTGGGTAGTTTGTAATTGCAGCCTGTAAACAAATTATTTGGATCCCAATTTTGTCAGGCAATATATTTTCTATCCCTTCAACATTCATTTAATAAAAAATATGAATATTCCATTTTTGGCATTATCTTAGAAATTAATGTTAAACAGAATGGGTTCAAGGGCAGTACTTTCTGGAACTTCATAGTAAATTGACACAAGATTCTTTTTGCATCAGATGTTTTTGCTTATTTTTTGTCATTTTGTTATTAATACAAAGGAATCTTGTTTGAAAAGGAGATTAGTGAGCACATTTCCATGGAATGTGTGTGTGTGTACATTTGTATGTGTTTCTTTACACTCTTTTGGTCCATTCAATCAACCAGTTCCAAACCAACCCATTATTACTATTGTTTAACTTGTGTTGTCTCACATTGCCTCAAATAACACTGTGAAATTCTTCATTAAATGCTCTATAGAAATTCAGGTATATTATATTACATTCACTGATATACATATAGAAGCTATTGGAAAAAAAATAGCAAAACTTAGTTTGAAAAATTTGTTTTAATAAATGCATGCTCCCTTAGTAAATTTTATATTACTCAGTACTTATAATTTTTTTTCAATTAATCTGATTTAGAATTTTATCAGGAATCAATGTTAAGTTCACCAGCTCATAATTAATTATATAAATCTTCCTTTAAAAAACAAAAAGGATAACATTTGTCCATCTCCAGTCCCTTGGGCTTCCTTCTTATTTGTTACAATTTTTTTCAAAAAATATTTGTAGTGTGTCAGTGGGAAAATTTGCAAAGTTTGGATTTTGTCTTTTTTTTTCTATCAATCCCTTAGAGTGGCATTTGATTTGGACTCACTGAAGCCTTTTATTGACACTCTTTCCTATCTCCTGAAGTAAGGATGTAAATTCCCTGATTACTTATCTCTATCTTTCTGAATCTGAAGATCATTTCACTTTGCTTTAAAAAAAAGTAAAAAAAAAATAAAAAAAAGAATAAGAAACAAAATAGTGGTTGAAAGCTTCCAATACATTATTTCCTTTGCTTTATAAAACATGAAATTATAATCACACCAGTCCAGAATTTATCTGGTTCTCAGATACTTTAAAATAAATTTTTTCTGATTTCTCCTGTACTTAGATTGATATTTTTTTTCCTCTGGAAATGACCCCCTCACACTTTTCAAATTGAACTCTGTTGTAAAAACAATAATAACCAATCAAATAAAAAATGTGTCTTATGGTGACATGGGACATATGGCATCTAACAATGAAAACAACATGCTGCTCTGGTAATCCCATGTTTTTCCAGTCTAATAAAATATGTATGCTTAATCATCTGTTCCCTAAGACCATCAGGTCTTTCAGTTACTGAGGGTTTGGTTTCCTTCTACTTAGCTTCATGCACATTTTTGTAGTCATTGTAGGCAGCATGGTGTAACATTATAGAGAAAGTCATAGGGTCAAAAAGAGATTAGTTCAAATTTTTCCAGTGAGGAGGAGCAAGGCAGTTAGCCTCTCAGTGCCCCAGGAAACGCTAAGACTTCAAGCCACAGAATAGTACTAATCTGCATCAGCAAAAGGAGTCCATCCACAGTATTCCATGTATCACAGTTGAACCTAGAATAGGGTCAAAAGATAACAGATTCAGATTTGGAAGTGACCTTTAAGATCACTGAGTCAAAAGCCTTCATTTTAAGGTAATGGAAACTATGTTTAAGGAGAGGATATGTCTTCTCCACGATCACATAGTAAGTGTCTGAGGTTGGAGTAAAATTGAAATCTTCTGGACACCAAGTAAAATGATCCTCATCTTCAGCATAGAGCTGCAAAATGGAGCCTGCTGGACTAAATTTAACTTTTTTTTTCTTTCAAAATTTTATTTTAGGCTCAGATGCCAGAACACAAATAGAGAGTAATAATAAAAAACACACACATCATAAACTTAAATATTGGAACTTAAATTCAAATTTAGAAAGAAATGAAAGCATGATATGTGCATAGCAGAACATATACATGTAACAAGAACATAGTAGAACAAAATATGTAACAATAAATTTACATTTCAAGAAAGCCTATTCGATAAATAATACTCACTGTTTTGAGAATTGTCCATTGTTTATTTGCTTCCCCGTGAATTTTATTTTGTTCTCTGCTTTGCACTGTTTTGCTTTTTTCTTTTGTTCCTGACCTCCGATTCCCCCTCCACCAGTCCCCAACAAAATTTAGATAACTTCATTCTTGTGGAAGAAATGGTCACTGTAAGATCACTGACCCATCTAGAATTGGCATGAAGCTTGTGCCAAAGCCATGCTTGAAAACACTCTATTGATTTGTTATCCTTTACTTCAACTATTAATTGTCTTAGCAAATTTTTTTTATTTTATTTTACAGATCAAGTAAATGAAAAATTCAATGCACTACATCCTAATTAACACAAATTCTCAATAAAATGCATGTGAATTAATTAAACTTTTCTGTAGTTAGAATCAATTTAGCCAATAGGACACTGATTTTCAAATAAAGCTTTCTTTGCTTAAATCTCTATGTCATTTGGTTTACATATACTATAAACCTTGTTATGGGAAAATGACAGATCTTATGATAGATAACAATATAATTTGATGCGTCTTCACATTCACCCACAAGGTACAACAAGTTCATGATTTAAATTACATTTTTTTATTTCAATGTATAGCTACACCCATTTATAGATAACTATAGAGACAAAGCACAATCATCACCCGGTTACTACTCAATGATTTTCCCCAGCAAAATGTAAATCTTTTGTTAACTTCTCTACTGCCTATTGATATACTTAATGCAAACAACAACTCTGATATTCTGAAATTAAATTAAAACTGTCTTGTGACTCTTGGTTCAGACTCTGTGAAAAAGGTTTCCACTTACAAATTTTATCTTCCTCCTCCTTTCCTCCAGGAAGTATGTGATCAGGATGGGGAATTTATAAATGAGTAGAGGCAAGTCAGATTTATTCCTTACATAAATTAAGGAAAGGGAAGATAATTCAAAAGAATTAGTTAGAATTGAACAGAAAAGTAAAGCATAAATTAAAATGACATAGAAGGAAAGAAAATGGAATAGGTTCAGGGTAAGGGGAATAGAAATTATTCATAGAAGTTTATGGCTAAAAGGCACTGTCCAAAGATTCTGCTGATTTGGTTTCAAATCTATGATTTCATCAGTATAAAAAACTTCCTATTTGGAAAATCCATCCACTGATTCAGATCAGAATATCATTGAAAACTGATAGTTTTAGAGCAGGTATTCTTAATCTTTTGGATGGTCATGAACCCTGTTTGGGAATCTGGTGAATTCTACTTTGATCTCAAAGAATTATGCTTTTCCCTTATCTTTATAATTATGTAAAATGCTTAATTTCATTTAGAGGCCAGTGAAAAAAAGGGTGTAATTTGTTTATATGCAAGTTCACAGATCCCTTGAAAAGTATTCCTGAATCCTCAAGGGTTTTATGGACTCTAAGTTAAGAACTATTATCTTAGAGAATTACTAAGAATAATGACAGGTTAATTTAAGTTATTTCCCATGGTCAAAGAGTCAGTATGTTTCAGAAGTAGATCCAAATGCAAGTGAGAGAGGATATCACATTAAACGTTGAAGCGGGAGGCAGGAGTGCCAACTTCAGATTCCAAGGGCCTGGGTTCAAATCTCAGCTATGCTATTCACTTCCTATAGGAGGTGAGGAAGTGGGGAACTCATCCCTCTCTGATCCTCAGTTTTTTTTTTCCCCAAAAGTCAAATGAGGAGTGTGGGCTAGATATCTTAGTTCTCTTATAGCTCTAATTCTATAATCCTAAAACCTTTCTCCCAAACCAACTTCCCACTGTCCACTAAATATGTTAAGTTGTCTCTCAGTAGCAGGAATTGTATGTATGTATATATTTATATATGTAAAGAAATGTAAGGATAGATGAGTGGAAAAATATGGTTAATAGCATTAGTTAAATTATATACATAAATAAATACTATAAGGCCATTTTCTAATGGTGTCATCACATATGCATGTTTTTAGAAACAATGTTATTCATGATCCTTTTATGGTGAAGTACTTTATAATGGGCTTGTATTGTAATTTCAAAATAAATTCAAATTCCAATTATGAATGATATTTAGATTTCCTAAAACTAAAGTGTTTCTTTCTGTTTTGGCTAGAAACACAAAGACTCTTCCCCTCCCAGATAGGTGTAAATAAAACTAGGTAAAGAGGCCCTTCTCTGCCTCATTTTTAACTAGCCTTAATCACTTGAATAGGTGTTGCCTCAGTCAGATTGAGACCTGTTAAAGACTTTAGTTTAAAAAGGCCAAGGTTTTCCACTGCATTCAGAGCCATCTCCAATCATCCAGATCTATATCTTGCTACTGAATCAAAATGGCTTTGGAGGAGAAAATGAGGCTGATGACTTTGTGCAGTCTTCCTCACTTAAATTTAATTAACTTGTATGTGGGAATAACAGGGAGTCAGAGGGAATCAGCACTGTGATGACATTTAAAAAATCTGTTTTTGAATGTATGGTATGAATACAAGACAAAGTAAAGGCAAGCAAAAAAAAGCTAGAGTTAAGGAAAGGAGAAAAATAAGATAAAATAAACACTGTACCACACTATATATATATATATATATATATTGCCTTTTTCAACTTGGATAAATACTGTTATATATAGAATGAATTTCCCAAGATCCTTTTTCTTTGTTCTTTCCTAGACATAAATATAAAGTAATTTATCATAAAATATTTCAGCTTTCCTAACCAGTAAACAATTAAAAAAATATATGTATACCATTTCCACAGGTGAACTGTAACAGTGAGTCTTTGTTCATATCTACCTGCAAGTGAACATCTTTATTTCATGTGCAGGAATATATACTCACATATGACCATTTGACCATACATTTAGGTATTTTTTTTCTCAGTGTTTCACAAAGCTTTCACTGCCAACTAGCAATTGAAAGAAAAAGAAGATCTCAAAGGACTTAGTGGATCATATAGTTTCGCCTGCATCTGAGAAAAATCACTTTTACAACAACTCTAAAGAGAGTTTTCATTTAAAAACCTCCAGTGATGGTGAGCTCACCATCTGGACCTCTACTTCCTCATCTGTAAAATGAAGGATCTGTGAGAGATGACTTCTAAAGTACCTTCCAGCTTCAAAAGGATGATCCTCCTCTATCCTGAGGTGTCCCACTCTTCATTTGACCACCTCCAATACATGGGAAACTTTTTGGAGATTGCTTCCTTTGTATTATTTTTTTTCAGAATCTATTTATTTATCTTTGTTTTCAACATTTATTTCCACAAAATTTCAAGTTCCAAAATTTGTTCCCATCTCTCCTCTACCCCCCAACCCAAGATGGCAAGAATACTGATGACCCCATCTAGTATTCTGCCTTCTCTTCTATCTCCCCCTTATTCCTCCTCTTCCCCTCTTCCCCCTTGCTTTCTTATAGGGCAAGATGGATTTCTATACCCCATTGCCTCTATATCTTTTTTTCTAGTTGCATGTAATGACAATTTTTTAACATTTGTTTTCAAAACTTTGAGTTCCAGATTCTCTCTCTTCTTCCCTCCTCATGCAGCCACACTGAGAAAACAAGCAATCCAATATATGTTATATATGTATAGTTTTGCAAGACATTTCCATAAGTTATATTGTGAAATACTAATTATATTTCTCTCCATCCTATCCTGTCCAATGCCATTTATTCTATTTTCACCTTTGACCCTGTCCCTGTTCAAAAGTATTTGCTTCTGACTACTTCTTCCCTCAATCTGCTCTCCATTCTATTATCTCCCACTCTTATCCTCTTCCCCCCTACTTTCCTGTATGGTAAGATCAAAATTGTATGTGTATGTTACTCCCTCATTAAGCCAAATCCAATGAGAGTAAGGTTGACTCATTCCCTTTCATTTCCTTGCTCTTCCCCTCCATTGTAATAGCTTTCATTTGCCTCTTTTATGTGAGATAATTTGTCCTATTCTTTCTCTCCCTTTCTCTTTCTCCCAATATATTCCTCTCTCCCCCCTTAATTTTATTTTTTAGACATCATCCCTTCATAATGCACTCACCCTGTGCCCTTGCACATTGTATACATATACACATATGTATATATGTGTATACACACATGCACACACATATGCATATATATGTATGTGTGTATACATTTGTATATATGCATATCTGTTTCTCTCTAAGTGTGTGTCTATATGTTTACATATATGTATTTCCTTCAGCTATTCTAACACTGAGAAAAGTCTCATTAGTTACAGATATCATCTTTCCATGTAGGAATGTAAACAGTAATAAGTCGCTTAGGAATTCTCTTTCCTATTTACTTTTTCACGCTTCTCTTGATTCTTGTATTTGAAAATGAAATTTTCTGTTCAATCCTGGTTTTTTCATCAAGAATGGATGAAAGCCCTCTATTTCATTGAATATCCATATTTTGCCCGAAGTATTATACTCATTTTTGCTGGGTAGATGATTCTTGGTTTTAATCCTAGCTCCTTTGATCCCTGGAATATGAAATCCCAAGCCCTTATATCCCTTAATGTACAACCTCTTAGATGTTGTCTTACACTGATTGTGTTTCCACAATACTCAAATTGTTTCTTCATGACTGTTTATAATATTTTCTCCTTGACCTGTGAACTCTGGAATTTGACTATAATATTCATAGGAGTTTTCTTTTTGGGATCTCTTTCTTTTTTTTTAACTAATGTTTTATTAACTTCTGTTTTACCTCATTCATTTCTGCCAGATTTTGAGTTACAATTTTTCCCCCATTTTTCCCCTACCCACCACCTGAGAATAGCAGTCCCACAAGATATCGCTTCCTCCAATCTGCTCTCTCCCATATCTTCTCCCATACCCCCTTCAACTTTTCCAGTAGAGCAAGGTGAATCTCTGTGCCCCAATGCCTGCACATCTTAGCTCCCAAATACATTCAAAAAAGTGTTTATAATAGTATTTATATATATTTGAAACATTTAATTATAAGACCTCGAATTTCAGATCCATTCCCTTCCTCTCTTGTCACCCATTCCCTCTGGGAAGGTATTCAGTATATGTTGTACATGTCTAGCTATGCAAAACATTACCATAGTAGATATATTGTACAAGGCTGCTTATAATTCCCTCCCACCCATCCCACCCCCACCTGGTCCATTCCCTACTTAGTCCTGTCCCTCTTCTATAGTGGGTACTTCCAAACTCCCCTCCCCCCAAGAATGCCCTCCCATCCATCATCCCTCCTCTCATCCCCCTTCCCCATATTCTGCTGCAGGTTGAGATATCCCAGTTAGTATGTATGTTATTCTCTCCCATAACCAAATTCAATGAGAATGTGGTTTTGCCTTTTTGCCTTCCTATTCTTCCCCTCCCCTGAAGCCACTTCCCCTTGCTTCTTCTACCTGAGATAGTTTAGCCTACCCTGTCTCTCCCTGTCTCCTCTTGCCACTTTCCTCTCTCACCTCATAATTTCACCCCTTAAGTATCATCCCTTACCAACAAATTCAACCTATGCCCTTTATCCATGTATAACTGTAAACATATATACACACATTCACATATGTATGCAAATGACCATATACCCTTCTTCCATTATTTTCATACTGAGAGAGGTTTCATCAGTTATAGTTATTATTTTTCCATGTAGGAATGTAAATAAGTCAACTTTGATAAGTTCCTTTTGATTTCTTTTCCCTGATTACCTTCTGAGGCATCTCTTGCTTCTTGTGTGTGGATGTCAAATTTTCTATTCAACTCTGTTTTTTTCCTCAAGAATGTTTGAAAGTCCTCTCTTCCACTGAATGACCATATTTTCCCCTGAAACAAAATACTCAGTTTTGCTGGGTAGGTGACCCTTGGGTTCAGTCCCAGCTCTTTTGCCCTCTGGAATATTATATTCCATGCCCTTCGATCCCTCAGTGTAGAAGCTGCCAGGTCCTGTGCTATTCTGATTGTGTTTCCAAAATATTGAAATTGTATCTTCCTGGCTGCTTGTAGTATTTTCTCCTTGATCTGGGGATTCTGGAACCTGGCTATAATATTCCTATGAGTTTTCTTTTTGGAATCTTTTTCAGGAGGGTACTGGGGCTCCAGAAGTTGTTCAGAGTCCCCTTTTACATAGTTTGGGGGTGATCTCAGGGGAGAGTGCCTTGGACATGCTGTTTCTACTCCGCCATCTTGGCTCCACCCCTTGGGATCTCTTTCAAAAGGCAATTTGTGGATTCTTTTGATGTCTATTTTACCCTCTGGTTCTAGAATATCAGGGCATTATTCCTTGATATTTTCTTGAAAGATGATGTCTAGGCTTTTTTGGATCATTGCTTTAAGATAATCTAATAATTTTAAAATTTTCTTTCCTGGACCTATTTTACAGGTCAGTGATTTTTCCATTGTGGTATTTCACATTGCCTTCTATTTTTCATTCTTTTTTATCTGTTTTATAGTATCTTGATTTCTCATAAAGACAGTAACTTCAATCTGCTCGAGTCATGTTTTGAAGGAATTATTTTCTTCAGTGAGCTTTTGAACTTCCTTTACCATCTGACCATGTTTGCTTTTTAAGGCATTCTTTTCTGCATTGGCTTTTTGGACCTCTTTTGCTATTTGAGTTAGTCTATTTTTAAGGAGTATTTTTCTTCAGTATTTTTTCCATCTTCTTTAGAAATCTGTTGACTTGTTTTCATGATTTTCTTGAATCAATCTCATTTCTCTTCCCAATCATTCCTTTACTTCTCTTACTTCATTTTCAAAATCCTTTTTGAGCTCCTCTATGCACTGTAACCGATTCATATTTTTCTTGAATGCTTTTGACACAGGAGTTTTGATTTGTTGTCTTCTTCAGATTCTATATTTTGATCTTTGTCACTACAGAATAATTCTATAGTCTTATTTCTCTTCCTCTGTTTCCTCATTTTGACAGTCAATTACTTGACTTTTGAGCTCTTTACCGTGATAGAACTCTGCCTCCAGAATGAAGAATGCTATGTCCCAAAATTCTGGGGTTTTGCACCCTTCTTGTCAGAGCTTCTTCTAGGCATATACCTCAGAAATATGAGGAGGACTACCTTCTCCACAGCTTCAAAAAGCTCTTCTGCACCAACACTCCTCACCCCAGGACTGCTACCCAAGACTACAACCCAGATCCAAGCAGGACAAAGCAAGGGAATCCTGCCTCAGTATCAGCAAAGAGATTCCTCCAATTGTCCTTTAGTCAGTTTTTGGTCTCCCTCCTATCTGTGGGGCTGGACTCCAGTAGCAACTGCTGCAACTGCTTCCATGGTTTCCACTGCTACTATTATTGCTGTGGCCACCACTGCCACCACCACCACTTCTATCCCACTGGGAGGAGGAGTTGAACCAAGCTTTTCTCTCACCCAGGTCCAACAAACTTTTCCTACTGACCTTTTACTTTCTCCTTGGTGTTTATGGGTTCAGATGTCTGGAAACTGCCCCAGCTGAAGATGCTTCAGTACCCTGATGTTTCCCCTGACCCAGTCTTTGCCTGTGTGGCCAATTCGAGACTGCTGTCTGGTCCCAGCCTGGTGTGATAGAACCTTCCTTTCTGCCCACCAGGCTGTCTTCAACTGGAGATGTATTTCACTCTGTCATTTTGTGGGTTTTGTGGCCCTAAGATTTGTTTAAATTCATTTTTACAGGTATTGTAGGTGAAGTGGCAGTTAGATTCCCATAGTGCTAGCTCCTACACAAGGCCTCTCACAAGGCCCATGAGGGGGCCCCAAGAATGTAGTCTAAAGATATGACCATTGTGAAACCTCATCCTGTACCTTTCTTGTAACCAAGATGTAACTAAAATAAAGAACTGCCCCGTTAGCTTGCGGTGCCCCCCTTAGTTTACTTCCCTATGTAGCAACAGTTGCCTTGCTTACCACTGTTTGTTTCTGGAAGTACTTTTTACTGTATAAAAGCTTGCTGGACAGACTGCTCAGGGCTGCCTTCGCTTTTGGGAGACAGTCACCTGCTTAATTAATAAAATCACTCCAAAAATATTAATTGGTTATGCCATCCTGTATCTGCATCAACTGTCCATTACAGAGGTAACTGGGGATGAGCTCAAGTAAGTTCCTATTTTTATTCTGCCATCTTTGTTCCCCTCCTTGAATATGTGTTATTTCTAATGCATGTTTCAGCTAATAACAGTTGTATTTTATTTTTCATAAAATTCATGTATTATTTTCCTCCCAATATGTTTTTCTGTGATTTGACCCAATGATCTTAAGTGATTTTCATAGAGTTTATTCATGAATTCACATGAGGGAGAAATGAAGCAGCAAGTGAGTGCACATAACTGGGTAATGAAAAATGCACCCAGCACAGAAGTCAGATCTGGGAATACAAATAGCACATCAAGATCATCACTGTTCTCAAAGAGTTCAAAATCAAATTTTTGGGGATATCTCTTATAGTAGAGTTCAAGATGGGTGCAACATGAAACCTGTAGGAAATGACCTAGAATTGCTAATGATTTATTGCCAGTATTGATAGTGTGTAATGAAAGTCCATTGACTGATCAGGTAATAGCAATTAAGGTTCTGAGAATGTCACAGCATGAAAAAATGATAAAGCCTAGAAAACAATGACCAATGTGAAGAACAGATAGTAATATCTAGTGGTTCTGCATCCTATAGAATGAGTTGTACTAGGTAATGTAGTATGAGGCATCATGAATACTCCATAGGGTAGAGGGCCAGGATTGCCTCCCCTTACTGAACTATACAATAAAGCTAAACAAGAAACTACAAAAAGTACAAAACCAAGCAATAAAAATTCTGGCTTATTAATGGTCAAAAGATTGAAAAGATAGACTGGACAGTACTGGATCATTGAGTCTGGAACATAATACTAAAAAGAGAGAAATTTAGTAGCCTAAACTATATTATTTTTCATCATGCAGAATTTAACTAAGATTGGAATAATTTATAAAGAGGTTGACAGTCAATTGGCATTACCCAATTCTAATTACACAATTGACATTATGTAAAGATTCAGGTCAGACTGTTGCTTAAGTTTTGGAATTGAAATGCAGTAAAATACTCATAGTCTAGCTAATACTTAATAGAGATTTATGTAAACAGGACAGTAAAAGGATATATCACAAAGAGATAGAATTAATTCACTTAGCCTATCTTCCCTTTATCTGTCTTGATAATGCTGGGCTCCTAGTCACTAGGTAGAAGGAGAAGCTGATTCTTAGGCTGACTTTTTTTTATTTATGCAGGCTATCAGGCATATACTGTCAATAGTATGAGTCTTAGATGTCAGCATAGAAGCAGGAACTCATTCAAACTCTTATAAATTTAGCTTTAAACAACTTTAAAATAATGTCTAAAAATGAATTCTGGAGCAGCATAACTAAGAAAAGGTTGGAGTGAAGCAATTTTCCAGCCTAAGATAACTTAGGAGGTTGGCAGGAATAGTCTGTCACAACAGGAAAGTGTTTAGGCCCAGAGAGCAGTACTGCATAAAGAAGTGCTAGGGCTTGTGGCTAAAGGAGAACAAGAATCCCAAGTAACATTTATGGAGCCAAAAGGAGCAATAGCACTTGTGATCACATGGGTTCAGGGGCTCTAATCACAATTCCAATGTGGAGAAGAATGCTTACAATTACTGACAAGGGAGAAGAAACCATCTTCTCAGGTCTAAGACAGAAAGGAACACCAGCAACTGCAGGAGAGGGAGAATCTATTCAAAGTTCCATAGCTAAGAGGAACATTAGGGCTTCTGGCTATGAGGAAAAAAAAAACAACAAAAACAAAAACAAAAAAAATAAAGTCCCTTCCTGGGTAATGACTAGAACATGGGCCAGGAGAGTAGGGACCACATTGCTCCTTATATCATACTGCCTCAGAAGTACTGAAAACTAAAATTCTCAGAATTAGTCCTGAAAAGTGCAGAACTTGAAAGCTGAATCTTGGGACAATGACCCCTCTGTCTTGGCATCAGGTCCTGACTTTAACTTTAAGTTAAAAGTCAAGAAATAGGCTGGAAATTGAGCAAACAACAAAAAGAACCTGAAAATAAAATGGTTTTTATGGTGACAGGAAAGATCAAGACAGAGACTTAGAAAACAATGTTGTCAAAACAGCTATAGGAAAAGCCTTAAAGGAAAAGAAAAGTTAATTTGGACACAAGTCTAACAAGAATTCTTAGAGAAGCTAAAAAAAAAACATTTTTAAAAGGCAGGTGAAAGGGGTAGAGGAAAAATGGGGAAAAAAAGAAATGAGAGTGATGCAAGAAAATAATGAAAAAGAAGGCAATGATTTGGTAAAAGGAGCAAACAAAAACTGAAGAAAATAAATCCTTAAAAATTAGATCAAATAGTAAAAGAGGCACAAAAATCCACTGAAGACAAAAATCTATTTTGTAAAGAGAATTGACAATGTTGAAGAAGAGGTACAAAAGCTCACTAAAGAAAATAATTCCATAAAAATTAGTGTTAAGAAATTGGAAGCTAAGGATTATATGAGATATCAAGGTATAAATTATAAAAATCATAATTAAAAATAGAAGAAAATGTGAAATTATTCATTTAAAAACAAACTGACCAAGAAAACTTGTTACAGAGAGGTAATTTAATTATTGGACTACCTGAAATCTAAGATCAAAGAGAAAACCCAGACCTCTTATTTCAGGAAATTATACAGTAAAACTACCCTGATAATGTAGAAGCAGGAGATAAAATAGAAACAGAATGAATCAATACTTCACTCTCTTAAAGAAATACGCCCCAAATCCCAGGAATATAATAGCCAAAGTCCAAGGCTCCTAGGTCAAGGATAAAATATTGTAAACAGCCAGAAAGAAACATTTCACAAATTTTAAAGCAAACAGTAAGATAAACTAGGCAAATTATTTTGCAATTGATGGATGATCAAGGAATGTGAGCAGAAAGTATTCAGATGAAGAAATTAAAGCTATCTATAACCATATGGTTAAATGCTCTGAATTATTGTTGGTTAGAGAAATGCAAATTAAAATAACTTTGGGATGCCACTTCATGCAAAAAAAGAAGTTAAGAGCTTATAGATAGCTTAGAAATCTCGTGTTTTATATTCATAGATACTTTTTTGAGAGATTTAGAAGTTATTGGATTAATGAATAATGAACACCATCATAACAAGGAATCAATTATCTTAACTAACGGGAAGCAAGTATCTACCTATAAAGAAGTCATTTCAAAATCAGCTATCTGGATTCACTGAGCTCCTTTATTGATTAGAACAATGATTAAAAGTTAAAAAACAAATTAAATGAATGCATAATGATGACAAGATTCTAACTGATTTTGTTTAGATAAACAGTCAGTTCTGCAAAATGGAAAATGAACAACTTACAGATGATCTTAAGTAGCAATGATTACTAAAAGATTGGAAGCAGTACAAAAATTACTACAGAGAAAAGATTGAAGGACCCCAAAACCACCTAACAAGGGAATATTAAGTTTCTTTGCTGAAAGAAGAGTCACAGAAACTAAAGATAAACTGGACCAATGTAAAATTTAATTCATGAAGCTTTACAAAGCAACATAGCTAAGTTAAAAAGAAGAAAACATGCAAAGAACTTGATAGGAGATGTAGTTAAAACATTTTCTAGAGAGCATTTTTAGATGAAAACCAAAACATGAAAACCTGAAATGGAACATATCTTCAAATTATAAAGCCTTAGATTTAAGACTGGTAGGAGATTTTGTAGAAAATGTAGTCCAACTGCTTCATTTTATAGATGAAGGATCAGGTATAAAGTTGTGGAATAATTTGCTTGAGGTGAAACAGATTTTCATTGTCAGAATTTGGATTCCAATCCAGATCCATCTTATTCCAAATGTAACACTTCCCACAATACATGGTGGTCCCACACATTCATAGTGATCTCTTTCCATTTGTGATTATAATAGGAACATAACTTTTGGATTCCCATCCCCCATACTGAAAAGTTATTAAACAGCTCAAAGTCTAATGCCATGTGGCATCCTTTCTTGACATATACCACAAAGAGATCAGATATAGAGGGAAGAATTATACATACATACATACATATATATATGCATGTGTGTATGCATGCATGTCTGTGTGTGTGTGTGTGTGCGTGCACGAGTGTGGGTGTGTATAAATAGCAGCACATTTTGTGGTAGCAAAAACTGGAAACAATGTGGATCATTGATTGGGAAATAGCTAAGCCTATTTCAGAATTTGAAGGTAATGGAGGCCACATAGTAAAGGGGATAAAAACCCAGCATGAGAGCCAGGGTGGCCTGGGAGCATATTTTGAATCTGCTCATGTCTCTGAGATGCTGGACTAGTGACTTAATTTTCCTTGTTCTAGGAAGCTCTCTAAGATGAAAAGTTGCAGAGACAGTGACGTGTTGGATTTGTAGAGGAATTTTCCTCATTCAGCAGTTTCCCATAAAAATGAAATCATTTGTTCACTCCCTATCCCTGTCCGTACTCCTATTGTCATAGTTGTTGATTCATATAAAACAATAAGTATGATGAATTCTGATAAGCTTGGAAGACTTCTATGGACTGATACAAGGTAAAATAAGCTGAATTAAGAAGATTGTATATAATTTACATAATAGTGTAAAAAGCAATTACAATAAAATATTATCATAAATCATATTAAAGCAATGACAACTCTAGAGGACTGATTATGGCATATATTTACTTTCTCTAAAAAGGGAGGTAGTGGAATAGAGGTGTTGAATGCAGCAGATGGTGCCAGACATAGTCAATGTATTTTCTCATTTACTTAGCTATACTTCTTTGTTAAAAGGGACATCTTTGTAAAGGGTAATTAGTTAATGACAGTAATATAACATAATCATGACAACTCCGAAGGCTTATGATGGAAAATGCTATCCATATCCACAGAAAGAACTAGAGAATCTGAATGTAGGTTGAACAATATTATTGGCTCTTTCTCCTTTTTGTTTTGTGTTTTTCTTTCTTGTGATTCATTCAATTTTTTATAATTCTTTACAAAATGACTAATGTGATCATATGTTTAATATGAACATATATTTAAAGCCTATGTCAGATTGCATACTGTTTTAAAGAGTGGAGAGGAGGGGCAGCTAGGTGGCGCAGTGAGTAGAGTGTCGGCCCTGGAGTCAGACGGACCTGAGTTCGGATCCGGCCTCAGACACTTAACGCATACACAAATAAAAACCTAGCCGTGTGGCCTTGGGCAAGTTACTTAACCCCAATTGCCCACCAAAAACCAAAAAAAAAAAAAAAAGAGTGGAGAGGAAAAGGAGGGGGAGAAAATTTAAAACTCAAAAGATTGTGAAATTAAAAGCTCTAAACTAAAAATAAAATAAAATAATCATTCACAAAATGTGTTTTAAGAGGATTATAAATAAGATGCCAGAGTTAATATACATTCTTTCCCATCTCCATATTTTTACAATAGCAATGCAATATTCTTGGATGCAAAATGCCAAAAAAATTAAAACCAACTGATTTTCCAAGACAGTGTTTTTAAAACACCATTGTCCCCCCATCCCCGCTTCGAGGCAAATAACTGTATGAGACATGTAAAGCATGTACAAGCCCACACTTTATATTATTTGGTTTCTTTTTAAAAATAATTAAACCAATAAAATAAAATGCAGTTTATTTTTTTTTTTTGAATTGTTGCCCCAACATACATTCCAATCAGAGTTTATGTCAGACATGGATATGGATACTGTGATCAATAACTCATTGTGTTGGCATTGAAGTATAAAAGAGAGAGAGACATATTTCTACCTGAAATGTTCAAAAGAGCTCTTTTTCCTATAACCTCCCACTGTCAGATTAACTATTGAGAGTGTTTCTAAATGTTCTTATTTGCATATGGTATTGTCTTAATTAAAATGAACTTTACAATAGTAAAAGATTTCCTCAATGAAATCCACAGTATCATTAAAGACATTCTCCTGACTATCCTTTGCAGAAAAAAAAAAAAAAAACAACAACAACAACAACAAACCATCCACTTTCCACAACCTATGACAGGCATTGAGAGAGACTATTATATGAAACAATACGATGGTGTCTTGAACAGGTGTTGCAAATGAACAACAAACTTGGTTTTGATTGAGGTTGATAGTTCCTAACTGTATTTGAGAATTCGTCCAGTTGTTTTCAAGATTCCAGACTTTTGCTCCACTATAGATGAAGGTATTTTTCTGGTGATGCTCTAGAGCTATATGTCATCAGATGCATAGCATGAAGATTCATGGTCATTTTGAATAGGCAAAGTATATCAGCAATAATGACTGGCAAGAAACATGCGCTATAAAAGATAATATTGAGAATGTATTAATCAACCACTTTATCAACAAGTAATCATTAAGCATCTACTATAAGTCAGGCATACTACAAAGAAGAAAATGCAAAGCTGAAGCAACATTTGCTTCCCCTCAAGGCAAAATGCATGGTGCCCACACTGTGTGTGTGTGTCTGTGTGTAATCAGCTCTGTTTGAAGGGATACTCACAATGATAAGTTTTTGTATCCAACAGAAAGTCAAATGCCCCTCTTCTTCATGTTCAGTTTCCTCACCCCTATGTAACATAGATACATGTATACATATATGCATATATAGTATATATAATATACTATGCGTAATATATATAATATATGTATATACACATAATACATACACACATACATATATGACAGCTTTAAGTGTGTGGATACATACATGAATAGTATGAATACTCATATTTTGACAAATGTACCAATTAAGATAGCAAATGATGACATGAGTGACCTTCTTCTTAAAGAAAGTTAAGTAGAAAAACATTGACAGGATGTGTATTCATTCCCTTTTTAGTCTAAAAATCTCCTTGTTAGTCAGAGTGTGCCTTTTCTTAAGCTGATTGCCTGTTTAATGTTTTGTGATTAAGAGAAACAGCTGCTTTTGTAAAGTACATGCTTAAGGTATTCTATTATGGGCTAAAGGTCTACTTCCCACTAATAGCACAGATGGAGAATTGTTTAGTTTATGGTACCAGGCTGAGGTGTCCTTCGGAATTATGGATTCCCACATGCTTAGCTGTCAACACTGTAAAACTCTGGATGCCAAGAGATAATCCTCTGATAAATCTACATTCAATTCTCATTCTTCCCAGGATACTATCTTAATCCAAGATCACTAAGAAAGGTTTGATGTATTGTGTTTTTTTTTAAATAAGTATTGGATGCATATTTAGATAGTCTTTGATGCCATCTTGTTCATTTTTATTAATTGAGGTTGGAATTACTTTCATCCTTTTAATCTGCAAGCAGCCTCTGACAATGTGACAAGATTCACAAGCATATGGTTCCAAGGAGACATGTGAAGGTGTTATTGTAAATGACACTTGAATTTTAAGACCCCAGAAGGAGCATGGCATGGTGTATCAAGTGAGAATCAAATATCATCAGGCTACCCATTCTGTTTATTGTGAATACAAACTCTAGCACACAAAAAGTGAGCTAATACTAATGAGCTGATGAGATGTTGGATTATGTGGTGTTCATATGGTTCACACAGCAGAGACAGCTGTTGGTGCCAATTGTGTAGCAAAAGCCTGAGCAGCAGCCAAAAGAATGAAAACCAAGTCAGACTTCAAGGGAAGTCAGCTGTTGCTCAGAAGCCTCTGTCTCATAGGACAATGTACGTGCTTGGCTATATTCTGAAGAGAGCTGTTGGATACTCCAGATTCCAGCCTCCAGATGGATGATAAAAATGTGTTTTCTAGTTTGGACAGCCTACCTATAGTTAACTATATTTAATTTAATCAACAATTGACAAATTACGCTGAAACATATACCATAAATATTTCATTTATTTGTTTATTTATTTGTTGATTTGGTCTGGATGTGTGATTTCATTAGTGTCACTAATTTCCAGGGTGGGAATTCCCTCCACCAAGGAAGATCACTCTGTGTGCTGTTACATAGAGTCTTAGAGAGTCTCCTGGTAGTGCTGGGAGAATAAATGGCTTGCAGGGATGCTCAGCAAAGAGGGATTAGAGAAACCAGCTCTTTTTTTTTAATCTCTGAAACTAGGTCTCTATACTTCTCTAAGCTGTCTACCCCATATCTAAGAGTGTCATCATCATAGCCAATATTTATATATGGCTTAAAGTTTTGCAAATCACTTTACAAGTCTAACTCTTTATCCCCATAACCACCCTGGGAAGTAAGTGCTACCATTATTATATTAATTTTACACCTTAAGAAGATGAGGGAGGCAGAAATTAAGTGACTTTCCCAGGTTCATACCAATTTCTAAGTCTGTGAGACTAGATTTGAAGATCGTCTTTTTTATTTCAAGCTCAATCCTCTATCCACCCTGCCACCTAGCTGCTTCCCATAATATAAACTATACTATAGCAACAAGGTATCCATATTGTATATATGTATGTACATGTAATAAATATAAATTTTGTTGCATACGATGAGCTAAGCACAAACTCATTTTACTCATACATGGTGATTCAAAATGTTCAGTAAAGATATATCCATAAGGCTGAAAATATAATATAAAATTAAAATATAGCAATGAGAAATTAAAAGTCCATAGTTATCCTGCCTAGAGAAAATTAAATCGTAGATTTATAATCGTGTGTTAAGTAGGGGGGACTTTTTTTTTCCTTCATGTCCAACGGAAGAAATTCTCTAACTCCCCTTCACTTTTGGAACTTGGAACAAACTTTCAAAAGCTTCTAAACTTACTTTAGTGGATAGGTGTGATATCTCAATATGCTACTTCCAAAGAAGTTTTTTTTTTTAATTTTTTTTTAAACAAATGCTTTATTAACTTCTGTTTTACATCATTCATTTCCAGCAGATTTTGAGTTACAATCATTTTCCCCCCATTATTCCCCTACCCAACCTCCCAGAATAGCAGTCCCACAAGATATCGCTTCCTCCAATCTGCTCTCTCCCATACCTTCTCCCATACCCCCATCGACTTTTCCATTAGAGGAAGATGAATCTTTGTGTCCCAATGCCTGCACATCTTATCTCCCAATTATAGGCAAAAGAGTATTAATAATAGTATTTATATATATATTTGAAACATTTAATGTTACGACCTTGAATTTCAGATCCATTTCCTTCCTCCCTTGTCACCCATTCCTTCTTGGGAGATAAGTAATTCAGTATATGTTGTACATGTCTAGCTATGCAAAACATTATCATAGTAGATATATTGTACAAGGCTGCTTATAATTCCCTCCCACTCATCCCACCCCCCACCTGGTCCATTCCCTACATGATCCTGTCCCTCTTCTATAGTGGGTACTTCCAACCTCCCCTCACCCCAAGGATGCCCTCCCATCCATCATCCCTCCTCTCATCCTCCTTCCCCCTATCCTGCTGCAGGTTGAGATATCCCATTTAGTATGTATGTCATTTTCTCCCTGAACCAAATTCAACGGGAATGTGGTTTTGTCTTTTTAGCCTTCCTTATTCTCCCCCTCCTTTGCAACCACTTCCCCTTGCTTCTTCTACATGGGATAGTTTACCCTACCCTGTCTCTCCCCATCTCCTCTTGCCACTTTCCTCTCTCACCTCATAATTCATCCCTTGAGTATTCTCCCTTCCCAACAAATTCAACCTATGCCCTCTATCCATATAACTGTAATCATATACACACACATTCACATATGTATTCATATGACCACACCCCCTTCTTCCATTATTTTCATAGTGAGAAAGATATCATCAGTCACAGTTATTGCTTTTCCATATAGGAATGTAAATAGTTCAACTTTGATAAGTTCCTTTTGATTTCTTTTCCCTGATTACCTTCTCAGGCATCTCTTGCTTCTTGTGTCTGGATGTCAACTTTTCTATTCAACTCTGGTTTTTTCCTCAAGAATGCTTGAAAGTCCTCTATTCCACTGAATGACCATATTTTCCCCTGAAACAAAATACTCAGTTTTGCTGGGTAGGTGACCCTTGGGTTCATTCCCAGTTCTTTTGCCCTCTGGAATATCATATTCCATGCCCTTCGATCCCTCAGTGTAGAAGCTGCCAGGTCCTGGGCTATTCTGATTGTGTTTCCACAATATTGAAATTGTTTCTTCCTGGCTGCTTGTAGTATTTTCTCCTTGATCTGGGGATTCTGGAACCTGGCTATAATATTCCTGGGAGTTTTCTTTTTGGGATCTTTTTCAGGAGGTGATCTGTGGATTCTTTCAACCTCTATTTTGCCCTCTGGATCTAAAACATCAGGGCAGTTTTCCTTGAGAATTTCTTGAAGGGTGATTTCTAGGTTCTTTCCTTGATCATGGCTTTCAGGTAGTCCAATAATTTTTAAATTGTCTCTCCTGGATCTATTTTCCAGGTCAGTGGTTTTTCCCATGAGATATTTCACATTGCCTTCTAATCTTTCGTTTGTTTGGATCTGCTTAACAGCATCTTGATTTCTCATAAAGTCACTAGCTTCCATTTGCTCCAGTCTAACTCTGAAGGAATGAATCTCCTCAGTGAACTTTTGAGATTCTTTTTCCATCTGGCAAATTCGACTTTTTAAGGCATTCTTCTCCTCATTGCCCTTTTGGGCCTCCTTTGCCATTTGAGTTAGTCTATTTTTTAAGGTGTTGTTTTCCTCAGTCAGGCTGTTGACCCTCATTTCATACTTTTCCTGCATCCTTCTCATTTCTCTTTCCAATTTTTCCTCCACTTCTCTTATTTGATTTTTAAAGTCCTTCTTAAGGTCCTCTATGGCCTGCAACCCGCTCATGTTTTCCCCTGGGGCTTTTGGAGCAGGACTTCTGACCTCACAGTCCTTTTCCCGCTCTATGCCCCCAAAATAGGAGTCTAGGGTTGCATTTTTCTGTTTCCTTTGCCTTGGCATGTTGCCACTTAATTACTTGACTTTTGGGCTTGTTGCCACACTATGGCTTTAAGGCCAGATAGAGGAATTTTCGTCCCGAATGTGTGGGGGGCAACTTCCGTTTCTGGCAAGCTGTAAACCCACCCACAACTTCCACCCTAGATCACAATCCAGATCCAGGGAGGTTAAAGCAAGAGCGATTACCCCCAAGACTGATCACTGGATCTCCCCACGATTTGTAGGCTGGGAGCCAGAACTGCCTCTGAAAACTACAAATGGCGTGTCTCTCAGCGGCTTCTAGCCCCCAGGGGAGGGAGCTGACGCATTCCCCAAATACAGGTCCCAAAGTCCATAGGACACTAACCTCTTACTTTGTCCTAGGCATGTCTATGTTGATAATTCTGGAGTCGCCACAGCTCCTGGTGTTCTGGGGTTCCTCCAGCCGGCTGCTGGCCCTGCCGCCCTGGGGCTAAAACCTCGGCTCACGGGGACCTGGACTCAGCTCGGCTCGGCTCCTGCGCTCTGCGCTCTGCACGCTGCCGGCTCCCAGACCGCTGTGCTGGTCCTTCCTGCAGGGCTGCTGGGCTGTCCTCAGCGGGAGGTTAGCTTCTCTGTGTCGTTCTGTGGGTGCTGGGGCTCCAGAAGTTGTTCACAGTCCTTTTTTACATAGTTTGTGGGGAATCTGGGGGCAGAGAGGCTTGGAAGAGCTGTTTCTACTCTGCCATCTTGGCTCCGCCCCCCAAAGAAGTTTTAATATGCTAAGTTTCTGAGGCCAAATTTGAATTCAGATAGCACTGACTCCATTTCTGTGTTCCATTCACTGTACCATGTAGCTGCCCAAAATGTACATATGAGTTCTTGTTGTTGATTACTGACTAAGTAACAATCTCTTCTGGTCATACGTTTGATGGTGACATAAATCGTTTCACGCACAGTTTTTCATTGGTAATGTGTTTCAGTCTAATTCATATTCACCATGTGTCTCTCCATTTCCATTAACTCCAATAATTCAAAGGATATAATATCCCATAATTCCCTACCATAAGGATTACTCTATGAATATTGGTGTCATAAAGATTTTTGTTTCAGTTAAAAAAATAAACAACCAAAAACCTTGGGTCTATTAAGAACACTGAACATTTACTAAATGCAGATTCAGTCTGTTTCCTTCCTCTCATTCATTTCTACGCATAATTCATCATCCATTCACAATGTTGGTCCAAAATATGCATGCTGATGCGTTAGCTGTATAGGCAAACCATCTTAACTAATTGTAATCCAGACAAGTGACAGTCCTCATTCAGTTGTTTATTCTTCTGTGAATGGTTAGGATCCTTTAAGTGATTGTCATTTATTTATGAAGTTCTGTGTACAGGATATCTGGCCTTGATGCAATCAACATATCATTCATAATCAGGAGCATCTGGAGAGCCTCATGATATTTGTACTCTTTAATGGATCTCCTCCATGACAGGGTAAATGCTTGGGGCAAGCATACATGTTTTATGCCCCACTTTATTTGATAATTAATAATCAGAAGACCTTTTGACAAAAATATGTTGAATCTTATAGCAAACAGTATTATTTTTAAACTCTTCATGGGTGACACCTTAGTGAAAGAGGTATTTTTAAGTAACCACAGTGGGATATTTTGTTTCATATGATGTACAATTAATTATGAGGCTAAAAATATAAAAAAATCTATTTGTTACCTTCTAAAGCCTTTATTAATTATCCTTATGATACAATGTATAGACTATTCTCATTAAAATTTTGTAGATATGGCAACAATAAAGAAAAATTAAACATAAGTATGACGAGGTATTCATACTTCTTTTATCATAACTTTTCTTTTTTTATCATAACTTTTCAAGATGAATAATGTTCATGACTCTTTCTAAAGTTTTTTTGTCTTCCACTCTTCAAAAATTCCAAGAATTGATTGTTCAACATTTTCAAAAATATAAACCCTCTATGATTTATATACTTTTTCATGCTTATTCTAATCAAGCTAATATTCATATCCTTATTTTTATTAGTCATTGTTGCTACTATGAGAAATGAGGATGGTTTAATTTTCTGTCCCTTTTTTCAATTTCCTAGATTTTTCCCTAAATAGCTTCTAAATGTAAATGGGTCATATTAACATGCCAACTCATTTTCTCTATTTTCTTCTTTCTTTTAATTTCTTACTGACAATATTCTTTGATGTACCAAGCTGGTGGTTTAACTCTATACAGAAAGCCAAATAAGATTAATGATAAGGTAATACAGTTGTTCATCAGTAGACTGTCATTCCACATTTAAATACATTTAATTTTATTCATCTTCTATTATTGTGTTTTCCATGTCTAGTCTCAACGCTCATGTTGAAGAAAGTCTTCATAGTACATAGTGTCGAGGTTTCTCTGTGGTTTATTTGCTTTTGTGTTCTTCTAATTCTCAATCCTAAAACATGTTTCCTGATATAGTTCACCATATTGACTTACCTTTGCATTGAAATATCTGTGAACTGAAGTTGTGTATTATTATATCTGCATTTAAATAGTTGTATATTGAAGTAAATATCTATTGAATTTAGAGAGACTTGCCAGATTCTTCATGGAATTCCTCTTCAACATAGGTTGACAACAAGCTGTATTTATTTTTTATTGATATTTTTGCAAATGGTTATCATTAGCTGTAAAATGACAGGGTTATATATCATGCAAAATAATGTTTCTTCTTCTCTTTGCAAAATAAAACAATAACAATTCCTTTTTATTTTAACCAAGGAGAATTTGTAACATATTCTTTACTTACCTATGTGTTTTATTTCTCTCCTGGTTTCAATTTCAATGAGAATGTGAAGATTTATATTTTTTCATATCCTACAATGTTCATTGAACAATGATCTTAAGATATTGTTTATAGATAGTTTATGGAAAAAACTGATTCTACACACCCTCTGCTCCTATTTCTTCTACATCTTGCCCCTGTTACTTAAGAATCAGGAGGATATTGGATAGGATTAAGGTCAATCTTATATTTCTCTTTGATTCATATTTTGCTTCATACAAAGAGTTTTTCAATAAATGGACAGAAAACTGGAGAAGACCCTCTTCATAGTTAGCTTGATTGGGCCTCAGTAAGCATACACTGATTAGCTTTGAGATAATTGAAATCTTCCCAGCATGGGAGAACCTGTTAGTGCTCACTCTCCATTGGGATAGTAAAGAATTTTTTATGAGTTCATTCTACCATGTAATGACTGAATTGTAATGACGCATTCTGGAGGTTGAGAGGTAAAGGTAAAGAGAAAGTTTACCTATTTCTTTTGTGTTTCATGTTACTGTGAATGATAATTAGGTAAGGTCAACAGTAACCATAAAAAGTTGTGAGGTTGTGGAGAGAGATTTTTATAAAGAGCTTTACTTTATAAAGAAATTGGACTTCTAGGGGTGGAGCCAAGATGGCTGAGTAAAGCAATCATTCAACTGAGTTTTCCAAATACTCTCCTACAAATAACATTAAGATAACATCACAGATCAAATTCTGGAGTGACAGAGCTAATCAAAGTTTATGGTGAGAAATTCTAGTCCAGTACAAGTTAAGAGGTTGGAAGGAGAGATTGATGACATAGGAGTAGGGAATAGAACAGAATGAATCTGTAAGCAATACCAATAGAAGAATTAGATAATGGTAACATGAGAAGCAGCAGCTTTTGGAGTTCTCAAGTCAGAGATAAGCAATGGATGTGGCAACTAATGAGAAAGATGAAAGGGAATGGCTATGTTAGTACTGGATATAAGACCAGTTGCTGTTTGGTGACTCCAATGTTGAAATCCCCTTCTGTGTTACAGTTCAAGGTCAAACAGAAGGACTTTCAGGAAGAAGGAAGTAGGGCCTCTGAGGGACAGTATTGATTGTAATCCTAAGGGATCAGGAGCCTTTTCCTCAGTAAGAGTCATAACACAGGCTAAGAGAGCAGTAGCCATATATCTACCTAGAACACACTACCTTGTGAATACTGAAAACTTCCAAATACCCCAAAAATCTGAAGCTTGGAGTAGATCTCCTCCCCACTCTATTCCAGGAACAAAGCCCAACTTGGGCATCAAATTCAAAACAACAACAACAACAAAGATTGAAAAATGAGGGGGATAGAGTCAAGATGGTGGAGTAGAAACAGCTCTTCCACACACCTCTTGTTCCCACCACCTACAAATTTACATAAAAGGGGACTCTAAATAACCTCTGGAACTCCAGAACCCACAGAATTACACAGAGAAGCTAACCTCCCACTGAGGACAGCCCGGCACCCCAGTAGGGAGGGGCCAGTGAAGCACTCTGGGAGCTGAGCCCAGGCCCACATGAGTTGGAGGTTTTAGCCCCAGGGCAGCCAGACAAGCAACCAACTGGAGGGATGCCAAAAAACCAGCAGCTGTGGCTTTTCCAGAATTGCCAACACATCAGTGCCAACTACAAAGTGAGAGGATAGTGCAGTATGGACTTTGGCACTCATCAGTGGGGTGAGCCCCTCAGCCTCATTCCCTGAGGGCAAGAAGCCTCTACAGCACAGCCAAAGATACACACAGCACCTTTAGTTGCTTGCCTGAAAACTGGAGGGGTGTCGGGGCTATCAGTCTGGAGGTAATTGCTCTTGCTTTACCCTTCTTGGATCTGGATTGAGGTCTGGGGTATGTGACCAGCTTGCACATGGAGGCTTCAGACATGGCACCCAATCTGGAAGCTGAGAAATCCCCAGTGTTTGGGATGGAAGTTCCCCTGGCTAGTGCAAAGTCCTACTGTGGCATCAAGCCCAAAAGTCAAGTAATTGATTGGCAACATGCCTAGGCAAAGGAAACAAAATAAATAGAAAAATTCAACATTAGACTCCTATTTGGGGGGCAAAGAGGATAGAAGCATGGAACAGGATGAGGACTGGTAGTTCAGAACTCCTGAAACTAAAGCCCCAAATGAAAATATATGCTGTTTACAGCCCATAGAGGACCTTAAGAAGCAGATAAGAGAAAAGGAGGAAAAATTGGGAGGAGAATTGAGAAAGATGCAAGAAAAGTATGAAATGAGACTCAACAGCCTGGCTGGGGAAAATAACACCTTAAAAATAGACTAAATCAAATGGCAAAAGAGGCTCAAAAAAGCAATGAGGAGAAGAATGCCTTAAAAAGCAGAACTTGCCAGATGGAAAAAAAATCTCAAAATCTCACTGAGGAGAATCATTCCTTCAGAATTATATTGGAGCAAATGGAAGCTAGTGACTTCATGAGAAACCAAGATGCTGTTAAGCAGATTCAAACAAATGAAAGAATAGAAGGCAATGTGAAATATCTTATGGGAAAAACAATTGACCTGGAAAATAGATCAAGGAGAGATAATTTTAAGATTATTGGAGTACCTGAAAACCATGATCAAAGAAAGAACCTAGAAATCATCCTTCAAGAAATTCTCCATGAATATTGCCTTGATATTTTACAACCAGAGGGCAAAATAGAGGTTGAAAGAATCCACCAATCACCTCCTGAAAAAGATCCCAAAAAAGAAAACTCCTAGGAATATTATAGCCAAGTCCCAGAATTCCCAGATCAAGGTGAAAATATTACAAGGAGCCAGGAAGAAATAATTTGAATACTGTGGAAATGCAATCAGGATAACACAGGATCTGGCAGCTTCTACAGTGAGGGATTGAAGGGCTTGGAATATGATATTCTAGAGGGCAAAGGAGCTGGGATTAAAACCAAGAGTCACCTACCCAGCAAAACTGAGTATCATGTTTTAGGGGAAATTTGGTCATTCAGTGGAATAGAGGACTTTTAAGCATTCTTGATGATAAAATCAGAGTTGAATAGAAAATTTGACATTCAGATATAAGGAGATATAAGGAGATGCTTGAGAAGGTAAATATGGAAAAGAAATCATCATGAACTCATCAAAGTTGAACTGTTTACACTCCTACATGGAAAAACAATATCTGTAACTGATGAAACTTTTCTCAGTATGAAAATAATTGAAGAAGGGTATATGGGCATATGAATACATATGTGAATGTGTGTATATATGTTTACAGGTATACGTAGATAGAGGACACAGGTCACATGTAATAGGAAGGGATGATACTTAAAAGGTGAAATTAAGAGGTGAGAGAGGAATATAATGAGAGGAGATGGGGAGAGACAGAATGGGATAAACTACTTCATATAGAAAAGACAAGGGAAATGGTTACAAGGGTGGGGAAGACCAGGAAGGTGAATTGGCAAAACCTTATTCTCATTGAATTTGGATCATGGAGAGAATGACATACATACTAAATAGGATATCTCACCTTATAGGAGAGTAAAGGGTTAGGGGATGAGATGGGGGATGATTGAAGGGAGAGAGGGAGGAAAGGGGGTGAGGGAAGTTAGAAGCACCCACTTCTGAAAAGGGACAGGATAAAAGTAGAGAATAGAACAAGTGGGAGGTGGGATAGGAGGGAGGGAAATATAGTAAGTCTTTTACAATATATCTACTATGTAATGTTTTACATAGCTACACATGTACAACCTATACTGAACTCTTTATCTTCACAGTAAGGGTGGGTGACAAGGGAGGAAGGGAATGATTCTGGAATTCAAAGTTTTAAAATCAAATGTAAAAAATATATATGAATACTATTATTAACACTATTTTACATATAATTAGAAATAGGGTGTGCAGGCATTGGGGCATGGAGATTCACCTTGCCCTACTGAAAAAGTTGAAGGGGGTATGAGAGAAGATATGGGAGAGAGCAAATGGGGTGAGGGGTATCTTGTGGGACTGCTATTCTGAGGTGGGGGGTAGGGGAAGATGGGGAAAGTATTGTAACTCAAAATCTTGCAGAAATGAATGATGTAAACCAGAATTTAATAAAGCATTTGGAAAAAATGGTTGAAAAACGAGTAAACAGACAAAGTAAGTGAACAATAAATATGATGACAGGAAAGATAAAAATGCAAAGTCAGGGGAAAAGTAATGAAATAAAAAAACCTACAAACAAAGCCTTAAACAAAAAGAAAAATAATGAATCAGATACAAGTCCAACACGAATCCCTGGGGAAGTTTAAAAAAATATTTTTTTTAAATTAAATGAGTGGTAGAAGGAGCAATAGATAAATGAGAGCAAAGGAAGAAAATTAATGAAGAGAATCAACACTTTAATAAAAGAGGTAGACAAAATGTTGAAGAAAATAACATCATAAAAATAAAATTGGGCAAATGGGTTAAAAAGAAGTATAAAGTTTTATTGATGAAGCTAAATCTCTAAAAAGAAGAATTGACCAAATGGAAAAAGAACTCATTGGAAAAAATAATTCTTTAAAAATTAGAATTGGGAAAATAGAAACTAATGATGACATGAAACATCAAAAAAAAGTTAAAAGAATGTAAAAAAAATAGAAGAGAATGTGAAATGCCTCATCAGAAAAATAAAGGACCTTAAAATAAATCAAGGAGGAATAATTTAAGAATTATTGGACTACCTGAAGGTCAATGAGAGAGTCTAAACATCATATTTGAAGAAATTATCCAGGAAAACTGCCCTCACAATTCTATAACAAGAATTGAATAGTAATTTAAAAACTCCACACATTTCTACCTGAAGATGTCCCAAAATGAAAATTCACAGGGAGATAAGACCTAAATTCCAGAATACTTAGCTCAAAGAAAAGAAATAATTCTGGGAGTGAAAACCAAAACAAAACATTCAAATGTCATGGAGCCATAGTCCAATCACAAGATTTATAAACTTTCATTAAAAAGGAGTATAGGGCTTGGAAAATAAAATTCTGCATGGAGTCTGGGATTCCAATCAAGAATAACTTACCCAGAAAACCTGAGCATTATCCTTCAAGAGGAAAATGGATATTTAATGAAATAGAGGAATTTCAAGTATTCCTGATGAAAAGACCAGAGAGGAAAAGAAAATCTGACTTCCAAATGCAATACCCAAGAGAAGGATAACAGGGTAAACATGAAAGGTAAATCATAAGGTAGTCAGTAAGTTTAAACAGCTTACTTTTCTATATGGGAACATGATGCATGTAACTTCTAAGAACATCATTATTAGGGCAGTTATTATTATTCTATATAGAAAGAGAGGGTGAGAGTTAATCGATTATTTTGTGATGAAGAAAATATGAACGGACAAAAAAGAGTGATGCCCTCAGAGGGCAGAAAGAGAAAGGAAATATGGGCAAAATTATTTCAAATAAAAGAGGCATAGGAAGGACAGGATAAAAAGAGAGAGAGGTAAGGATATACAGAAGAAAATAGGATAAAGGAAAAGAAAAACTAATAATCATAACTGCGAATGTGATTAATCTACCCATAAAACTGAAGCAAGATAGCAGAATGGAATAGAAACCAGAATCAAACATTATACTGTTTATAAGAAACATTCCTGAAAAAGAGGGACACACATAGAGTCAAAATAGGGAGCTGGAGCAGAATTTTAAAGGCTTTGGCTGATTCAAAAAGACAGTTGTAGTAAACATGATCTCAGACAAAACAAAAGCAAAAATAAGCCTAATTAATAGGGATGGAGAAGTAAGCTAAATCTTGCTAAAAGACATCATAAACAAAGAATGTATATCAATATTAAACAAATGTGCACAAAATGGCGTGGCATCCAAATGTTTAATGATGAAAACTATCTGTTACTAGTTAAGAAAGAGAGTGTTAGGTCAGTGGAATAAATTAGATACATAATAGTAAATGATTATAGTAAGCTAGTTTTTGATAGAATGAAAAATACAAGCTTTTGTAGAGTAAGGACTCACTATTTAACAAAAAATTTGCTGGGACAACTGGAGAGCAGTTAGAAAAACAAAACAACAACAGCAACAACCACACTACTTATAGACACATCGCACATATTGCATATTAATGTAAAGTCAAAATGGATAAATGATTTAGACGTAAAGAGTGATAAAATAATATATTAAAGGAGCAAATGAAAATCAACCTATCAGATCTATGGATAAAGGAACAACCAAATGATAAAAGGCAAAACTGGAAGTAAAGTGGAAAAATTTTGCTATGTGAAATGAAAAGTTTTTTAATAAAACCAACGTAGCCAAAATCAGAAGGAAAATAAAACTGGGAAATAAAATTTTACAGTAAATTTCTCTGATAAAGGCCTCATTCTCAAAATTATAGGCCACTGAATCAAATGTGTAAAAACAGAAACCATTCCACAATTGTTAAATGGCCAAAAGAAATGCACAGTCAGTTTTCAGGGAAAAGAAATAATGCTATCAATAGTCACATGAAATAAACTTTTAAATCACTATTGATGAGAGAAATACAAATTAAAACAACTTTGAAATGCTACCTCACATTTATCAGAAAAAAATAACATGATAGAAAAGAAAAATAAGTGCTGGAGTGGATGTTGGAAAGTTGGAAAACTATGCAGTGTTAATGGTGTTGGGAACTGGTCTAATAATTCTGGAGAACAATTGGAATAATCACTGAAAGGCTATGCATACCCTTGAATCTAATAATACCCACAGAGAAGTATGTATCCCAAAAAGATAAAAGAAAAGTGAAAAGGACTTATTTATGAAATAGGGCCAAAAACGAAATGGGGCCAAACCTCAGGAGATTATAGAATAACCTTGTTTTTTCTTGATAACTTGTTTTTGCAAAGAATGCATGCTTTCCCAACCCTAACCACAATGTCATGTTGACCTATAAGATTCGGGAACTGAGTCAACTGCCTCAACTGCCCCCCCCACCTGACACCTGTTTGCTCTCACCCCTCCCCTATAGCCCATGAAGTTGGCATCGAGCCTCTATCTCCAAAGACTCAACTAAGTCTGCTAGCCAATCATTTCCCGCCAACTCCTTGTCTCTAAGAGTTAGCTGAGTCTCACTAAGCCAATCAGTGAGCTCAGTACTTCCTGCTTTCCCCTCATAATTGTATAAAAAAACACCCAAGGAGACACTCGGGGTCCTCCATCTAAAATGTATGGTGGGACCCGGGTTCGAACTCGTAATAAATTTTTTTCTTTTTCTTGCCTCAGTGGTCTCGGTTTGTCTATTATTCCACTCCACGTTTCATATGGAGGCCCCAGCGAGATCCTCGATGCCTTGGAATTTGGACCCTAGGCTCTGCTCGGCGCCGGTAAGTCAACCCTGACCCAAAATAATGTTTCTTTTTTGTTGATTCTGGTGTTTTTGGCTAGCAGTTTCTGGAGTCTCATGAGCTTGGTTGGTTCGGGAAGGGCGGGACGCTGCCATTAACTTCCCGAACCCAGGCCGAGGGAGGTGACGACCCCTGAGGCCCTTGGTTTTGGGTTAATCAAATTGTGGGTTAGAGTCCCACTTGATTAACATTAGGTAAACTGATCAAATTGTGGGTTAGAGTCCCACTTGATCAGCATTGGGTTAATCAAATTGTGGGTTAGAGTCCCACTTGATTAATATTATGATTTGTACCTGGCCTCCATTAGCATCTATCTGGAAGCCAAGCAAACATGATTTGTGCCTGGGGATTTCTAACAATCCTCTGTGAGCTTTTGTAACGTTCCTGTCAGTTTCTCTCTCTGTTCTGTTTTTTTTTGTGTGTCTGTGTGAATGAGTGAGTGTGTAATCTAACATCATGGAAGGTTAAACTGCAGCTGGACTGCCGGACCTTCCTTTGGAAGGCTCTTAGCTCTCTCTCCCTCCTCCCTTCACTGATGCTGAATGCAAGCTGGAGAAGAAGAGAAAAGAGAGGTAGGTTTTATAAAGCAAGAAAGTTTAGAGATGGTATTTCGTGTTGAGAAGTGTGAACAGAAGTTTTAAGATCTTTAAAAGTTTGAAAATCTCCTCCTCTTCATTCCACTCTGGCCAAGTGGAGTGAGGAGAAGGCGATAAGAAATAATGAGGGAATCTTCTCCCCTCAAATCAAAGAGGCAGGCAGATGAAAATTTAACTATTTCCTGCCTCACCTAAAAGAGGAAAAATCTGTGTATTAGAAAAAAACTGTAAGTCAATTGAATTCATGTGAGAAGTAAAAAAGTGTCACTCCTAATTTGATGCTAAAGATAAGTCAGAATTCATTTTACTATTTGGCATTTAGGCAAACTGGAATATTTTCTAAGATTTGATAAGAAAAAGGGAATTTTCTTTTGGGTTCTCTAGTAGTGAGAAAGGGGGAAGGCGCCCCCCCATATCACTCGCTGGAGAGGTCAAAGATATCACTTTCAAAGAAGGTTTTGTAAGGAGTGGACACATAAATTAAAGCTTATTGGAGTAAAAGTTAAATTCTAGAAGAGAAATAGAGTGTGCTAAATAATATAGGGAATTTGAGTTAAGCTCCCCGACTTGAAAAAAAGGGGGGAGCTGCAACACCCCAGCCTCTGTACTTGGTAAGCCCAATTTTTCTATCAGTAATTTTTGTATGTGATGAATTGGAAATGCAATTAATGTCATAATGTCATTGTGTTATTATGGTATCTCTAAATTGTAAAATCCTCTTATACTGTAAAAGTTTGAGTGACCATTGTGAGCCAGAAATATTAGATAAAGCAATTTTCATTCTGAATTTTGTTGAAACTAAAAGATGGAGAAAAGTTTGTAAAACAGCTATGGTATTTTATCAGTTTTGCTAATTTTGTCTTCTGTTTATTTTATGTGAATTGGATTTTTTATGTTATAAGATTTGACAATTTAAAGCTGTTATATTTGGAATACAAATAGGTAGTAATAATGCTGCTGATATTTATTGTGATAGCTGGTTGTTCATTTAACTTTTTGGCTATTCTAGAAATATGCAGTGACAAAGTTATAGTTTCCACATTACTAATGATGAAGTGAATGTACACAGGGAATTGGAAAGGCATTTTGTAGAATTCTTATTGAGCAAATGAGAAACTTGGGGAAAAAAGGAAAAAAAATATAGAGATGTGGTTTTCAAGCTTGCTTCATCTAAGGATGTATTTATGATAATTTGAAGGTTTATGGATCACCACATTCACCATCTATGTGAGATTCCAGAATGTAATTATTTTTTAGTGATAAGTTGATCAGGTGTGTGGCAAGAAGAAAATTTTAGTTCTGTTTAACTTCAAAAACTTGATTTTTAAGGTCACCAGATTGGTAATTCTTTGTTTTTATTTTAAAGTTCAAATTTAAGAACATGATAATTGTTTATGACATTGTTACTGGTAAAAAGTTGTATTATCTATGCTGTATAAGAAGCAGCTTTTTTTAAAGTCTCAGAGTATTGTAATTTGGGAAATCGTAAGCTTCCAAGTCTGCTTTTGTTAAAAAGGAAGTTTCAGTTAAGATTGTTTAAAAACTTGTAAGATTGTTAATTAAGTTATTTTGGCTACTGTTCCAATGTTAAAATCTAAAAATTGTAATTGATTACTGTATGTAGAAAGGAGGAGATTGGATGAAAACTTTATTCAGACTAGTTCTGCCCATTCAGAACAGTCCTCCTGCTTGTATGAGAATTGGCTAAGCGGGGGGCATCATTATTAGCCCTTCTCCCAGTCTCTCCTCCTTAGAATTCATATAAATTCTCCTTATGTTGTAAAACTGCCAAATCCCCTCGAAACTATCTCTAATAGGCAAGGTCATTCAGCCTGGGAAAGGAACTTGTTTAAGTGTAGTTTTAAATGAACCTAACTTGCTAAGAAGTTGCAAAGATTAGAAGGATTTCTATCAATTGGCTTTTAGATTTCAGAAGGAAAGATGGTAAATGGAATTCTTTACATTTGTGAGACCTGATAAATCATCATTGCTTAGTGCAGCTCCATGAAAATAATTAACTAGCTCTAAGCTGTGATCAGTGAAGCTTGTTGTGTGAGGTAAAAGGCACTTGGGACCATAACTAAATTTTATTTTGAGTTTGAATTTGGGTATAGTTGTCTGCATTAAATCAGTATCTCGGAGAAAATGCCACAAGCTACTCAGAGGGAATGTGATCCTGTACTGCTGATAGGTGGAAGTCTACATTTGGTAAAGGCCGAAGGGACAATCTTAGCCTCTGTCTGGGATGGGATCCCTCCTGGCTCAGTTTACCGATGGGATTCCTTTGAAAAGGAATGTTTCCCACCTATTCCTGAGTCTAGCTATAAGAGGAACAGATACTGCATGGTTGGATATCTGTGACTTTACCTGAATTTAAACAGAGTCAAGGATGTTTTATCCTGTCCTATTTGGAATGTCACATGTCCCTGTTTTTTTCCTTCTATAGCAAGTTTCCATGATCAGAGCACGTAGTCAGTAACAGATATGAGTTCTTTCGTGTAAGCTTACTGGAAAATCTAGTATTATTTTTCATTTGGAATTGGAACATGTGCAGAAAGTATGCAAATTGCTTAAGGTCATTTTGAAAGTTTTCAACTAACTTTCTTCATAAAAGTTTAGTGATCAATTATAAATCTTGAAATTGTTAAGAGAAGGGAAAATACTTTTAGAAGAAATTTTCAAATCTCTAGTGTAATTTTAAGAGGCCTATTAAAATTTTCATTTGCAAGATAAATTTATTGCTAAACTAATGTAATGAGTTGTGAAAACAGAAGAGATCTGGCTCTTTTGATCCGAATTTGTAGTTGTTTCATGCTCTAAGCAAAAGTTAACATTTGTAACTGAATGTATGTTAAGGATTCAATTTCTGAATTATCTTTCTTCCTGAGTGAATCTGTATTCACTGTATACTGTATACTGTATATATAATCTGTGTACCCAGCTTCCTATGAAACATAGATCTACCCAAATGATTTTGGGTCCCAACTGTTTAAGGGGGAGATGATTAGGTCCTTGGATTATCAGCTTTGACTTCCTTGAGCAGCCGGCATCTGAAATTTTCTCAGAGCTCAGAACTCAAGGCTGAGAAAGTCCAGACCATTCCCTAACATATGGAAGATTACCACCTATTCTTCCTCTAATCTAGGAAGACCTAAAAGCTGAAATCACTAACTCTTCCCTTTATCAAGTTCGTTCAGGGTCTGCAGGCGATTCAGAAAAAAAACTCCTTCCCTCAGCTCTCCTGATCCTGATCCCGATCCGGAGTTATGCCTCAGCTTACCTGTTTCAACCTGGGGATTCTGTGCTGGTAAAAAGAAATTCATGGTCTGGAGCAGAGGTGGAAGGGACCACACGTCACGATCCCCACTACACCTACTGCTGTCAAAGTGGACTCTATTCCCACATGACAACATTACACCAGAGTGAAGCCTGCTGTTTCTATGCCAATCGCTCTGGGGTCGTTAGGGATGGCCTGAGCCAATTACAAAAACGTTTGGCTGACAGGGAGAAAGCCCGCCAAGCCCAGGACAATTGGTATCAGTCTCTTTTTTCTTCATCCCCTTGGTTGACTACTTTACTGACCGCTCTCGCCGGCCCTTTGGTTTTATTGTTTCTGGCCCTTGTTTTTGGCCCGCTCCTTCTCAGATCTCTTTTTACCCTCCTCAAGTCCCGAACTGATGAGTTGCGCATTTTGTTCCTCTGATCCCGTTACTAGAAGATCCCTGAGGAACATTATGTTTGAATCTAGGATTCGATTCCCTCTGATAAAAAGAAGTGGGGGATGAAATAGGGCCAAAAACGAAATGGGGCCAAACCTCAGGAGATTATAGAATAACCTTGTTTTTTTCTTGATAACTTGTTTTTGCAAAGAATGCATGCTTTCCCAACCCTAACCACAATGTCATGTTGACCTATAAGATTCGGGAACTGAGTCAACTGCCTCAACTGCCCCCCCCACCTGACACCTGTTTGCTCTCACCCCTCCCCTATAGCCCATGAAGTTGGCATCGAGCCTCTATCTCCAAAGACTCAACTAAGTCTGCTAGCCAATCATTTCCCGCCAACTCCTTGTCTCTAAGAGTTATCTGAGTCTCACTAAGCCAATCAGTGAACTCAGTACTTCCTGCTTTCCCCTCATAATTGTATAAAAAAACACCCGAGGAGACACTCGGGGTCCTCCATCTAAAATATATGGTGGGACCCGGGTTCGAACTCATAATAATTTTTTTTCTTTTTCTTGCCTCAGTGGTCTCGGTTTGTCTATTATTCCACTCCACGTTTCAATTTATATGCAAATATTTATAATAGCTATTTTTGTAAAAGCAAAGAATTTAACATTGAAGGGATGATTATCATTTAGAGAAGGACTGAGTAAATTTTGGCATATGATTGTAATGGAATATTATTGCGTTATAACAAATGATGAACACGATGATTTTAGAAAGAGAAAAAAAACCTGGGAAGACATATGGATGGATGGAGAATGAAGTGAGTAGATTCAGAACATTGTACACAGTAAATGTAATATTGTTAAGATAATTGACTGAAAGTCTTAGCTACTCTGATCAAGACAATAATTGAAGACATTTCCAAAAATTACAAGTCACTTCCAAAGATAGAACTGATGAACTCTGAGTACAGACAAAAGTATACTTTTTGTACTTTCTTTTTCTTTTTTTTATGTGTATTTTCTTTTGCAACATGACTAAAATGAAAATGTTTTGTGTAACTTGATCTAATATTGCTTGACTTTGCAATGAGGAGGGGAGGGGCAGAAGGGAAGAACAGAATTTTTAAATGAAAATTTCAAAATAAATACTTAAAATTTGTTTATAGTTGGGAAATATTTAATGTAATGAATAAATTATATTTTAAAAATTGATCTATCACAGAGCCTCTCAGGAAATACTAAGCTAAGACAACAGGGACTGGCAGCCCTCATTAATTCAGTTCTCTCTCATTTATCTGCCTTTAACATTTATCTTATTTTCATTAACCTATGGTTACTTGACCTCCTCAATAGGTAAACTAATACTCCATGGCTTCAGTTCCCACTTCTCATTCCTGATGAACTGTTCTTCTTTTGGCTATATGCTTAATGTTAAACCCTAGCAAGGGAGCATGAAGAGAAGCAAAAGGGTACTCAAAGTAAAAAAAAAATATTAATTAGGGGTGCAACTAACATTTTTGTTACTATTCATTAAATAACAAAGAATTAAAGATTTAGTTAAGAACTCCAGTTATAACCATGAACAACCTACCCAGGAAAACTGAGGATGATCTTTCAAGGGAAAAAATGGTTATTTGATGAAACAGGGACATTTCAAGTATTCCTGATAAAAAAGACCAAAGTAGGAAGAGAAAATCAGACTTTTGGGCAGCTAGGTGGTGCAGTGAATAGAGCACCAGCCCTGGAGTCAGGAGGACCCCAATTCAAATCTGGCCTCAGACGCTTAACACAAAAACTACCAATGTGACCTTGGGCAAGTCACTTAACCCTAATTGCCCTAAAAAAAAAAAACAAAAAAAAAACATAACCCAGTTCCTAATAGGGGACGGCTAGGTGGTGTAATGAATAGAGCACCTGCCCTGGAGTTAGGAGGACCTGAGTTCAAATCTGGCCTCTAATTAGTTGTGTGACTTTGGGCAAGTCACTTGACCCTAATTGCCCTCCAAAAAACAGCAAAAAGAAAAGAAAATCAGACTTTCAAATACAAGACTCAAGAGAACATAAAAAGGGTAAACATGAAAGAGAAATTCTAAGTTCCTTAATTAGTTGGGATATCCAAACAGCAGGTTTTCTTTTTGGGTATTTTGACTTTTCATTTCCATTGAGTATGGAATGATAAATATCAGATGGACTCTTTCTAGATTTTCCTTTCTCCTTGTAGGTCACTTCTGTCTTGAGTGTGTTTCCCAAGCTAATGTAATAGCTAATGTAATATTCAACTGTTCAGGTAATACCCAAAAAAAGGAGGATTCTAGCTGCTGCTCTAGATAGCACAATGCCCTGCAGCAAATGAAAGAAAACAAGAAACATGAGGTGGCCTTTTGCCAAACACATGCTTGCTAAGAAGGGCATGTGTTCACAGGTTCTGTCCACTGTAGGGAGCAGAGATTTCCCCAATACCACTACCTACACTCTGGATATCAGAAAATTATACTTATAGCTTAAGGACTGACAGGTGATTGTTCTTTTAAATTGTCCATATAGTTATATTTCAGCAGCCATTTAAAAATGTCATATTGGCAGACGGGAACCACTAAGAAAAACTTTCTACTTGCTAGGAGGAATGGAGCAAGAGTCCCTCCATCAGAAGCCCTAAGCAGGTGCTCCTTTCATATTTGTCTAGCTCCATGTAACTCCCTTCATTTTGCCTTTCAGTATAAACCTTCCTTGACCTCTTATTTGATATTTCTTGTCCTCCTGATTCAGAATCTACCTTGTCTCTGAAGCAGATACTGATCTTCCACCATTCGTTGCATTATGTTCAACATATATTTGCACTTTTTCAAATGGGCTATAAAGCTTCTTTGTTAACACCATGCTCCTGCTGAACTGGCATGAAAAATGTTTTAAGTATGTAGTACTGTCAGCCCTTCCTGCAGACCACATTCTTTTTGTTTTTGTAATTAATATTGTATTTATTTATTTTTAGTTTTCAGCATTCATTTCCACAAGACTTTGAGTTACCCATTTTCTCCACATCTTTCTGCTAGCCCCACCTCAAGATATCTAGCCTACTGAATACCCCTTACCATAGTCTGCTCTCTCTTATATCCTCCCCCATTACCCTCTAAATTTCTAGTAGGGCAAGATAGATTTCTATACCCCCATGCCTGTATAACATTTCCCAGTTGCATGTAAAAAACAATTTTTTAAGAAATTTGTTATTAAAACTTTGATTTCCAGATTCTTTCCCTTATTCTCTCTTCACCCACCTCCACTGGGATGACAAGCAATTCAATATCTGTTGTACACGTGTAGTTATGCAAAACATTTCCATAGTAGTTACACTGTGAGAGAATATCTATATTTCCTTCCATTATATTCTGCCCACCACTTGTTCTATATTCTACTTACACCCTATCCATTTTGAAAAGTATTTGCTTCTAACTACCCTCCCCCTCAATCTGCACTCCATTTTATCATCCCCCCTCTTATTCCCTTCCCGCCTACATTACTGTAGGGTAAAATACCCAGTTGAGTGTGTATATTATTCCCTTGTTAACCCAAATTCAATGAGAGTAAGGTTGACCCATTTCATTCACTTTCCTGCTCTTACCCTTCATTGTAACAGTTTTCTCTTGCCTCTTTTATGTGAGATAATTTACCCTATTCTATCTCTCCCATACTCCTTCCCTCATTATATTCTGTGTTCATCTCTTAATGTTTTAAAAATCATCCTTTCCAATTCAACTAATCCTGTGCCCTCTATGTATACATGTACACAATATACATACACTAAATATGGATTTATACACACACACACCCTTCTATACTTACATAATATGCATGTATACATATATATTCCCTTTAACTCTCCTCACACTGAGAAAAGTCTCATTGTTACAATTATCATTTTTCCATGTAGGAATGTAAATAGTTCAATAAGTTCCTTACAATTTCTTTTTCTGTTTATCTTCTCATGCTTCACTTGCTTCTTGTATTTGAAAGTCAAGTTTTCTGTTCAGCTCTGTTTTTTCTTTCTTTTTTTAAAAATTTATTTATTTATTTTTAGTTCTCAACATTCATTTCCACAAGATTTTGAGTTACAATTTTTCTCCCCATCTTTCCCCTACCCCCACCCCAAAATAGCAAGCCCACTGAATACCCCTTCCCCAATCCATTCTCCCCTACATCCCCCTAAACTTCTAACAGGGAAAGACAGACCTCTATACCCCAGTGCCTGTACACCTTATTTCCCAGTTGCATGTAAAAAAAAATTTTAAAAAAATTTTGGTCTTTATTAATTTGTTTCTTTACTTTTAATTTACAAGGTTCAGTTCCACAATTCTTTGAGTTTCAAATATTCTCTCCCTCCCTCCCCTCCCCACCATCTCGACATACAATCAAGTAGAGTATCTGCAAATACTTTTACATTAGGAATTAGTATGGTTATAAAGAAGGATTGTAATGGATGGAATGAACAACTGGAAAAAGGAAAGAAAACCAAATAAGAAAAAGAAAGAGAGCAGATAATTTCCTTCAATTTGCATTCAAACTCTGTTCTTTCTAGTACTTTCTCTGAATATAGACATTTCTCTACATCATGTGTCCTTTGGGGTTGACTTATAACCCTGCATTGCTGAGAACAGTCCTGTCTATCAAAGTTGGTCATTGCACATATATTGTATCTGTAATTGTGTAGAGATTTCTCATGGTTCTACTCTTCTCACTCAGCACCCGCTGATATAAATATCTCCAGGTAAATATGAAGTCCATCTGCTCCTCATTTCTTATACCATGTATTCCATTACATGCATATACCACAACTTGTTCAGTCATTCCCCAATTGATGGGCACCTCCTTAATTTCCAATTTTTTGCCACCAAAAAAAAAAGATCTGCTATAAATATTTATGTACACATGGGTCTTCCTCCCACTTCTATGATCTCTTTGGGATACAACCCTAGAAGTGGTATTGCTGGGTCAAAGGGTATGAAATTATTTATACCCCTTGGGGCATAATTGCAGATTGCTCTCCATAATGGTAGGATCAGTTCTCAACTCCACCAGCAAAGAATTAGTGGTCCAATTTTTCTACATCATCTTCAGCATTTGTCATTTTCCTGTTTTCTCATCTTAGCCAATCAGGCTGGTGAGATATGGTACCTCAGAGGTGTTTTGATTTGCATTTCCTTAATCAATATTGATTTAGAATATTTTTTCATATGCTAATAGATATTTTTAATTTCTTCCTCTGAGAATTGCCTGTTCATATCCTTTGACCATTTATCCATTGTGGCATTCCTTGTATTCTTTTAGATTTCCTGTTTCAGCCATACTATATACCAGTTTTCCCAGCACTTTTTGTCAAATAGTGAGTTCTTATCCCCAAAACTGGGGTTTTTGGGTTTATCAAACTGTAGATTACTATAGTCATTGACTGCTAATTCTCCTGTATCCAATTTACTCCATTGACCTGCTGCTATATTCCTCAGCCAGTACCAAGTAGTTTTGATGACTGCTGCTTTATCATAAAAATTAAAATCTGGTATAGCTAGTACACCTTCCCTAGCATTTCTTTTCATTAATTCCCTTGATATTCTGGTATAGCTAGTACACCTTCCCTAGCATTTCTTTTCATTAATTCCCTTGATATTCTGGACCTTTTGTTAATTTTGTTACTTTTTTCTAGCTCTATAAAGTAATTTTTTGGTAATTTGATTGGTATGTCACTAAATATATAACTTAATTTAGGTAATGTTGTCATTTTTAGCTTGACTAAATATATAACTTAATTTAGGTAATATTGTCATTTTTAGCTTGACCCAGCCAAGAGCAATTGATGTTTCTCCAGTTAGTTAGATCTGAATTTATTTGTGTAAAAAGTTGTGTTCATATAGGTCCTGGGTTTGTGATTCCCAAATATTTGATAATGTCTACAGTAAGGTTAAATGGGATTTCTCTTTCTATTTCTTGCTGTTGAATTTCATTAGAAATATACAGAAATGACAAGGTTCTATGTGAGTTTATTTTATATCCTGCAACTTGCCAAATTTATTTATTGTCTCAATTAGTTTTTTACTTGATTCCCTAGGATTCCCTAAGGATATCATCATATGATCTGCAAAGACTAATAGCTTGGTCTCTTCTTTGCGTAATTTGATTCCTTTTTCTTCTCTATTTGTTACTGCTAACTTTTCAAGTACCAGATTATATAAGAGGGGTGACAGTGCACAACCTTGTTTCATCCCTAATCTTACTGGAAATGCTTCTAGCTTATCCCCATTATATATGATACTAACTGATGCCTTCAAATATACTTTCTAGTGTTTTTAGGAGGAATGGATGTTGTATTTTGTCAAAAGCCTTTTCTGTATCTATTGAGATAATCATGTGGTTTCTGCTAGTTTTATTGTTGATATGATCAAGTATACTGATGGTTTTCTTAATATTAAATGATCTTTGGATTCCTGGCATAAATCCTTCATGAGCAAAGTGTATTATTCTTGCAATAAGTTGCTGTAGTCTTTTTGCTAAGATTTTATTTAAAATTTTAGCGTCTATATTCATGAGGGAAATTGATCTATAATTTTCTTTCTCTTTTTTTATCTCTTCCTGATTTAGGTATTAGTACCATATTTGTGTCTTTAAAAGAATTTGGTAGGACTTCTTCTTCACCAATTTCCCCAAATAGTTTGTGTTTGAATATTCCAGGACTAGAGTATTGGAATCAATTGCTCTTTAAAAATTTGATAGAATTCACTAGTAAATCCATCTGATCCTGGAGATTTTTTCCTAGGGAGTTCACTGATGACTTGTTCTATTTCTTTTTTTGAGAGGGGTTATTTAAGTAATTTATTTCCTTTTCAATTTGTTTGGGCAACTTATATTTTTGTAAGTATTCATCCATTTCACTAATATTGTCAAATTTATTTACATATAATTTGGTAAGATAATTCCTAATTGATGTTTTAATTTCCTCTTCATTGGAAGTAGATTCACCCTTTTAATTTTTGATACTCATAATTTGGTTTTCTTCTTTCTTTTTTTATCATATTGCCTAAGAGTCTATCAATTTATTTTTCATAAAACCAACTCTTAGTTCTATTTATTAATTCAATAGTTTTCTTATTTTCAATTTCATTAATCTCTCTTTTTGCTTTCATTATTTCTTATTTAGTATTTAATTGAGGGTTTTTAATTTGTTTTTTTTTTCCTAGCTTTTTTAATTTCATGCCAAATTCACTGAAATTCATTATCTCTAATTTATTCATGTATACCCTCAGGGATATAAAACTTCCCCTAAGAACTCACTTTGCTGAATTCCACAAATTTTGGTATGTTGTATCATTATTGTCATTTGATTGAATAAAGTTACTTATTGTTTCTATAATTTCTTGTTTGACCCATTCACTGTTTAGGATTAAATTGTTTAGTTTCCAATTAGTTTTTTTTTTCTTTTTGAAGGGCAATTGGGATTAAGTAACTTGCCCAAGGCCACATGGCTAGGTTTTTCTTTGTGTGTTAAGTGTCTGAGGTCGGATCCGAACTCAGATCCTTCTGACTCCAGGGCTATCGCTCTACTCACTGTGCCACCTAGCCGCCCCTCCAATTAGTTTTTAGTCTGTCTTTCCCTGGCCCTTTTTGCATATAATGTTTATTGCATTGTGATCTGAGAATGAGGCATTTGATATTCCTGGCTTTCTGCACTGAATTGTGAGGTTTTTATGCCCTAGTATATGGTCAATTTTTGCGTATGTGCCATAAACCACTGAGAAGAAAGGATAATCCTTTTTGTCCCCATTCAGTTTTCTCCAGAGATCTATTATATTTAACTTCTCTAAATTCTATTCACTTCCTTAACTTCTTTCTTGTTTATTTTGAGGTTAGATTTATCAAGTTCAGGGAGGGAGAGATTAAGTTCCCCCATTGGTATAGTTTTCCTATCTATTTCTTCCTCTTATTCAATTGCCTTCTCCTCTAGGAATCTGCATACTATCCCACTTGGTGCATATATGTTAAGTAATGATATTGCTTCATTCTCGATGGTGCCTTTTAGCAGGATATAGTTTCCTTCCTTATATTTTTAAATTAAATCTATTTTTCTTTTGCTGTATCTGAGATAAGGATTGCTACCCCTGCTTTTTTTTTTACTTTAGCTGAGGCATAATATATTCTACTCCAGCATTTTACCTTTATACTATGTGTATCCCTTTGTTTCAAATGTGTTTCTTGTAGACAGTATACTGTAGGATTATGGTTTTTAATACATTCTGCTATCTGCCTCTGTTTTATGGTAGAGTCCATCGCATTCACATTTACAGTAATGATTACTCTTTGTCTCTTTCCCTCCATCCTTTTCCCTCCCCCGCTTATGTTTTTGTTTCCTCTTTCTCCCTTCCCCTTCTTAAGGGTTTCCCTTTTGACCACCATCTCCCTCAGTGTTTCCTCCCAGTGACCCACCCTTCTTTACCTACCCTCTCCCCTTACTACTATTTCACTCCCTTCTAATCCCCCACTTCTTATCCCCACATTTCCCTCCTAATTCCTATAGGACACAATAGATTTTTATATGATAGATTTTTATACGTATCAGAGTATGTTATTCCCCCATTGATCCCTAACCAATGAGAGTAAATTTCATACAGTGCTCCTCTCCCTCCCTCCTTTCTCTCTATTTAATGAGTTTTTGTGTGTTTTCACATTGGAATCTTAAACTGAAATGATAATGTTGATATCTCTTTGAACTAGAACAAGTGAGAATAGTGTTCCAATGATGTTCCTCACCCTATTTCATTCCCCTCTAATATAGTATATTTTTATGCCTTTTTGTATGGCATGATTTACCTTTTCTGCCTCATTCTTTCCTTTTATCCCATTACTGTCCCTTTGAACCCCTTAAGAATGTTTTATTTTTCTCATGAGTTAATTCATACCCACACTCTCTATCTATGTATATCCCTTTTAAAGGTCATAATAATCATATAAATTTCAATATTGACAGTTATCAACTTCTCATATAAGGATGGAAACAGTTTGCTCTTATTGCTTTCCAAGTTATGTGCATGTGTGCATGAGTGTGCATGTGTGCATGTATGTATGTGTGAGTGTGCATTTTCTTTGTGTACCTTTTTATGTCTTTCTTCTGTCTTGTAATTAGAGATCAAATTTTCCATTGAGCTCTGAATTTTTCATCAGGAATATCTGGAAATCCCTTATTTCATTAAATGACCATCTCCTTGGCTGAAAAATTATGCTCAGTTTTGCCGGGTAGTTAATCTTGGTTGCACTCCAACTCTTTTGCCTTTCAAAATATAAAATTCCAATCACTCCAATCTTTTAATGTAGAAGCTGTTTGGTTCTGTCTAATCCTGACTGCAGTTCCACCAAATTTGAATTGTTTCTTTGTGGCTGCTTGCAATATTTTCTCCTTAATTTGTAATTCTGGAATTTCCCTTCCATATTTCTTGAAGTTTTCAAATTAGTGTCTCTTTCAGGAAGAGACTGGTGAACTTTTTATATAACTAAATTTACCTTCTGATTCTAGGACTTCAGGGCATTTTCTTTGACAATCTCTTGGAGGATGTTGTCCAGGCTGCTTTTTTTCATCCTGGCTTTCTAGTAGACCAATAATTCTTAAGTTATCTCTCTTGGATTTTTTTCTCCAGGTCAGTTGTTTTTCTAGTAAGATATTTTACAACTTCTTCCAATTTTTCAATCTTCATGTTTTGTTTGATTGAGTCTTGGTGGCGGAGTGAAGATGGCAGAGTAGAAACAGCACTTCCGTGGAGCTCCAACCCATAAATTATGTAAAAGGGTGACTCTGAATGACCTCTGGAGCTCCAGAACCCACAATATGACACTGAGAAGCTAACCTCCAACTGAAGACAGCCTGGCAGCCCAGTAGCCTGGCAGGGCTATTAGTGTCATTTTTAGCCCCAAGGCGGCTGGTCCAGCAGCCAGCTGGAGGGACCCCAGAACATCAGCAGCTGTGGCATTTCCAGAATTATCAACACATAGATGCCTAGGACAAAGTGAGAGGTCAGTGCCCTATGGACTTTGGGACTTGTTGGGAGAATGCGCCAGTTTCTTCCCATGGGGCCGAGAAGCCACTGAGGAGCTGGCACAGCTTGCAGCATGTTGCCACATTCCAGCTTCAGCTCTTGGCCTGTGAACTGTAGGAGGATCAGGTGATGAGTCTGGGGGGGTAATCGCTCTTGCTTTACCCTTCTTGGATCTGGATTGAGGTCTGGGGTGGAGGTCTTGGGGTGTGTGACCAGCTTGCCAGAGTGTGGCAAAACCCCAACGTTTGGGACAGGAGTTCCCCTGGCTGGTGGCAAAGTACTACTGTGGCAACAAGGCCAAAAGTCAAGTGATTGAGTGGCAACATACATAGTCAAAGGAAACAAAATAAACAGAAAAATGCAACATTAGATTCATATTTTGGGGGCAAAGATGATCAAAACATGGAACAAGAGGAGGTCTGTCAGAAATCCTGCACCAAAAGACCCAAATGAAAATATGAGCTCGTTATGGGCCATAGACGACCTTAAGAAACATATAAGAGCAGTGGGGGAAAAACTGGGAAGAGAAATGAGAAAGATGAAAGAAAAGTATGAAACGAGAGTCAACAGCCTGACTGAGGAGAAAAACACCTTCAAAACAGACTAACTCAAATGGCAAAAGAGGCTCAAGAAGGCAATTAAGAGAAGAATGGCTTAAAAAGCAGAACTTGTCAGATGGAAAAAAAATCTCAAAAGCTCAGTGAGGAGATTCATTCCTTCAGAATTAGACTGGAGCAAATGGAAGATAGTGACTTTATGAGAAATCAAGATGCCATTAACCAGATCCAAACAAATGAAAGAATAGAAGGCAATGTGAAATATCTCATGGGAAAAACCCCTGACCTGGAAAATAGATCCAGGAGAAACAATCTAAAATCTATTGAACTACCTGAAAACCATGATCAAAGACAGAACGTAGAAATCATCCTTCAAGAAATTGTCAAGGGGGAAGGCTAGGTGGTGCAGTGAGTAGAGTGTCAGCCCTGGAGTCAGAAGGACCTGAGTTTGGATCCCGTCTCAGACACTTAAAGCACAAACAAACAAAAAACCTAGCCATGTGACCTTGGGCAAGTTACTTAACCCCAATTGCCCTCCAAAAATTGCCCTGCTTTTAGAACCAGAGAGCAAAATAGAGGTTAAAAGAATCCACAGATCACCTCTGGAAAAAGATCCCAAAAAGAAAACTCCTAAGAATATTGTAGCCAGGTTCCAGAATTCTCAGATCAAGGAGAGAATATTACAAGCAGTTAGGAAGAAACAATTTCAATATTGTGGAAATACAATTAGGATAACACAGGTTCTTACAGCTTCTACACTGAGGGATCGAATGGCATGGAATATGATTAACTCTTGATGCATCATAGAGTCCTGGGCCTTGATTTTACTGATTCTAATTTTTAGTGAGTTGTTTTCTTCAGATATTTTTTGAAGGTCTTTTTAGAGAATAATTTTCTCCAATTACTTCACAAATTTTACTTTTTTACAGATTTGTTTTCTTTCATGAGGTGTTTTTTCCAGTTTGGTCACTGTGGATTTAAATGTATTTTCTACTTCTCTAATTTGGCTATTAAAATCTCTCTTGATCTCCTCCAACAATGCTTTTGGGGCTTGAGACCAGTTCATCCATGGTCTCAGGTGTGGACATAGAGTCCGTGGTGTCCTGAAAGTGATTTTTCTCTTTCAGACTAATAGGATTCTATTGTCTTTGGTATTCCCTTTGCAAGCTCCTTTTGGCCCATTATAATTGCCTTTTTCCTGTCTTTTAAAGTATATTTCTGCTCCTGGAGTACAGAGGGCTCTGACCCAAGCTTCCCTTTCTGGGAGATAGTTGCCTGCTTGTTGTCTTTGTCTTCTGTAGGCTCTGGGTGTCTAGATTGAGACAAAGGACAGGAGTCTCAGGGTTTCCACTGAGTTGCCTTGAGGCTCAAAGAGTAATCTGTGCAGGAGAGGTGGTCTGGCCATTACAGCTGTCTACCTCTATGCCCCTGGGTGACAGCTTAGGCAAGCTTTTGCTGGTCAGGAGAAGTAAGGCTTGTTGGAACTTCTCGTGCCTTTCTCTTCATTCTCCTTTCTGCCTTAGTTATACCCTTCCTTCTTGACTCCTAAGCCTGAGGCTATTTCCCCCATTTAAGGATTTTAGTCTCTGTAGAATGTTTATCTCTGGGTTTTCCAGGTCAGGGAGGGGGATTGGAGCAGCTAGAGTTTACTTTGTCATCCTGGCACGTGGAAAATCAGGCAGGTGATTTTTAAATTTCCAATCTGTGGGCTGATAGCCACAGGAGAAGCTGCTGTCTCTCAGGGGGTCCTGTACTTTCTCTTACCCAGCTCTAACAGATTCTCCTGTTCCATGGTGAGATGCTGGTGAGATGGCTGTGAATCACCCTTAAGTTGGGAGAGTCTGCTGGCTTGGGCTCCTTCTCACTCTGTTGTAGTCTGCTCTCTAGTCCAGGCTAGTTCTGCCCCTGCTTGCTCCACACTCTTCCTGGCCTGACCCACATGTGCACTTTCCTGGCATGGCTTCTGCCACTTTCAGTCTCCCAGTAGATTCTGTCACTGCAACATCTGTTCAGATTCACTTTTTTAAAGTTTAGTGATGGGATTCACAGAAGAGCTTGGAAAAGTAATGGCTTCCATCTGTCATCTTGGCTCCACCCCCCAAAAACACATTTTTAAAAAAAGGTTCTTTTTAAAATTTCCAGATTTTTTCCCTTAAGCCAGATTCAATGAGCATAAGGTTGTTCCATTCCCTTTCAATTTCCTGTTCTTCTCCTCCATTGTAAGAGTTTTCTCTTACCTCTTTTATATGAGATAATTTACCATAATCTATCTCCTCCTTTTTCCTTTTCCCAATAAATTTCTCTCACACATCTTAATTTTATTTTTTAAATATCATCCCTTCATATTCAACTCATCCTGTGCCCTCTGTCTATGTATACATGAACATACATAAGCCCAAACTCACATATATTTATATACACATACATCCTACTATATGTACATATATATGTATCTATACATATATATGTATACACACATATACACACACAAACACACACATATATACCTATATATATGTATGGATGCACATATATATCACCTTCAACTGTCCTCATACTGAAAACAATATTATGAGATACAATTATCATTTTTCCATGTAGAAATGTAGAGTTCAACTTTAATAAGTTCCTGATAATATCTTTTGCTTGTTTACTTTCTTAGGCTTCTCTTGTTCCTTGTATTTGAAAGTCAAATTTTCTGTTCAGCTCTGGTTTTTTCATCACAAATGCTTGAAAATTGGTGGGGGTAGAGTCAAGATGGAGGAGTAGAAACAACAATATCATGGAGCTCCAGCATACACAACTTCAAAATTATGTTATAGGGGAACTCGAAACGACCTCTGGAGCTCCAGAACCCACAAAATGACACAGAGAAGCTGACCTCCCACTGAGGACAGTCCTGCAGTGTGTCAGGGAAGAGCCAGCACAGCACTCTGGGATCTGAGCCCAGAACTGTGTGAGTCTGAGGTTTTAGCCCCAGGGCAGTAGGACGACTAGCTAGCTGGAGAGTCACCTGAACACCAGCAGCTGTGTTGTTTCCAGAATTACCAACACATAGATGCCACAGACAAAGTGAGAGGTTAGTACCCTATGGACTTTGGGATTTATTAGTTGGGAGAGCAAGTCAGCCTCTTTCCCTGGGGTGAGAAGCAGCTGAGGAGCTTCAGCACACCCACGAAAACATGCAGCAGCTCAAGTTCCTGCAATGCTAACTGTAGGGGGACCTGGCAATCAGTCTTGGGGGTAATTGCTCTTGATTTAACCTTCTTGGATCTGGATTGTGGTCTGGGGTGGAGGTCTTGGGGTGCATGACCAGCTTGCCAGAGCATGTTGGGGCTTCAGACAAGGCACTCAACTAATACCTTTGGCAGTTGGGGAAACCCCAGCATTTGGGACAGAAATAAACAGAAAATTTCAACATTAAACTCCTATATTTGGGTCAAAGAGTATCAAAGCATGGAACAGATGGAGGTCTCAGAGTTCAGAACTCCTGAACCAAAGGCCCCAAATGAAAATATGAGCTGGTTAAAGGTCATAGAGGACCTTAAGAGGGATTTTAAAAATCAAATGAGAGAAGTGGAGGAAAAATTGGGAAGATAAATGAAAATGATGCAAGAAAATTATGAAAGGAGAGTCAACAGCCTTACTGAGGAAAATAACACCTTAAAAATGGACTAACTCAAATGGCAAAAGAGGTTCAAAAAGGCAATGAGGAGAAGAATGCATTAAAAAGCTGAATTTGCCAGATGGAAAAGGAAGCTCAAAGGCTCCCTGAGGAGAATAGTTCCTTTGAATTTAGAATGTACCAAAGGGAAGCTAGTGCTGTTAAACAGATCCAAAATGAAAGAATTGAAGGCAATGTGCAATATCTTATGGGAAAAACCACTGAACTGAAAAATATATCCAGGAGAGATAATTTAAAAATTATTGGACTACTTGAAAACCATGATCAAAGAAAGAACCTAGAAATCATCCTTCAAGATATTCTCCAGGATAATTGCCTATAAGTTTAGAACCAGAGAATAAAATAGAGGTTGAAAGAATCCACAGATCACCTCCTGAAAAAGATCCCCAAAAGATCCTAAAATATTCTCTAGGAATATTATAGCCAGGTTCTATAATTCCCAGATCAAGCAGAGAATATTATAAGCAGCCAGGAAGAAACAATTTGAATATTGTGGAAATGCAATCAGGATAGCACAGGATGTAGCAGCTTCTAAACTGATGGATCAAAGGACTTGGAATATGATATTCCACAACAGCAAAGGACCTGGGATTAAAACCAAGAATCACCTACACACAAAACTGTATATTATGTTTCAGGGAAAAATATGGTCATTCAGTGGAATAGGGGACTTTTAACCATTCTTGATGAAAAAATCAGAATTGAATAGAAAATTTGACATTCAGATACAAGAAGCAAGAGATTCTTGAGAAGGTAAACTGGGAAAAGAAATCATCATGAACTTATCAAAGTTGAACTGTTTACATTCCTACATGGAAAACAATAACTGTAACTGATGAAACTTTTCTCAAAATATGAAAATAGTTGAAGAAGGGTATATGAACATATGGATACATACGTGAATCTGTGTACATATGTTTACAGGAATACATAGATAGAGGACACAGGCCAAATGTATTAGGAAAGGATGATAAGTAAAAGGTGAAATTAAGAAGTGAGAGAGGAATATAAGAGAGGAGATGGGGAGAGAAAGAATGGGGTAAACGCTTTCATATAGAAAAGGCAAGGGAAATGGTAACAAGGGAAGGGAAGAACAAGAAGGGAAGGGTACAAGGGTAACAAGGGTTACAAGGGTAACAAGAAGGGACAAAAGGCAAAAAGGCAAAACCTTATTCTCATTGAATTTGGATAAGTGAGAGAATGACATATATACTAAATAGGATATCTCACCCTACAGGAGAGTAGAGAGTGAGGAGATGTGAGAGGAGATGATGGAATGGAGGACAGGAGGGAAGGGTGGGAGGTAAGTTGGAACCACCCACTTCTGAAAAGGGATAGGATCAATGTAGGGAATAGACAAAGTAGGATTTGGGATAATAGGGAGGGAAATATAGTCAGTCTTTTACAATATATCTACTGTGGTAATGTTTTGCATAGCTACACATGCACAACATATACTGAACTGCTTATCTTCCCAGTGAGGGTGGGTGATGAGAGGTAGGGAATGAATCTTGAAGTCAAAGCTTTAAAATCCAATGTGTAAAAGTGTATAAATACTATTATTAATACTATTTTGCATATAAATGGGGAATAAGTTGTACAGGCATTGGGGCATGGAGATTCACCTTGCCCTACTGGGACAGTCAAGAGGGGTATTGGAGAAGATATGGGAGAGAGTAGATTTGATGAGGGGATGTCCTGTGGGACTGCTCTTCTGGGGTGGGGGTTAAGGAAAAATGGGGAAAAAAGTTGTCACTCAATATCTGGCAGAAATTAATGATATAAACCACAATTTAATAAAGCATTTGGGGGAAAAAAAGAATGCTTGAAAATCCTCTATTTCATTGAATGACCATATTTTCCCCTGAAGAATTATACTCAGTTTTGCTGGCTAGGTGATTCTTGGTTTTAATCCTAGCTCCTTTGACCTCCAAAATACCATATTCCAAGCCCTTCAGTCCCTTAATGTAGAAGCTACTATGTCTTGTGTTATCCTGATTGTGTTTCCACAATACTCAAATTGTTTCTTCCTGACTGCTTGCAGTATTTTCTCCTTGACCTGGGAACTCTAGAATTTGGCTATGATATTCCAAGTAGTTTTCTTTTTGGAATCTTTTTCAAGAGGCAATCAGTGATTTCTTTCAATTTCCATGTTGCTCTCTATTTCTAGAATATCAGGGAAATTTTCCTTGAGTATTTCTTGAAGGATGATTTCTAGTCTTATTTTTGATCATGTATTTTATGTAGTACAATAATTTAAAATTATCTTTTCTTGATCTATTTTCCTATTTCGAAGGGATTATTTTCTTCAGTGAGTGTATGAAATTCCTTTTCCATCTGGACAATTCAGCTTTTTAAGGCATTCTTCTCCTCCTTGGTTTTTTGGAGCTCTTTAGAAATTTGAGTTAGTCAATTTTTTAAGATGTTATTTTCCTCAATATTTTTGGACCTCTTTCAGCAGGCTGTTGACTTGCTTTTAATGATTTTCTAGCATTATTCATATTTCTCTTTCTAATTTTTCCTCCACTTCTCTCACTTGATTTTCAAAATCCTTCTTTAGCTCCTCCATGGCCTGTCACCAATTCATATTTTGGAGGCTTTTTTATGCAAGAATTTTGACTTTGTTATCTTCTATTCCTCTAGTTCCATGTTTTGATCTTTTTGTCCCCCCAAAAGTATCCTGTGGTCTTATTGAGTTTCCTCTGCTTGCTCATCTTGCCAGCCAAATATTTGGCTTTTGAGCTCTTTGCCACAGTAGAACTCTGCTTCCAGAGTGGAGAGAGCTGCATACAAAACTATTGGGGTTTTAGCAATTTCTAGAGCTATGAGAAGCACAGCCTCTTTACAGCCACCACAAGCTCTGGTACACTTACATTTCTCACCTCAGGATCATTACCCAATATTGTGATCCAGATCCAAGCAGGTCAAGCAAGAGTAATTACCCTCTGAAGGGTAACTTGGTCCCCCTATGATCTGCAGGCTAGGAGATCTGGAAGAAGCCATGTCACAGCAGCTGCAGCCACTGCATCTCTACCAACTCTTGCCCTAAGGCAGGGACTTGACCATGCTCTTCTCTACCTAGTTCTAACAGAATTCCCTACTGACCTTTTACTTTCTCTTTGGTATTTATTGGTTGAAAAGTTGGGAAACTTGCCACTGCTGCTGGTGATTCACTCACCTAGGTCTGCTCTGCCCAGTCTGTGCTGCTGGTTGAGGCCACACTGGGTCTCAGACCTCCCTGGCTTATGCAGGACTTGTTAGCCTACAGCTTGGTACTCTAGACCATTCCTGTCAACCTGTCAGGATGCTTTTAGCAGGAGATTTGTTTCTCTCTGTCACTCTGTGGGTTCTGTAACTTTAAAATTTGTTTAGAGTCATAATTTGCTTGTATTTGAGGTGGGTGGTATGGGAGCTCAGTCAAGTTCTTGCTGTTACTTTGCTATCCTGGCTCCATGCCTCCTCACCCCTCCCAAACCCCAGGCCAGATTCTTTATGGTCATGAATACATTGAAATGGTTAGGATGATGCTATGTTGCATCTGGGTTAATTTATTGCAAACATACATGACCAAATATTTCAAAAATTGATTTTCAAGGAAATTGCATTCTAAGATAAATCTTGACTTAGATTCATCATAGTATTGGCATATCACCCATTTTTTTTTTCTCTGCCCTATCTATACTAGTGATTCCAGTATTATCAATATTGAACAATGAGGTATATGAATTCTTCCTGGTGTTTTAGAAGAATTTCTTCATATCGTCTAATGGGTAATATTTCTTATTTTAAAAAGGATATCTCTAATAATTGTAGTTCCAAACCTTTCCTAACAAGTACAAAACTGTAAATACCACTTTGGTTCAAGCTATAGACTTCCTGAAAGCTAAGCCTGGTGTCTGTAGCAAATGCTCTCTACTCACCCAGAAACATGTCCTTTGGATATCACTATGAACCTTATTGTTTAGAACTGCTGACTCCATTTCCAGAAACAGCTGTACACTTCTAGTATGCCCTCAAGGTCTCTCTGGAACATTTCTGATTCTTTTGATCCGATATTCATGGAGCCATTTTTTTTTTTTAGAATCTTCAGTGCAGCTAATTTCTGTTATCTGAGAGGGGCATTATATTTTGTTGCTTACTGTGTTTTGAAGTAAGACCAATGGGGGCATAGACTAGAGAGTGCCACCTCTGTGCAAAACTGCCTAAATTGATGGATAGTTCTGAATATAAGATGTAGTATTTAACACATTTCTTGAAATGGAAATTAAATTTCAATCCCATTAAATTCTACTTTGCACATTGGCAATGTTTTTTTTTTTTCTTTTCTTACTCTGTTTTTAAGTTAAAAATAGATTATTTTAAAAAATCTATTTCACATCAAAGGGGAAAAAAAGCTCCCTGAACTAGAGGGTGAGTAAGGGTGAGCAAGATCTTACCCTCACCCTTCTATACCTTGCTGTCTCTATTTCACTGGACTTGTGTTTTAGCACATGAACCTATCTACCAGATGGATATTCACACTTTTTTTCCATTTACTTTGCGGCCATATATATATATATATATATATATACATATATATATCATATATATATATGATATATATGATATGTATCATATATATCATATATATTATATATATGTGATATATATATATATATTCTATATATATATATATATTCTTTCCTGGCTTATCACAGTCTGCATCATTTTTATTTCTTGCTCAGGAAACAGATGAAATCAATATTGCCGTTGCTAATGGAGAGAATATAGCAAACTACTGTCTCTGGTGCCACTCACAATGACTATTTTTTCAAACCTCCCTCACTTGCCCACACTTCTCGTATGAGTTGAATCCCCTCTACTATAGGAGCTTTTAATGTAGCACCTAAGGTGATAGATTTCCGGAGTTTCAATGGGGAGAAATACATTTAAGCATAACCTGTTTCCTCTGTTATTTTAATTTTATTCATTTAATAAATATTCTGAGAAGGCGTTTGTAGGCTTCACTAGACTGCCAACATGGTACATGACACAAGAAGGTTAAGAAACCCTGCTTTTCTAGAATATTAGTACATTCACTCTTTATCTGTATCCTCAGAGCCTGGCACAGTGCCTATTACATACTAGATTCTTAACAAATGTTTGTCGATTGATTGAATAATTGAGTAGGCAATGTGTGAGTGACAACCAATACATGTCAGAGATGAGCAACATTTAATAGATTCAGAAGTAAAGAATAAACTCTAACCAGAAGATAATAAATGGAATACCAGAAATCTCAGCGGAAACATTTGATTTAAAAATTCACAGAAATATACTGATTAGAGGAGTAGGCAGGATTTGCAAAATATCTGGAAAAATATTCCCAAAATGTGAAAATTCCACACAAAAAATAATTTCAGGAAAACATCAGAGATCTGGGGGATTGTATTGAAAGGGCACATATAGAATATATAACAGATATTTTCCCAAAGTAGGAAATAACTTGACAGTTATTTATGGTAACATCATGTTAATCAGGACTTCTTTTCATTCAAGTACACCCATACAGGTTGGCTAGTAAATGGGAGATTTGGAATATATGTATGTAGAGTGGGGGGAGGGTGATGACTGGATTTTCTCCACCCACATCCTGACACAGTTAATAGAGTCACAGAATATAATTACAAAAAAGTATAATAGTTGTGAGATCTATAATTTCTTTGGTCTAGGGAACTTCCAGGTGAGGACATTCTCTCTTCTAGTGAACGAACTCATTTTATCTTCTTAGAAAGGACTTGCTCATTGTTGTGGACAGTATGGCAAATTAGGACTTACACCAGGTCTTTTTGGCTCTAAGCTTGCTTTCAATACATTCTGCCTACAAGATGACAGTGTTAGAACTCCAGGAATATTAACACATAAGGATATTGCAAATCAAGTATAAATCCATTCTTACCCACTCTCATCCTCTTTACTAAATATAAACATTTCTCAATTGAATTGGAAGAGGTAATATCATTGAGTAAACTTAAAGTTGCCAACATTCAGGGGTAGCTAGATGGAGCAGTGAGTAGAGTGCTGGCCCTGGAGTCAGAAGGACCTGAGTTCGGATCCGGCCTCAGACACTTAATGCACACACAAACAAAAACCTAGCCATGTGACCTTGGGCAAGTTACTTAATTCCAATTGCCCTCCAAAAAAAATTGCCAACATTCCTAAAGGCTTAAAATATTAAGTTCTGTGGGTAGTGTAAGAGATAATAATCAAGAGGTATAGTAACACTTTTCCATCCTGTGACTGGATCAACAATACTAGGGTCAAAGGAGAGGTGAAATTTCTCCCCTCCTTTTAAAAATTCATCAGGAACCAAATAGGAATGTTCATCTCATCTGTTTTGAAAATTGTCTAAATTTCATTACATATTTAAAATAGACATATTTGCAAACTTTACACATTCCAATTAAAATACTGCTGGATTTGGAGGCAGAGAAATTGGATTCTAATTCCACTTCAGTCACTCACTATCTGTGTTACCATTTGACAAGTCATTTAACCTCTCTGGGATCTAGTTTGCTCATATGTTAAAAATTATAAGGGGTGAACCTAAATAATATTAAATCTTCTTTGAAGTACTTAAGTATAACTCTGAGCTAAATTAGTCAAATTTCCTCTTTGTATAAACTACAACACCCTGGGAGCAAGTTAAGATTTTTTTTTTTTGCAAATTCTATTAGATTATGCCCGCCCCTGCCAAGCTCCAGAATACTAGTGGTTGTACATAGTGTCTTGAACAAGTTAAATAAAAAAGTCACTTAGTATTCCACAAACAATTTTATATCAACTCTGTAAAAATAAAAAAGTAAGTTATTTCCTTCTTTAAATTCTCAAAGTTTGCATTGTATAATAATTAGGAGATGGTATATCAGAATGTTAGGCTTTGCAAAACAGAAAATTATGTTTAGAATTTGTGAAATTCCTAGTTGTATAATTTCTCCTCTTTATTTTTCTTCTCTTCTTTCTCAATATTCTTCTAATTTCTCTACTTTTGTTTTCTAGAGTTTCTGATGGCATTCTTGTGTATACTGTATCATCCCAGAGGAATCATCAAATTGGCAGAAGGAATTTGATATTTAGCTTCTGCCCTCCCTTTACATTCCATTCCTCTTCTCATCAGGGTAGTTTCCTATGTCCCTGGCAGAATGTCAGTGAAAAAAAAAGAATTCATGTGGTGTTATTCCAAAGCTTGTGGGTGGCATGAGCCTACATAAAAGATTATCATAGCTTTTTCAAATACCAGAGAAAAATGACTCTGCAATGCCCCCAAAGCTTAAATGTTGGAAAGAAGAATTGTGAAAGAGTTAAATACATAAATAAAAGTTAAAACTGGAGATATGATTGAGTTACCCCATGAGTCAAGGAGTAACCTACCCCTGAAAATGAAATGCCCCACAAATGAAAAATTAAACATTAAATTAATGTAAGCTTGTGGTTAATTTTTTACATAAATCTATATCTCAACTTACTGATACTGAGCAGGGAATTCTGGGAATATTTCATGTTGCTTTAGTAGGAATATTAAGCAACTGAAAAACATTCGATAGCAGTGTGGATCCTGTATATTATTGTCAGCTGCCAGTCAATGAGATTCCACATGTATATCTGCTGTCACTTAATATGAATGCTAACACTCTTTTTCTGACATGGAACATAAGAATATTTAACAGAGAACAGATAAATTGCCACCAAGAACGTAATCTGACAAGTTTTCAGAAACATGTTGAGTATCAAAGACTGATTTCCAGGGCAGTGAGTGAGAAGATAGTATAGAAAGCCTGAGCCATATTCATCAAATTCTAGTCCTCTGTATTTACCAAGACATGAAATTGAAAAGGAAAAAAGAAACAAATAAGTTAAATATATTTAAAAAGTAAAAAAAGAATTTTGTTGTAGCAATAATTCTATAAACATAAACCTCAAAAAATACACATACAGGGGTGGCTAGGTGAAGCAGTGAGTAAGAGTGCCAGCCTTGGAGTTGGGATGACCCGAGATCGGATCAGAATATGAGCACCCACACATAAATAATGACTGGCCATGTAACCTTGAGCAAGTTACTTAACCCCAATTGCTTAAAAAAAATACACATACATCTATTTGTAAATATGTTAATTTGATAAATATACTAACCCACTGAAAGGAAAGATTTAACCAAAAGCAAATATAATAATACTGTATTCAGAATTCAGATCTGAAAAATTTCATTTTTTTTCTAGAATACAATCCAATAAATACATAAAAGTTTCTTAGTTCTATCATTTCAAACATATCACAAAGACCATGCTCACATATGTTCATAAGACAAACCTGCAGGACCTTATTTGTATTCTCTGTACTCTTCTTTTGTGAATACTTATAATTATCTTGCTTATCCTAACTCCTAATCCTTGTTGTCATTGTAGTTGCTGCTGCTGCAGCTGTTTTTCAGTCATGTCAGACACTTCATGAGCTTGTTTGGCATTTCCATTGCAAAGATAATACAGTGGTTTGTCATTGCCTTTCCTAATTCATTTTACAAATGAGGAAACTTAGGCAAACAGAATTACGTGACTCGCCTATAATGTTAACACAAAATGAAGTGGAACGATTCTAATTTTAGAAAAAAATATAGCTGACAATTTGACCATGAAGGAGGTAGACAGGAGAGCTCACAGATCAAAGCTATATGAAATTATTTAAGAGGAAATAGTTCAATACCTCAAATAACTTCTAAGAGCATCACTATATTACAGTACAATATACTAAAGTTGAAAATACTGATGAGGAAGTGTAAAGCCAATCACAAGCAGCTCTCCTGAGGACTGCTGCTGTGAAAAACTTTGAGGATCTAATCACATACTGTAGAGAATGCTCCATTTCTTCAGCAGTAAACTAAAGCACAACATTCACAAGAGCATTATATAACTATTTATTACTTAGGTGTCCACATAGTCTTAAACAAAATATATAATTCAAAAAGTCACACTCTCCTCAAACAGTATAGAATACCCAAATACAGTCTTCTTTCATCTTGAATCCAGGCTGGCTTCCAATCATCCTTAAAGGATAGCAGAAAGTAAAAACACCACGCACACCTAGGTCACAGTAAGTTACATATCATCAATCAGCACTGAGTAGCTATATAAATTCTCTTTTCTTCTTAACTTCCAAACCCCATGACTCCTCTTCCAAGTCCCAGCTTTTGCCTTGATTCATCCGACTATTTCCTGAATTCACAGATAGGCACCTCTCGATTCCTGTTCCAAATCGCAGCTCATAGGGACTGCTCCACCCAAAACTCTTCACAGTCTCTGTTTCTAGGAAAACAAAGCTCAACAGAATTACAATAGTATTTACACACATTGCCAGCACTATCATCTCAATTCACTTTTTGTCTGAGAAATCAACACAAATCAACAGTGCTTCTGTCTGACAAAATAACACCAACACAGAACAACAGAGTGCCAATATCACAAACATTCTTCCTCTTTGCTCTGCCTGCTCCCAGCTCATGCTCAAGCTTTTATCTGCTCTGCTCCTTCTGCTCCACCCTACCTGTTCTGCCCTTCCTGTTCTGCCATTCCTGTACTGCTCTTTCTGCAAGTTCCTTCCACTGTGGGTTCCATGTGATGACATCAGTCATATTAAGGGCAGAGAAGGTTTCCAATTTCCCTTAGGCCTATTAAGGGCAGCACAATGTATATTGTTTCCCAACAAAGACTTGAAATAATCAAAAGCAAGACTCAAAGGCTCTTGAATAATGAAAAAGCAGCTAAGTATTACTTTGCTTCCCATTAGAACAAATCATAAAGAATGGGTTAAAGAAATTTGAGATACTCTCTCTAAGATAGTAGCAATGTAGAGAAGACTTTAATATTTTTATTTCATCCTAAATTGTCAATTTTAAGGGGTATTTAAATGGAAAGATTGCAGTTATCTTAAAATCCTACACATTTGGGACACCTCCTTTTCTCATGATGTGAGGTGCTGTTGTAACAACTTATAAATGAATCGGGAAATTTCATTAAGCTTATTTAAAAGAAAATGTAGATTTAAGATTAAAAAAAGTATATTAGATATCCTAAAGTTTTTAGTACAATTTTAAGCTTTAATAGATTTAACAAATTAATACAAAGTTTAAAAGATTAAAATTGCCTTAAGAATTTTGGGAAACCCCATATTCTCATTCTATAATTTACCACTAACTGATGGTAACTGAATTCTCTAAACTTAGTTATAATTTTCATATGACAACTTTTGGAAATTCATGTGTAGATTTTACTATCATTTTTTTTTTTTTGCTTTTTGGAGGGCAATTGGGATTAAGTAACTTGCCCAAGGTCACACAGCTAGGTTTTTGTTTGTGTGTGTTAAGTGTTTGAGGCCGGATCCGAACTCAGGTCCTTCTGACTCCAGGGCCGACGCTCTACTCACTGCGCCACCTAGCCGATCCTATCATTTTTTAAATATTGTTTTTTTGGTTCTTCCAGTTGTTCTCAAATTATTATTATTGTTGTTATTTTCAGTTTGCACATCCCTCTCTTTTAAAAGCTTTCAGTAATATTTTTTACCAATTGCATAAAAAAACACCTTCCCTTTTTTTTAAAGCTGAAGTTCTAAATTGTGTCCTTCCCTTTCACCTCTCACCCCTTCTCTCTCCCTGAAATAGAAAACAATTTAATATAGGTTACAAATGTTCAGTCATGCCAAACATGCTTTAGTATTAATCAAAATTTAAAAGGAAACACAGCAAAGAAAAACAGAAAGAAGTTAAAGAAAGTGAAAAAATAGTATGCTTCACTTTGCAGACCCTATCAGTACTCTCTTTGGAGGTGAGCAACATTTTTCATCAAGTGTCTTGGAATTGTTCCAGATCATTGTATTGCTGATAACTAAATCATTCATAGTTAATTATCACACAGTGTTGCTGTTACTGTGTACAATGTTCTTCTGGTTCTGCTCCTTTAATTCTGTAGCACTTGATGCAAGTCCTTCCAGGTTTTTCAGAAATCTGCTTGTTCATCATTTTTTTAAACACAATGATATTCTATTACAATCCTATATCACAAATTGTTCAGCTCTTCCCTAATTGATGGGTGTCCACTCAATTTCCAATTTTAGCCACTACAAACACAACTGTTTATATGTATATACATATAAATATACATACACACACATATATATACGTATACATGTAAAAAAGACCAATAAGCATATATATATATCTATATATATATAGATATATATATATATATATATATGGAGAGAGAGAGAGAGAGAGAGAGAGAGAATTACATATCTATCTATCTATATACCTATATCTGCTTGTTGGTCCCTTTCCCTTTTAGTAAGGAATCTTTGTGATATATTTTTGGGATACAGACTTAATAGTGGAATTGCTGGGTCAAAGGGCACACATTGTTTGACTGACCTTTGAGCATAGTTCCATATCATTCTCCAGGAGATTTAAATCACTCCACAACTTCACCTACAATGCATTAGGATCTCAATTTCACAACATTTTATCTAATATTTTTCCATGTTCCTTTTCTGTCATATTTGCTAACTTAATAGGTGTGAAATGGTGCATCAAAGTAGTTTTTGTTGGCATTTCTCTAATAAGTAGTGGCTTACATACTATTTTCATATGATTATAGATACCTTTGATTTCTTCATCTGAAGACAGTCTGTCCATATCCTTTTACTCTATCAATTGTGGAATGGCTTGCATTCTTATATATCTTAAAGTTTGTACCTTTTAAATTGGAGACTGACTGTGGACTATCCAACTAAACTCCCAAATCCTTAAGTAATTTTTTAAGACTATGAATTTTATTTCATAGAGCTAGAAAAATTATAGCAAATTTCATCTAGAAGAAAAGTTCAAAAATAACTCAGGAATAAGTGGGAAAAAAAAACTGAGGGAAAATGATTAGTGGCACCAGATCCAAAATTCTATTTCCATGAGCTATTCATCCAAACAATCTGTTAAGAAAGAAATAGAGTGGTAGATTAGTGGAACAGATCAAGTACAGAATACACAGTAGTAAATGACCATACTTGTCTTATCTAGTGAAGTCTAATGTAGTCTAATCTAGACTAGTGGTTGATAAAAGCAAAGATAGATTCAAATTTGGGGGATAAAAATTCATTTTTTGACAAAAAAATTGCTCAGAAAAATGGAAAGCGATTTAGAAGAAACTAAATGTAAATCTATATCTTACATACATATGAATATAAGTTCAAAATGGGTACATGATTTAGACATAAAGGGTGATACACTGGCTAAGTTAGGGAAACGTGAAATAGTTAACTTGTCATATCTATAAATAAGGAAAGATTTTATGAACAAGAAAAATATAGAGACCATCTCAAGGTATAAAATGGATACATTTAATTGTATTAATTTTTTTAATTGCACAAATAAAACCAGTGGAGTCAAGATAAGAAAGAAAACAGAAAACTGAGGCAAAAAATATAGCAAGTTTTTCTGATAAAGACATCATTTCTCAGATACACATGCATACACATACATATATGTGCATGTATATATGTATGCAATATATACTTGATTATGTTTTGTATATGTGTGTATATGTTTGACTTTGTTCTATATGTGTGTATGCATGTGTATTTATATATAGAGAGAATGGAATCAAATATGTATGTGTATATACATTCACATTCACATACATATGCACATACACATACACATATCCATATGCATATACAGGCACATATTCAAAGAATACACATATACACAATCATGTGATGGATAGGAATGTATAATGAGTGTGTATGTATGTCCATATGCATATATACACATGCAGCGTATCTACATATGTATGTACATATACATATATACATACATGTGCATATGTATATGGATACATACATGTGCATATGTATATGTAAGTCTATGTATATAGATCTATCTGAATATAAGCCATTATTTAAATGATCGTCAACATCTATGAACAGGCGGTTTTCAGATGAAGAAATCGAAGTTGTCTATAGTCATAAAAAGTTCCAATCATTGTTGATTATAGAAATGAAAATTAAAACAATTCTGAGATACTACCTCATACCTATCAGACTGACTAATATGACAAGAAAGGAAAATGACAAATATTGGAGAAGGTGTGGAAAAATTAGGACACTAAAGCCCTATTGGTGAACTTGTGAAGTGATCTAAACATCCTAGGTAGGAATTGGGTAATATACTCAAAGGGTTACAAAACTGTGCACACCCTTTGATCCAGCAATACCAGTACTAGGTCAATATCCCCAAAAGATAAAAAGAAAAGGATATGTATATACTAAAAATATTTATTGGAGATCTTTTTTGTGGTGGCAAAAGTTGGAAATTGAAGGTATACTGATTAGGGAATGGTGGTGGGGTGGTTAGGTGATGCAGTGAATAGAGTATTGGCCCTGCAGTTGGGAAGACCTGGGTTTCAATCTGGCCTCAGACACATAACACAAAACAACCTAGCCATGTGACCTAAGGCAAGACACTTAACCCCAATTGCTCTCCCAAAAAAAGGCAAAGACCAATTAGGAAATGGTGGAATATGTGGTATGAGATTTTGATCTAATATTAATCTTGTATAAGAAATGACAAACAGGATGGTTTTTAGAAAGACTATGGAAGTCTTATATGAACTCAGGGAAAGTGAATGAGCAGAAACATTAGAACATGCTACACAGAGAAAGGAATATCTTATTAAGAAGACTTGTAAATTATGTGGCCAGTCTTAACATTTAAAACAGTCCAAGACAATTCTGATGGACTCTTGAGAAAGAACCAATGTAGTTTGAATGCAGATTGAAGAACACTTTTTAAATATTATTTTTATTGTCATTTTTCTTGTCCATTCTTTCCTTTGGAATATTACTATTATGGCTATGTTTTGCATCACTGTATACATACATATATATATATATATATATATATATATATATATATATATATACTCTATATCAAAGCGCTTGCCTTATTAAGGAGGGAATGGGGAGAGGGAGAGAAATGTTTTAAAAATAAATGTTAATATTCTATGTAACTTAAAAAACAAAATATTTTAAACAATTATAATTTGAAGATGAGTTGCTAATGCACATAAGGAAAGTAAGTTGCTTTTCCAGGAATCAAGACCTTCAAAAATTTAATTACTTCTGTGTATAAGCATCATCATTGAGGCAGCAGAGTCTCCCTGCAACCTTACAGTGTCCTCCTTTTACCTCTATGATCAAATATCAGTTGCCTTTTTTGGCATTCAAAACCTATAATCTAACACCAACCTATCTTTCCATCCTTATTATGCATTACTAACCTCTACAAACTCAATGTTCTAGCCAAACTGGCTTTTTTGCTCTCTATCACACATGATATTACCTTTGCTGGCTCTGAATATTTTTGTAGGTTGTCTCCTGTGTCTGGAGACAGATTCTTCTTCCCCTCCACTTTGTTTCCTTTAAACCTCAGTTTAAACATTAAGTTCTCTCTGAAATATTTCCGACTCTCCCAGCTGCTGGTGCCTTTCTGCCAAAAATTAGCTTGCATATATTTTACATATAGCTATATATGAGCTTCTTTTGACAGAGAATGTTTTATTTTTGTCTTTTTAGCTCCAGTACTTAGCATAGTGCCTAGCATACAGTGTGTATTTTAAAATGCTTACTGATTCATGTTATAGTGTATAGTAAAATAAATAAGCATTCAAGTGTCTGCTCTGCACAGACGGTGTTAAATGTTGGAGTACATAAATCAAAGAAAAAAAGAGCCCCTGCTCTTCTGGATACACACACACGTACACACACACGTGTGTGTGTGTGTGTGTGTGTGTGTATATATATATATACATATATACACACATATATATGCATGTATGTATATATGCATATATTTCTGTATATATGGATGCATATACATGTATATATCTGCATATATTTGTATATTTATATACATATAATTATACAGTTGTGCACAATCACACAATCATTCATATATATATGACATACATACACACATATATATAAATATATATATGTATGCTTGTGTACCTACATGTATATACATATGTGTGTATGTCTACAAATTTGTTTATGTGTAGTAACAGTCACTGAGTGAAGTAACAAGAAGTAAGGCTGACAAAGACTTCTTGTAGAAGCTAAGATTTTAGTTTATACTTGAAAAAAGAAAACAGCCAGGGAAACCAAGAGTAGATATGAAAAGGGAAAGAATTCCAAGTGTGGAGAAAAGCCAATAAAAATGTAATTTAGAGATAGAATAACATATTCATGAAAAAAAAAAAAAACCAGGCCAGTATAACTGGCATATAGAGTATATGGGAGTAACATGTAAGAAAGCTGGAAAGAGAGAAAGTGATCAGGTTATCAAAGTTTTGAAAAGCCAAACAAAAGATTTTATATTTGTTCCTATGGTAATGTGAGCCTACTGCAATTTATTGAATGTGTGGTGAGATGGTGGTGGTGGTGGGCATTGAGAAATTGTGACATAATTAGACCTGCACTTCAGTAAAAACTATGGAGAACAGTACTATCACTTAATGATAGATGTGAGTGAGGAGAGATTTGGGACAGGCATATCATCCAGGAAGACTATGATTGTACTAGTCCAGGCATTAGGTGATTAAGATCTACACAAGGATAGTGGCATTGTCAGAAGTATTGTTTATTGATTGTATTCAGATCTAGAAGTGGATTTGAGGTAAGAAAGACCTATGTTCTAATACCAGTTGTGGTATACATTTGATTTGTGAGCATGATCATGTCATTTTGTGCCTCTGCAAATCATTTATGTTTTCATCTATAAAATGCACATAACAGAGGCACCATTATAAAAGTTGCCTCTTGATTCTTAAAAATAAGAAGACGTAGGGTTTAAGTCCCATCTCTGACACATTTTGACTATGTGTTCCTGGCCTACTCATTCTAGGAAATCCTTCAAAGCACGAAATGTGAGAATTGTTAACAATTTATTGGTAGAAACTATAGTGCATTACCATATGAATGAAATCACAATTTTTGGACTAAAATTAAAAAAAAATGTGCTTGCATTTACCTCATGATAGCACTGTGAAGTGCAAAAGACCCATGAGAAAAATACTTTGAAAACTTTTAATGAATATGTTAATATCAATTATCTATTATAAAGGGAAATCTTTGAATATTCAGTTATTTTGTTTGTATCCAGGAAAGATAGCTCTCTGATCTTAATTTTAATGTCTTATTAAAAATTGTTCTAGCTTGTCAAATATATCCTATTACATACAAATGTGCATACATGCAGATATTCAAAAGATAGAACACTTGCTTAATATAATTGTCAGTTTGTTCTTATAATCCCTTCTCATTTTTTTTTTATTTTAAATGTTGCTACTTGTCATATTTGTAGATCGGATCTGGAATTAGATAATTCTACTGCTTTGACCTTTGTGATGAAAAACAATTATTATAGGTGAATGATTCAAATATAATGTATACTGAAACACTTTAACCCACCAGGTTCCATTAGGAAATCTTGATTTAACATAACAAAAACACTCCCTTAAAGAGCATCATATGTGAAGCAGGGTTGAAGTTTAGAAGAATTTAGGTCAGCAATAATCTAATCTATTACCTTTTAGATGTCCCACCCACACCCAATCAGAATGAGATTATTGACATTATTTCCAAAATTCTGCTTCCAACCAAAACCTGAGAATTACTTTCTTTTATTTAACAGCTTAGTTTTGCATCTCATTTGGGGAAACTTATCTAAAGGATCTTACTGCTTAGCAGTGTTGTTTTTCTCTAATGCTCTATTTTAACTATTTTTTCTTTGCGCAGAATCATGTGGTCTAGCATTATGTAGTTTATTGTGCCACTTGGGAAATTTATAAAATATAATTGAGAGGCAGAGTCAACATGGTAGATTAGAGGCAGCAACCCAACTGAATTCTCTCAATATTCCCCTCTAAACAATTTTAAAACAATATGTCTGATAAAATGTTCGAGTGCTAGAAGCAACAAAAGTTTAGGGTGAGACATTTTCTAAACCAAGAAAACTTAAGGAGGTCAAAAGCAGAGGTCTGTGAAACTAAAATAGCATACAACCAAGGGTGTACATGGCACAACTACATATGTGGGCTATGGGAGTGACTACAATACTGGTGATGGAATGGGGTCAAATGGCTTCTCAGAAAAAAAAAAAAAAATTACAGGGCACTCTGTAGGTGAGTATATCCAGGTGTCACTAACTGGCAACTCTATTGCCCATACACAGTTCTATGTCACATTTCCAGGGCCAAGAGGAATACTAGCACTTCCAGCAGCAGGAAAGGAGGGGATCTTCCCAAGTAAGAGCAGAGCACAGATGAAAACAGTGATTAAACCTCTCCCTGGTCATACCACCTTGAAAATAATGAAAATGAACAGACTCACGTAACCACTCCTGAAAACAGAATCAAGAAAAAGACCAAAGCTTAGGACATGAACTCACCCAAATTTAAAATAAAAATGAGGAAACAACATCATTCACAGTTACAATCACTATAGTGGCAGCAAAGACCAATACACAAACTCAGAAGAAGACTATAAAATGAATATATTTACAAGAAAAGCCTCAAAGAAAAATACTAATTGGAACCAAGTCGATTAAGAATTCCTGGAAGAGCTAAAGCAATGGGAAATAGTGAAAATAGGGGGGAAACAAATAGAGTGATGGAAGAAATTCATGAAAGAAGAACAGCTTAGTATAATAGGTATAGAATTTTTCTAAATAAATTAATGTTGTAAAAGAAAAAAAAATGATCTAATGTTAAAACGAGACATAAAAATTCACTAAAATGCTCTTTGGAAAGCAGAATTGGCCAGATTTGAAATAAGATTAAAAAAAACTCACTTAAAAATTCTTTAAAAATATGTATTGGAGAAATGGAAGCTAGTGATTCCATGAGACATCAAGAAACAATAAAACAAGATAAAAAGAGTGAGAAAAATGGAAGAAAATGTGAAATATCTCATCAGAAGAAAAAAAAAATAGGTAACCTAAAGAGATCTAGGAGAGATGAAATAAGAATTATCATACCTCCTTAAAACCATGATGAACAAAAGAGCTTAGATATCATATTTCAAGAAATTATACAGGAAAAGTGCCCCAAAAATCTTTTGGATAACAGCAATTGAATAGGGATAGAAAATGGAAATTGAAAGAATACATAAATAGGAATAGAAACAGCGCATCCAAGGCACTCTCCCCACAGATTACCTCCAAACTATGTAAAAGGGGTTTCTGAATAACTTCTGGAGCCCCAGCACCCACAAAATGACACAGAGAAGCTAACTTCCCATTGAGGACAGCCCAGCAGCCCTGCAGGAAGGACCAGCACAGCACCCCCAGAGCACTGCTCAGTGCACAGTGTGCGGGTAGCTGAGCACAGGTCCACCTGAGTTGCGGTTTTAGCCCCACGGTGGCCGGGCCAGCAGCCTGCCAGATGGACCCCAGAACACCAGCAGCTGTGGCGATTCCAAAATTATCAACATAGACATGCCTAGGACAAAGTGAGAGGTTAGTGCCCTATGGACTTTTGGAACAGTATTTGGGGAACGCGTCGGCTTCCTCCCCTGGGGACTAGAAGCCACTGAGGAGACACACCATTTTGTAGTTTTCAGAGGCAGCTCCAGCTCCTGGCCTGCGAACTGTAGGGAGATCCAGCGATGAGTCTTGGGGGGTAATCGCTCTTGCTTTAACCTCCCTGGATCTGGATTGTGATCTGGGGTGGAGGTCGTAGGTAGGTTTCAAGCTTGCCAGAAATGGAAGTTGTCCCCCCACACATTTGGGAAAAAAGTTCACCTGTCTGGTGGCCCAGCCATATTGTGGCAACAAGCCCAAAAATCAAGTAATTAAGTGGCAACATGCCAAGGCAAAGGAAACAAATTAAACAGAAAAATGCAACCTTAGACTCCTGTTTTGGGGGCAAAGAGGATCGAAGCATAGAACAGGGTGAGGACTGTGAGGTCAGAAATCCTGCTCCAAAAACCCCAAAGGAAAATATGAGTGGGTTACAGGCCATAGAGGACCTTAAGAAGGACTTTAAAAAGGCATTGGGGCACAGAGATTCACCTTCCTCTAATGGAAAAGTCGAGGGGGGTATGGGAGAGGATGTAGGAGAGAGGAGATTGTAGGAGGCAATATCTTGTGGGACTGCTGTTCTGGGAGGGCGGGTGGGGGTGAAACGGGGGAAAAATTGTAACTCAGGATCTGGAGGAAATGAATGATGTAAAACAGCAGTTAATAAAGCATTTGTTTAAAAGAAAGAATACATAAATAGCCTCATGAATGAGATCTTAAGAAGAAAATTCTGAAGAATATTCAAAAGTTTTCAGGTCAAGGAGAAAATATTACAATTGGTCAGGAAAAACAATATCATGGGATGTCAGTCAGTATCATATAGGTTTTGTTGCATACACCTTAAGAAAAGAGGACTTGGAATATGATAATCCAGAAAACAAAAGAGCTAGATTACAACCAAGGATAATTTACCCAGAAGTAGAATCCTTAGTATAATCCTTCAGACAAAAAATATGAATATATAATAAAATACAGCATTTACAACCATTCATGATGAAAAGCCCAGAACTGGATAGAAAACCTGACATTGAGACACAAGACCCAAAAATTCCTAAAAAGTTAAATATGGAAAAAAAATCATAAGTCATTCAATAAAATTAAACTGTATTCATATATAAAAAATGTCACATGTGATTTCTAAGAAAGTTACCCTTTTTTAGATTGGTTAAAATCTGTTCACATAGAGGGTATTAATGTGAGTCAATTATGTTAGCTTAATCTCAAAAAAAATGAAGGGGTGAAAAAGAGGTATGCATTAAGAGATGAGGGAAGGGAGAGGCAGAATGGGGAAACATTTCTCCAAAAAATAGAGATACTCAAGGAAGCGATTTTACAGTGGTGTGGACAATGCATGATGAGTGGTGGGCAAGGCTGGAAATGCATTCTCATTGGAATTGGTGCAAAGAGGAAAGAATAAATACACAGACATAATTGCATGTAGAAATCTATCTTCCCAATAGGGAAAAAAAGTGGGGAAGCATATAAGATGTGGGAAAAAAAGATAAGGGGTAATATAAAGAGTGAGGGAGATTAAGGGAGGCATTGGTCAGAAACAAAACAATTATGGAGATGGACAGGATAAAAAGAACGAAAAATAAACTGAATAAATTTCAATGAAGGGAAAGAGACAGTAATCATAAACATGAATATAAATGAAGGAATTCACCCATAAAAAGAATCATATAGCAGAATGAATTAGAAGTCAGGATCTAATAATAATGTTGTTTATGAGAGACATACTTGAACCAGATAAGCACAGAGCTAAAATTAAGGACTTGAGCAGAATCTTATTTTCTTCAGGTAAAGTATAAAAAAAAAGCCAGAGATAGTGATTATGATCTGAGATAGTGCAAAAATAATAGACCTAATTAAAGGAAATAATCAGAGAAACTACATTTTGCTAAAAGGTATCATAGACAAGGAAGTAATGTGAAATCATGTTACAGCAATTTTCTTTAATAAAGATTTCATTTTTCATATATATAGAGAAGAGAGTTTGATTTGTAAAAACTAAAGCTATTCCATAATTAGTAAATGGTCAAAGGATATGAACAGGCAGTTTTCAGAAGAAATCAAAGCTACCTATTATCCTACGATCAGATACTTTAAATCACTATTGATTTAGTGAAATGTGAATTAAAACAACTGAGGTATCACCTCAAACTTATAAGAAATAACTAATACTGGAAAGGATGAGGGGAAATAAGTGCACTTATAATTTCCATAGAGTTGTAAACTAGTCAAACCATTCTGAAGAAAACTTGCATGTCCAAGGAGCTACAAAATTCTGCATATCTTTTGACTAAGTCATAGAATTACTAGGTCTGCAGCCTAAAGTGATGAAAGAAAAACAAATAGAGCCTACATGAATAAAAATAGTTAAAGCAGTTCATTTTTGGCAAAACGAAACAAAACTGGAATTTGAAGGGATGCTTATCAATAGTGGAATGGTTGAACAAATTGTGGCATAGAATTATGATAGAGTACTATTGTGCTATGAGAACTAACTGGAGAGGTGGTTCAGGAAAACAAAAAGAAAATACCAAAAAAGAAAGCAACAAAATGGCAAGACCTATAAGAACTGATGTAAAGTGAAGTGAAAAGACATGGGTGTTCATTGTATACAGTAATAACAATGTTGTGATGATTATCACATGTGAAAGACTCGGCTACTTTGATCTGTGCAACAGTCTACAACAATTCTAAAGGACTTATGATAAAAAAAATGCTATCTATCTCCAGAGAAAGAAATGATGAAATGAATGAAAATTTAATTATATTTGTCTCACTTTAACTTTCTTGCTCTTATTATTTATCTATTTATTTGTTTATTGCAATATGACTTATATGGAAATGTGTTTGGCCTGATTCTACATATATAATTAATACCTTATCCCTTCCCTTTTCAGTTGGTGGCAATCAGGGTATTCAAGGGAAGAGAGAATTTGGAACTCAAAATTTCAAAAAAAAATAATGTTAAAGTAAATTATTCATTTTAAAAATTAAATTAAATTGGGGTGGCTAGGTGGCGCAGTGAATAGAGTGCTGGCCCTGGAATCAGAAGGACCTGAGTTCTGAGGCGGCCTCCGACACTTAATCCATACAAAACAAACAAAAAAAACACCTAGCCATGTAACCTTGGGCAAGTTACTTAACCCCAATTGCCCTAAAGGGGTGGCTAGGTGGCGCAGTTAGTAAGAGAGCTGGCCTTGGAGTTGGGATGACCCAAGATCAGATCCGGCCTCAGAAAATGAGCACCCACGCATAAATAATGACTAGCCGTGTAACCTTGACCAAGTTACTTAACCCCAATTGCTTTAAAAAAAATTAAATTAAATCAATATCAATAATATTCCACAAGTAGAATAAAAACCTGTAAATTTGAACTAAGAATTTGAACTCTGGCTTTTTATATTTCTGAATATAGCATGCCAGTAAGTGTCCTCCATTCTACTTCCCTTTCATCAATAATGAATTATGCACCCAAGAACAGTCAGGTTCAATCCTTTATCTCAAACTGACTATGACATAGAATAAAATACAGCAAAATGATTAACTTTCTATATAACATCTGAATTTTTAGGAACCAAGAAATTAGTGGAGTAGCAAGGTCCTGGCAGAGTGGCAGTAGAACATCATTGTCCCTTATCACACCTGCCAGGAAAAAAAAAAAAATAATGGTATACCTTTCTTCATATTCTCAGCAAGTAGAGGTCTGACAGCTAGTTGTCTCTCTACCTAGGTTTCTCTATCTCCATCACTCAAGCTGATCTTTCCAAGTATGCCCAAACCAAAACTTAATTTAAAAATCTTGTGTGTTGAAATTCTTATTCCCATTCACATCACAAATTGTTGGTTTTCATTCTGCTCCCTATTTTGCCCAGTCTAGAAGTGCAATAGCTACTCAAAAGCCCATTTAATTTTTTTTAGGATAAAATATTTTACCTGCTTCATTTTTTTTCTGTCTCATATTGACTGTCCCTTTCTTAGTTCACTCACTTTGCTCCCTGAGCTCAGTATATCAGTGCCAAAATTAATGTGATACCCAACCACTTTAGTTTGAATGCAGCTTAGTAAAAGGAATTAAAGCAATGTGCCTCAAACCTGGCTTTATCTCTTTCTTTACAAAAGATAATGCCTGTGCCTAGTGTTTTCAAATCAGAAAAATTTCATAGGACTCAAAATTAAAAATAAGTGGAGAAGAGAAAATAAAAAAAAGAAGCAGTTTGCATAACTTTCTGCACATGTTCTAATTCTAGATGAGAAATAATATTAGATTTTCCACTAAGCTGACAAAAATACTCACAAATGTATTGATTCTTTTCTTAGGGGTGTTTCTCAAAGCCTGGGCCTGATCAATGACCTGAGGGCAATCAGACAGCTGGGGAGTAAAAGCCGGTGGGTATCTACAGAATGAGGGGTGAAGATGGAATGGGGCTGACCCAAGAAAAGCTCATCAGCTTCCTTAACAAGGAGGGCCTTTGGAGCAATGGCCAGCCAGCAGCCACTGAATCTAGAGGCTCAGGTTTTTTGGGTTTTTTTTTTGGACTATCTGTAATAGTACTTCTACTTCCAAAATATTTTTAAGTTCACTTAGCTAAATAGACCTGTAGATACACAATCCAATGTCAGAAAGATGGTAACAAAATAACAATGAGTATGAAATGACTTTTATCAATTGACATCAGTTGACCTTATCAATTCTGGCATGGATTCAAAGTTAGAGAGATACCAACATATGCCACTCATATTTTACAATCACTATACAATTCTGATTACAAGTATTTCACAAATGCTATTAATTTTCCTTTTACAAATTCAAGGAACAAGTCAAGCTGAGATAGCAAAAAGCTTGCTTGGTTTTTAAGCAATCCCAATATCCTATTTCCAATTTCTTAAAGATTTAATTATTAGTTAATTTGACCAGGACTTGTAAATTGTAAATTTTCCAAATTAAAATTTCAAAATATTACAACAGGGAGAATTTTGGTGGACCTTTTGAAAGTGAGCTTTGAATCTGCCAATCTCAAAGCTCCACACTTAATTGGCTTTGTCAGGCAGGAGAAATTTTTTTTAATTTGACTGGGAGTGGTTCCCAAAGAGGGGCCCGCCTCCTTACCTCCCACAATGCTCACAAGGGCCACAGTGCTCTGCAGGGCCTTCACCTTCTCTTGCCTGAGCCAGCTGAAGCTCAGGGTGGGGGTTGCTCAGCCTTTAGTCCGACCCGGGAACCAGGCTGGCCCGCCCCTCCCCCCCAGCCAAGGCCATGAGCCATGTGGCCACCCAACCCAGGCTCAATAAGGCCAATGTCACTGGGTTAACGGATTTCCTGAGGGGAAGGATGGCTGACTCAGAAGAGGGTTGTTCTGGAAACAAATATACCTTCCCAGTGGAAATCAGAAAATCTCCCTTGAAGGTGCTCTTCTGATAGCCACTCAAATGCCTACTTTGCAGGAATAAAAACTTTAAAAGGAGACTTTAAACAACTGAGCTCAGGACAAAACTTTACAAACACTGAAACACATTACAATCCTTATCCACTTGATTGCTGCTCGAAGACTCTGAACAGGAAGCAAATGGGTTCAACTGAATAGGACACAGATTACAGACAAACAAAGGTCCATACACCCACTTGTTTGCTTCCCACAGATTCTGAACAGGAAGCAAATGGGCTCAAGTGAGCATAGGACAGCTACAGACAAACAAACATATAACTAGACCAGTTATGGGCAAGAGGGTTGATATCTCGAGCCTTGGCTGGGAAAGAGGCGCCCACTGCACTTAATAGACACGTCTGGCTCTCTTCTCTCCAGAACAACAGATTTTTAACCAGATATACCAGAACAATATTCAGACAGAATATACCAGAACAATATTTAACTCACACCCAAATTGGAAGTCCTGGATCCACGCAAGGCTGAATAAAGAGCAAGTCGAAGTCAGGAGGTAGGCTCAGATCTTCCTCCTCACGACCTGTGGCTCTGGAACATCATCAGGGGCTAGCACCCCTAGGGCTCAGGGAGAGCAGATGCCTACTTCCGGAGGCTGAGAGCTTTTCTTATTTGGGGATCTTTGGGGTGCCACAGAGCACCCCATATCTTGCTGGGGCCTCCAAATGTTGTACCCCAATAAAGTGAGACAGAAGATTCCCTAGCTTAAATTTAAAAAAGTGGATTTTATTACCATGAGACTGTGGGGGCGCATGCCCAAGTCAGTCAGTCTTAGCTTAAAATTTTAATGAAAAAATGAATATAAATAATTTGATATGATTTTTCACTATTCTTTTCACAATGAAAGAAATTCATGGCTTAGTTTAATAACACAAATTCAAAAACTAAGTTAAGTTTTCTGTTGAAATTTCCTTATAATAACACTACAAGGAAATAAATAAGTGAAAATGAATAATTAAATGAAGGGTATATATTTTGATATTGCCTAATTGCTGTTTTAAAACTATGAAATATATGAAAGAATGAAAAATAATTTAGAAAATAGAAAAACTCTTCCCAACATGAGGTTCAGGTTGAAGTAATATTATTAGTATTGATATAATTGTCTATTTTATTGGAAAATTCATCAGGATGTAGACAAGGGGTTTAATGGATTTATCTATGCCTGTACAAAAAGGCTATTTTAAAAAACCTTAGTAGTTCCCGATTTCAAGACAAATGGAATGAATAGGAGGGATTGAAGATCGTGTTTTCAGGTTACTAATATTTCCAGAATTTGTTATTGAACCATCTTGTGAGTATTAGAAGATGCATGGGTTCTAGTTAAGAGATAATTTCTCAAGAACAATCAACAACCATTTACTAAGTACCTAATATGTGTATCCCATTGTGCTGGGTTCTAGGTTTATGAAGACAAAAATGAATGTTGCTACCTTCAAATAGTTTGCATCTTATCACTTTTATCACTTTTACAACACTTTTATCATAGGGAAACTTAGAATTATTTTCATTATTTGCTAATGTAATTATTATAAATATTTTATTATATATTTAGTAATTGATACTTTCACAGGTCAGAAAATAAAATTTTCAAAAGATGCTTTAGTTCCCAGCAATGTTCCTTTTTATTCCTTGCAAAATTCTATAGCATATTATTGTTAAAAATAATGAAATGTGGCTTTGCTTTTATGGTTTAAAAAAGTGTGATTACAGAAAGGTGATTGTTTACAAGTTTTTGAATGAATGAATTGATCAATTGTATAGGTATTTTGAAATTTATAAAACAATTGTGTCTTGATGGTTAAATTGTAAGCAAACTCTTTAAAACTTAACATATTTTCTAATAGGAATGATGCTATAAATCACACAATAACTCTTTTAAAAGGTCATACTATGTGTCAGCCATTGTCTGAGACATCAGGCATACAAAGAAAAAAATTAGAGTCCCTAGCCAAAAGAATTTTATTCTATAGAGGTGACCAACATCGATTCATATAAATACATACATAATATAAAATAATATGATATTATATGATATAAAACAACATAACATAATACAATACAATACAATTGCAATGCAATGTGATGCAGTGTGATGTATACAATATAATTCAATGAGACATGATAAGATATGACATAACATATGCTGTGATGTGATGTGATATGTTATGTTAATCTGGGTATCAATATCAATCAAGGTGTACAATAGGGAACTATGGTGTCAGTATACAATATCATCTGTTGGGTCCTCAGTTAAGTCTAAATAGAAGTGACATTTCATATAGATGGGGATTTTACTGAACACACATCTTTTTTGTTGGTGAGTAAATAATATTTTATTTTTTTTCAATTACATGTAAAGATTGTTTTCAAAATTAATTTTAATCAGATTTTATTTCCATTTTTTTCTTCCTCTGTCCTTCCCTTCCCCACTCCCCAAGGCAACAAGCAATCTGATATAAGTTTTTACATGTGCAACCATGTAAACATTTTTCCACACTAGTCATTTTGTGAAAGAAGAAACAGAACAAAGGGTAAAAGTCAAAAGAAAACAACAAAAACAAGTGAAAATAGTATGCTTCAATATGCATTCAGGCACCATAGTTTTCTATCTGAATATGGTAGGTGTCAGTCATAGTTCATCATCACACAATCTTGTTGTGACTGTATACAAGTTTCTCCTGGTTTCACTTACTTTCCTCAGTATCACTTCATGTAAGTCTTTACAGGTTTTTCTGAAATCCACCTACTCATCATTTTTTTTCTTTAAATTTTTATTTATTTTGGTTTTCAATATTAATTTCCACAAGATTTTGAGTTCTAAATTTTCTCCCCATCTCTCCCCTAGCCTCCACCCCAAAATAGAAGCATACTGATTATCCCTTCCTGTAGCCTTCCCTGTCTTATATCCCCCACTATCTCCCTCTTACTCCCCTTCTCCTTGGAGTTGACTAGTAGCATGGGAAGTTTGTTTATCTGAGAAGATGACAGCAACAAGAGGATGAATTTAAGTCCTTATCCAGTTCTCCAGATGATATCAATACAGAGAGGGAAAGTACACATTGACATGAAATTTACATTATCTGTACAAACAGCTTCATGTCCTTTTAAGTCTCAATCCTGGGTAAATATAATAATAGTCAAAAGTGTTATGTTAATGATTGTTTAACTTTTGTCAATTTGTACTCTTTTAGAACCTTTTATTTTAAGCATATCTTTAGTGTGTAGAAAATAAATAACTTTGATTCTTGATTTGCAACATAAAGTTCATACCTATTCGGTACTTATTTTGTGGAGACCAAAGTTATAAACCAAAATCTAAGTGACAACTATTTTCCTCCTCAGACATGAATATGAGAAAGTAATAAAGCAAGAAAAGGTGTATGAGAAAGTAAGTCTGACCTTTCTTTTAGCTCATTAGGTTTACTTCAAGGCTTAGCCTGAGGGTAGGTAAGGACTAGCACAAAGGGAGAAAACATGACACTCCAGACCCTCATATCAAGCAGTGCTTGAAATTATTATAAATAATCACAACCTTTCAAATGATTAAGATTGAATTTTTAAGGTCATAGATCCATTAAGAATGTATTGGTATAGAGAAATAGAAGTTTCTTTAAGTGTAAGGGCCCTTTAAGACTTTACCCGAACTCTGAGAACTAACAGAAAACTCAGGCAAATGACAGCTCAACTCAGGCTGGGTCAAGAGACACCTGAGAATGTGTTTCTGCACATGCCCCCCTGCCAAACCAACACAGGTTCAAGGATTTTGGGGTATTGAGCACGTGCTGCTAACAAGGGAGCACTCCCCTCCCATGAGGAGCCTGTTGCTGAAGCATGTGGGGGAACAGAGTCGGGGGAAAAAGGTTAAAGGGGGAAGTAAGGTGAAGAGGGGTGGGTGAGGAAAAGGGAAAGAGAGGAGGTTGTGAATGAGGAAAAGAATAAACAACAAGGCTATACACTACACCTTGGTGTGGGACTCCTTTGTCTATGTGGGAGGAGCAAACTCTCCCAAGGGTCATGGGGGCGACTGGGGTTCATTGAGGCAACCGGAGAGGTATGTATAGGCGCTAGTCCAGTATGGCAGGATACGTGCATTTAAGGAGAAAAATTGATAGCAGAAAATTGGCAGAACAATGCTGTACTTAAAAGAAACATACTTGTAACATGACTTTTCCTTTGTATAAACCAGTCAGAAGACAGTGAGAGGAACAGACAAATTGGGGGCAATAATGAAGACTAAATATATATCTAGTGAAGCAAGAGACAAGAAATTACACATCATTATCAACAAGAACCATTTATGGTGGAACAGGCAGGATCCCTCTGAGGAACCAGTAGCATGGAGAAAAATAATTAAGCTATGAACGGTTTGGGACAGTTTTGGAAATATGATCTACATTTTTGTTGTATTTTTATATAAACAGCTAAGAATAATTAAAGAATTGCATTGTTACTCTTATAATTTATGTTTTCAGTAAGAGATATTGATAAACACATATTCTCTTTTTCTTGGACCAGTATCATTAAATGCTTTTATAGATACATAACTCTCTGATTCATAAACTAAACAAAAATCACATGAATAATGACACAAAAATTTGATCATATCAATACACTCCCAAGATTTTTGGAAGAATACAGCATTTTTAGAGAACTTAATGATTTCAGTTAATTTTAGTTGAACTTTTGACATTGTATAAGGTGATTATAATGGCATCTCCCAAAGTAATAATTTTCTTTACTTTTTTTTATTAAACAAATGCTTTATTAACTTCAGGTTTACATCATTCGTTTCCACCAGATTTTGAGTTACAATTTTTCCCCATTTTTCCCCTACCCAGCACCCCAGAATAGCAGTCCCTCAAGATATCCCCTCATCCAATCTGCTCTCTCCCATATCTTCTCCTATACCCCCTTCGACTTTACCATTAGGGCAATGTGAATCTCTGTGTCCCAATGCCTGCACATCTTATCTTTTAATTACAGGCAAAATAGTATTAATAATACTATTTATATATGTTTGAAATGTTTAATTATAAGACCTCGAATTTCAGATCCATTCCCTTTCTCCCTTGTCACCCACTCCCTTTGGGAAGATAAGCATTTCCGCATGTGTTGTACTTATATGGCTATGCAAAACATTACCATAGTAGATATATTATAAATAACTGGTTATATTTCCCTCCCACCCATCCCACCCCCCACCTGGTCCATTCCCTACATTGATTCTGTCCCTCTTCTATAGTGGGTACTTCCAACCTCCCCCACCCTGAGAATGCCCTCCCCTCCATCATCCCCTTCTCATCCCCCTTCCCCTACTCTCCTGCAGGGTGAGATATCCCATTTAGTATGTATGTGATTCTCTCCCTGAGCCAAATTCAATGAGAATATGGTTTTGCCTTTTTGCCTTCCTGTTCTTCCCCTCCACTGCAACCACTTCCCCTTGCCTTTTCTACATGAGATAGTTTACCCTACCCTGTGTCTCCCTATCTCCTCTTGCCATATTCCTCTCTTACCTCTTAATTTCACCCCTCAAGTATCATCCCTTCCCACCAAATTCGACCTGTGCCCTCAATCCATGTATACCTGTAAACATATATACACACATTCACATATGTATTCATATGCCCATATACCCTTCTTCAATTATTTTCATACTGAGAAAGGTTTCATCAGTCTCATTTATTGTTTTTCCATTTAGGAATGTAAATAGTTCAACTTTGATAAGTTCCTTTTGATTTCTTTTCCCGGATTACTTTCTCAAGCATCTCTTACTTCTTGTGTGTGAATGTCAAATTTTCTATTCAACTCTGGTTTTTTCCTCAAGAATCCTTGAAAGCCACTATTCCACTGAATAACCATGTTTTCCCCTGAAACAAGATACTCAGTTTTGCTGGGTAGGTGATTCTTGGTTTTAATCCCAGCTCTTTTGCCCTCTGGAATATATTCCATGCCCTTTGATCCCTCAGTGTAGAAGCTGCCAGGTCCTGGGCTATTCTGATTGTGTTTCCACAATATTGAAATTGTTTCTTCCTGGCTAATTCTAGTATTTTCTCCTTGATCTGGGAATTCTGGAACCTGGCTATAATATTCCTAGGTGATTTCTTTTTGGAATCTTTTTTTCAGGAGGTGATTGGTGGATTCTTTCAACCTCTATTTTGCCCTCTGGCTCTAAAACATCGGGGCAGTTTTCCTTGGGGATTTCTTGAAGGATCATTTCTAAGTTCATTCTTTGATCACAGCTTTCTGGTAGTCAAATGATTTTTAAATTATCTCTCCTGGATCTATTTTCCAGTTCAGTGATTTTTCCCATGAGATATTTCACATTGCCTTTTATTCTTTCATTTGTTGGATCTGTTTAACAGCATCTTGATTTCTCATAAAGTCACTAGCTTCCATTTGCTCCAGTCTAACTCTGAAGGAATGAATCTTCTCAGTGAGTTTTTGAGATTCTTTTTCCATTTAGGAAATTTTGGTTTTTAAGGCATTCTCCTCATTGCCCTTTTGATCTTCCTTTGCCATTTGAGTTAGTCAATTATTTTTTAAAACAAATACTTTATTAACTTCTGTTTTACATCATTCATTTCTGCCAGATTTTGAGTTACAATCATTTCCCCCCCATTATTCCCCTACCCCACCTCCCAGAATAGTAGTCCCACAATATATCGCTTCCTCCAATGTGCTCTCTCCCATACCTTCTCTCATACCCCCATCGACTTTTCCATAAGAGGAAGGTGAATCTTTGCGTCCCAATGCCTGCACATCTTATCTCCCTATTACAAGCAAAAGAGTATTAATAATAGTATTTATATATATTTGGAACATTTAATGTTACGACCTCGAATTTCAGATCCATTTCCTTCCTCCCTTGTCACCCATTCCCTCTGGGGAGATAAGTAATTCAGTATATGTTGTACATGTCTAGCTATGCAAAATATTATCATAGTAGATATATTGTACAAGGCTGCTTATAATTCCCTCCCACTCATCCCACCCCCCACCTGGTCCATTCCCTACATGATCCTGTCCCTCTTCTATACTGGGTGCTTCCAACCTCCCCTCCCCCCAAGGATGCCTTCCCATCCATCATCGCTCCTCTCATCCCCCTTCCCCTATCCTGCTGCAGGTTGAGATATCCCATTTAGTATGTATGTCATTTTCTCCCTGAACCAGATTCAATGTGAATGTGGTTTTGCCTTTTTAGCCTTCCTTATTCTCCCCCTCCTTTGCAACCACTTCCCCTTGCTTCTTCTACATGGGATAGTTTACCCTATCCTATCTCTCCCATCTCCTCTTGCTACTTTCCTCTCTCACCTCATAAATTCATCCCTTGAGTATTCTCCCTTCCCAACAAATTCAACCTATCCCCTCTATCCATATATAACTGTAACCATATACACACACATTCACATATGAATTCATATGACCACACCCCCTTCCTCCATTATTTTCATAGTGAGAAAGATATCATCAGTCCCAGTTATTGCTTTTCCATATAGGAATGTAAATAGTTCAACTTTGATAAGTTCCTTTTGATTTCTTTTCCCTGATTACCTTCTCAGGCATCTCTTCCTTCTTGTGTCTGGATGTCAAATTTTCTATTCAATTCTGGTTTTTTCCTCAAGAATGCTTGAAAGTCCTCTATTCCACTGAATGACCATATTTTCCCCTGAAACAAAATACTCAGTTTTGCTGGGTAGGTGACCCTTGGGTTCATTCCCAGTTCTTTGGCCCACTGGAGTATCATATTCCATGCCCTTCGATCCCTCAGTGTAGAAGCTGCCAGATCCTGGGCTATTCTGATTGTGTTTCCACAATATTGAAATTGTTTCTTCCTGGATGCTTGTAGTATTTTCTCCTTCATCTGGGTATTCTGGAACCTGGCTATAATATTCCTGGGAGTTTTCTTTTGGGGATATTTTTCAGGAGGTGATCTGTGGATTCTTTCAACCTCTATTTTGCCCTCTGGATCTAAAACATCAGGGCAGTTTTCCTTGAGAATTTCTTGAAGGGTGATTTCTAGGTTGTTTCTTTGATCATGTCTTTCAGGTAGACCAATAATTTTTAAATTGTCTCTCCTGGATCTATTTTCCAGGTCAGTGGTTTTTCCCATGAGATATTTCACATTGCCTTCTAATCTTTCATTTGTTTGGATCTGCTTAACAGCATCTTGATTTCTCATAAAGTCATTAGCTTCCATTTGCTCCAGTCTAACTCTGAAGGAATGAATCTCTTCAGTGAACTTTTGAGATTCTTTTTCCATCTGGCAAATTCGACTTTTTAAGGCATTCTTCTCCTCATTGCCCTTTTGGGCCTCCTTTGCCATTTGAGTTAGTCTATTTTTTAAGGTGTTGTTTTCCTCAGTCAGGCTGTTGACCCTCATTTCATACTTTTCCTGCATCCTTCTCATTTCTCTTTCCAATTTTTCCTCCACTTCTCTAATTTGATTTTTAAAGTCCTTCTTAAGGTACTCTATGGCCTGCAACCCGCTCATGTTTTCCCCTGGGGCTTTTGGACCAGGACTTCTGACCTCACAGTCCTTTTCCCCTTCTATGCCCCCAAAATAGGAGTCTAGGGTTGCATTTTTCTGTTTCCTTTGCCTTGGCATGTTGCCACTTAATTACTTGACTTTGGGGCTTGTTGCCACACTATGGCTTTAAGGCCAGATAGAGGAATTTTCGTCCTGAACTTGTGGGGGGCAACGTCTGTTTCTGGCAAGCTGTAAACCCACTCACGACTTCCACCCCAGATCACAATCCAGATCCAGGGAGGTTAAAGCAAGAGCGATTACCCCCCAAGACTGATCACTGGATCTCCCTACCATTTGGAGGCTGGTAGCTGGAGCCGCCTCTGAAAACTGCAAAATAGCGTGTCTCCTCAGCAGCTTCTAGCCCCTAGAGGAGGGAGCCAATGCATTCCCTAAATACCAGTCCCAAAGTCCATAGGACACCAACCTCTTACTTTGTCCTAGGCATGTCTATGTTGATAATTCTGGAGTCGCCACAGCTCCTGGTGTTCTGGGGTTCCTCCAGCTGGCTGCTGGCCCTGCCACCCTGGGGCTAAAACCTCGGCTCACACGGACCTGGGCTCGGCTCGGCTCCTGCTCTCTGCGTGCTGCACGCTGCCAGGTCCCAGACCGCTGTGCTGGTCCTTCCTGCAGGGCTTCTGGGCTGTCCTCAGCGGGAGGTTAGCTTCTCTGTGTCGTTCTGTGGGTGCGGGGGCTCCGGAAGTTGTTCAGAGTCCCCTTTTACATAGTTTGGGGGGAATCTGGGGGCAGAGTGGCTTGGAAGAGCTGTTTCTACTCTGCCATCATGGCTCCGCCTCAGAGTTAGTCAATTTTTAAGGTGTTATTTTCCTCAGTCAGGCTGTTGACACTCATTTCATACTTTTCCTGCATCCTTCTCATTTCTCTTCCCAATTTTTCCTCCACTTCCCTTATTTGGTTTTTGAAATCCTTCTTAAGGTCCTCTATGGCCTATAACCCTCTCATATTTTCATTTGGGGCTTTTGGTGCAGGATTTCTGACCTCACAGTCCTTCTCCTGTCCCATGCTTCAATCATCTTTGCCCCTAAAATAGGAGTCTAATGTTGCATTTTTCTGTTTATTTTGTTTCCTTTGCCTAGGCATGTTGCCACTTAATTAAGTGACTTTTGGGCTTGTTTTCACAGTAGGACTCTGCCATCAGACAGGGGAGCTTCTGTCCCAAACATTGGAGTCTTCACAACTTCTGGAGGTATTAGTTGGGTAGCCTCTGTGAAGTCTCCACACGCTCTGGCAAACTGGATACCCCCCCCAAGACCTCCACCCCTGACCACAATCCAGATCCAGGGAGGTTAAAGCAAGAGCAATTAACTGCCAGACTATTTGCTGGATCTCACTACAGTTCACAGGCCAGGAGCTGAAGCTCCACTGATGCTGCAAAATGGCGTCTCTCTGGTGGCTCCTCAGCCACTTCTTGCCCCCAGGGGAAGAAGCCAATGTGTTCCCCAAATACTGATTCCAAAGTCCATAGGGCACTAATCTCTCATTTTGTCCTAGGCATATCTCTGTTGATAATTCTGGAATCACCACAGCTGCTCGTGTTCTGGGGTCCCTCCAGCTGGCTACTAGCCCTGCCACCCTGGGGCTACAACCGCAACTCAGGCAGGCCTGGGTTTAGCTCCCAGAGTGCAGTTCTGTCGGTTCCCAGAAATCTGCACTGGACATTCCCTGCTGGGCTGCCAGGCTGTGCTCAGCAGGAGGTTAGCTTCTCTGCGTTGTTCTATGGGTGCTGGAGCTCTAGAAGTTGTTCAGAGTCCCCCTTTACATTAAGTGGTGTGGGGGAGAGAGCCTTGGAAGTGTAGTTTGTACTTTGCCATGTTGGCTCCACCCCCTCTTAACTTTCTTTTTTCAATCATTTTATTTTCTTTTTGCCTAAACTTATTGCCTCAATTACTATGTAGAATCTTATTGTAATAGTTAGCATTTTTAGAGCAATGTAAAATAATACAGATGGCTATAAACATTGTTGCTTTATCCCTGATGTAATTATAAAGGTCTTAGCATTTATTGTTCCATCATAGATAATAATATATATTTTTTTGTTTTAGACAGATAATATATCTCATGTTAGGAAAAGGTTAATTTATTCCTTTATAATATTTTAACAGAAAAGAGTAATTTATTTTTTTAATTCTTCTGAATTTATTTATATGATCACATACATTTTTATTATTAATGACTTTTACATTTATGATTTTTCTAATAGTAAACCATCCCTTATTTACTCTTACTATGCATATTGTATAATTTGTTTAATATATTATTTTAAAATATGAAAGAATTTATCATTAAATATTTTACATTAACATTTAATAAAAATATTGGTCTATAATTTACTTTCTCCAATTTATCTTCTTCCAATTAGTTCTTAAAGAAATTTTGTCATTTAATATTTCATTTTTTACCTGATCTGGAGAACATAACATGAAGAAAAAACATAAGAATAACCAAACTACCAGAAAAAAACATTGTGACCCAACAACATAAGAAATAATTAAGGAAATTGTCCTGAAGTTCTAGAACAAGAGGGAAATATAGAACTAGGGAAAATGTAGTGATCACCACCTGATGGAGGTCCCATGAGGAAAACTTACATGAATATTATAACTACATTCTGAAACCTGCAGCTCAAGCAGATAATATTATGACAAATAAGAGAAAAATCAAATATGACAGAGCCACAATTAGAATCAATCAAGACCTAGCAGCAACTATGCAAAAAGGCCAAAGGTCTTGGAACACTATATATCAAAGAGGAAAAGCATGAGGCTTGAAAAGCAAACACCCTGAAAAGCAAAGCATGATCCTTAAATAAAAATTTAAAAAAAAAGAATTTTCTACAAATTCCTAGATTTCTAGGGTTTTATTACAGAAATACATGAACTCAATAGAAAATCTGACATATCCAAGAGAAATAAAAGGTAAACATTATAGACTAATTACAAGGAACTCAATAAGGGCAAACTGTTAGCTTTTTATATAAGGAAATATAAACTGCATCTCTAAGATTGTAAATAGTAATTGAATAATTCAAAATAAAGATAGGGGTAGAACTGTGTATGATGTGATCCAAGAAAATAATAAGGTCTAGGAAAAAAGTTTTTAAAAGGGTAATTTCATTATACAAATAGTTGCAAGAGAAAGAACTGATATAGAAGAATTAGATGGTAGAGGAAAGCTGGTAGTTCTGGAACCCTACCCCCATCAAAAATGGGTGAAAAAAAGAAACCACACATACACACATACATACATACATGTACATACACAGGCATGCATACATGCACATGCATACATTCGCATACACACAGACGTACACAATATGCATGCATATGCACGTACATGCATTAATACATACATATATATGCACACACTGTTACATGTATGTATATATGCATATAAATAATATATATGTATATATATATATATATATATATATATATATATATATATATATATATACAATGTGTGTGTATAAAATCTTCTAAATTCAGAAAGAAATAAAAGGCTAAGGGGATAAGGAGGGAGGAAAAGATAAAGGTGAGAAAGTGTGTGAGGCACTAAAATAAGGAAGGCATAGAAAGGTGTCTAGATTAATGAGAATGGGATAAAGAGGGAATAAATTATGTATTTGGAAGATTATAAAAATCTAAATTAAAAATACAGAAGGGGAAAGGGAAGGGTTTGTGAGGTGCAAAGCTAATCCTGGTAGCTTTCCTGAGGACTATGCTGTGAATAACTTTAAGTGTCTAATCATATAGTATAATGAACTCTTTTTATTCAGCAACAAACTAAAGCATAACATTCAAGAAACTAAAGCATAATATTCATGACAACATAACATAGGAACTTATTTCCAAGGTGGCCACATAGTCTTAAATAAAACATGTCATTCAGTATATTTTATATTCATCTTTAAGGGGTAGCAGAAAATACAAATACCATCGACTCCTTGGATCTCAATAAGTCACAATTCTCATCAGTCAATACTGAGTATACAAAGTAAATATTTCATATTGACATGAGGTAGGCTTCCAAACCCCATGACTCTTCTTCCATTGGCTGACACTCATAACTCTTGCCTGAATTCATCTGATTCTTGCCTAGATTCACATGTAGGCAGCTCTGTGCTCCTATTGCATATCTCAGCTGATGGGGACTATTTCATTCTAAGCTCTTCATAGTTTCTACTTCTGGGAAAACAAAGCTTAAAAAGGCTACAACAGTATTTACACACATTACTAGTGCTATTATCTCAATTGACTTTCTGTCTAAGAAATGAACACATAACAACAAATGGGGCTTCTATCAGAAGTCCATACAGATCAATAGACAGAGCTTCTGTCTGAGAAAGCAACACAGATCAACAGAAATATCACCATTATACCAAGTATTCTCCCTCTCTGAGTTCTGCCTTGTCCCAGCTCTACCCTTGCTCTTATCTGCTCCTTCTTGCTCCACCATTCCAGCAATTTCCTCAGGTCATGGAATCCATGTGGTTACATTAGCGCTATTAAGGGTATGATAGATCTTCAGATTCCCTTAGGCCTATTAAAGGTCATACAATGTATACTGTTTGAAATCAAAGATTACTGATACAATCAAAGGTGAGGCTCAAAGGCACTTGATTAACTAAAAATCAATTGAGAAAAAACAGCAAAATATCCTCTTTTGCTTTCCATTACAGGGGAGGGGAAGATAAGGGAAGAATTTTTGCATAAGGTAACGTAAATAATAGGAGGGCAAAATAGTGGGTAGAAGACAAGTAGAAAAATCAGGAAACATAAGAAATAAGAGAGAAACAGAAACATAAAATAATAATCAGAATTTATTAAAAAAAAAGCAGTTATATGAATTATGATGTCAAACAAAGTTAAAACAAAAATAGATTGAATCAAAAGAGAAATATAGGGGAACTATATGACATATCAGTCATATTAAATGATATTATTTCAGACTAAGAAGATAGTACATGGTTGGAATATTGATGTGCTATAGGAAATGATGATTTGTTGCACTTTAAAAAATATGGAAAGATTTGAACTTATCAAAGAAGATGTTATTTACCGTCAGAAAAACACAGCAAAATCAAATACAGTATATAGATCCATATGAATTCATATAACAACATGTGAGTATGATTACAGATATTTAAATATATCTATGTATGTGTATATAGTTATATGTATATATGTGTGTATGGGTATATAGGTATAGATGTATGTGTATATATGCATATACATATTTATGTATATATGTATATGTATGTATGTGTGCATGTATATCGTCTGTATATATGTATTGTCTGTGTGTATCTGTAATGGAAAGCAAAGTAGTACTTTGCTGTTTGTTTCAGCTTTTTTAGTGCCTTTGAGCTTCACTTTTTATTGTATCAAGAAGTTTTTTTTTTTGGAAACAGTATGCATTGTGTTATCTTTAATAGGCCTAAGGGCATTTGAAGACCTTCCCTGTTCTTTATAGGTCTAATATAATCATATAAAGTTCAATATGGGAGGTGTTGGCAAAAAGAGTGGAACAGGAAGGGTGGAACAGTAAAGAACCAGAAGGAGCAGAGCACAGAAAAGTTCAAGCAGAGCTTGAAGCAAGCAGAATTGAGAAAGAGAGAGAATACTTGTCATTTTGTTGCTCTGTTCATCTGTGTTACTTGAGAGAGAGAGAGAATGTTTATGATATTGGCACTCTGTAGCACCCTGTTACTCTATCAGACAAAAATCTTATCTGTTTTTCTGTCAACTTCTCTGTTGTTATTAGACAGATCTCCTGAAACAGAACTTTACTGTTGTCACAGAAGTACTGAAAGAGGACTCTATTATTAATTTGTGTTTGTTTTCTCAGACAGAAGCCTTGTCTGTTGATTTGTGTTACTTTGTCAGACAGAAAATTAATTGCGATGACAGTAACAGTAATGTGTGTAAATATTGTTGTAGCTGTGTTAATCTTTGTTTTCCTAGAAATAGAAATTGTAAAGGGTTTGGAGTGGAGTGGCCCCTGTGAGCTGAGATATAGAACAGGAGTGGAGAGCTGCCTACTTGTGAATCCAGGCAAGAGTCTGGTGAATCAAGGGGTTGGTAAGCCAGCATCAACTCTAGGTAAAAGAAGACTTTACTTGGGTACTCTGTATTGACTGTTGAGATTATGACTTACTGTGACCTATGGGAGGATTATGTTTGTACTTTCTGCTACCCCTTAATGGTGATAGGTTTCAGGATGATTTGGAAGCCAGCCTCAAGTCAAGGTGAAATAAGACTTTATTTGGAAACTGTGAGTTGATTAAATTGATTGTGACTTACTGAATGATACATTTTGTTTAGGACTATGTGGCCAAGTTAGTAATAAGTTGTTATATTATGTTGTTGTGAATGTTATGTTTTAGTTTCTTAAATGCGGTGTTTTAGTTTATTGCTAAAGAAAAAGAGTTTGTTTTACTATGCTATTGTACCCTTAAAGTTATTCACAGAATCAGTCCTCAGGGGATTGCTTGTGATTGACTTTAGAGCATCTGAGTTTAATTGTAGTCTTATTGGGGGTGAGGAGAGGAAGTGAGGAAAAAGGAACAAAGTAAAAATTGCACAGCAGAGAACAAAAGAAAATTTACAAGGAAGGAAAGAAAAGATATATAGCTCAGAATATAATGTTTAGTATTTATTATATAGGCTCTTTGAAATGGAAATTTATTGTTAAATATTTTGAATCCTCTTTAGTTCCTCTGTGTACATGAAAATGGTTTTGTTTTCCTTTTCTTATTTTGTATTTAAATTTTAGCACTTAAGATCATAATATCGTTTTGTTTTCTTGGAGCATATTTAAGTTTTATTTAAGTGTATTTAAGTTTTAATATTTAAGTTTAAAATGAATTAATATAAAATTTAAAAAAAAACTCACCTTGACTTATCTATTGGGAATTCTTTTACAGGGTCCACAAGTTCTTATTATCTTTGTGCTGTACTACTCTGAAGGAAGGAACATTCTATTTTTTGTCTTTAAATTTCTTAATCATGGTAGCAGCTCGGGTCTTAAATTTTAAGGGAACTGTGAACCTCTGCAATCTTTGTATTATCATCATAACAAGAAGCTATATTGGATCTTGGTTGACATGACACACAATACATTCAAACATTTTTCTATGTAGCCACTAAAACCTGTCTTTAACACATAAAAATTGTGCAGAGCATATTATTCCTAATAAGAGCCTGTCTTCCATAATCAGTCAGATTTCCTTTAAAGATGATTCAAATGAAAACAGAATTATTCTTATCCTGGTGCAATATTCATTAGTTGCAGAACCTAAGGAAGAATTTACAGATTATTACTAATGCTGGGTGAAGTTAAATTTGAAATGTCAGTTTCTGTACCAAAATACATGCTGGACTAGGAAGAAAAAATACCTTTGTAAAAGGTTGCTGTCCTTCATTCTCAAAGAGCACCAAAATGACATCGCAATGTTGGAGTTTAGTTACGGTATGTCTAACTGTGACTAATCAGACCAGTATGAGCTTGCAAACTCTCCCACAAGTCAGGCATGAAGATTCCATGTGGACATTTGGGGTGGATTCTCCAAATTTGCTCATCTCACATTTCTTTTGTGTTACTTCAGTTCTGCTCTGCTCATAGACCACAGCACTTTCTATGATGTGGGCTCATCATGCTGAATGGTCCTGTGCCAGTGACCAACATGTTGCACAATAAAATCTAAAGTTCTTAAGAGAGACCTTGTATTGCTTTTTCTGTCTACCCCATGAATGCTTCCCCTGTGACTGTTCTCCATAAAGCAGTCTTTTTAGTGAGTGTATGTTTGGAATTTAGACAGCATGGCCAGCCTGTTAGAGTTGCAGGAATTTGAATATTTGGCAGTACAGTTTAAGAAAGGACCTTAGTGTGGTATTTTATCCTGTCAGTTGATCTTCAGAATCTTCCTAAGATAATGCAAATAGAAGCAATTCAGTTTCCAGGCATGTTGCTGGAATACAGTCCAGATTTCAAAGGCATACAACAATGAGGTCAGTGCAATGGATCTGCATACCTTCAGTTTGGTAGTCAGTCTAATATCTCTTTTCCCCCACACTTTCATTTGAAGCCTCCCAAACACTGAACTAGCTCTGGAAATGAATGTGTAAATCTCAGTATCAATGTGTACATCCCTGGAAAGTGCACCATTGAGGCAAATGAACTTATCCACAACAAAAGTTTTCCATTTGCTGTAACTGATGGATCCTTGTATGGATGGTGTGGGGGTGGCTGATGGAGAACCTGTGTTTTCATGGATTTAATTGTAAGTTCAAAATTACCACAAGAAGCAGAAAATTTATTAATACTGTATTGCATCTCATGTTCAAAGATTTCATTGAGTGCACAATCACCTGCAAACAGGAATTTCTGCACCAACTCTCCCCTTCACTTGAATTTTGGCTTATAGCCTTTTAAATTTGAAGAATTTACCTTCACTGCAGTAGCTGACCTGGCCATTGTGTTTGTGCTCATTGAAGGCATAAGACAACATGGCTGAAGGCATAATGCTAAAGAGCATGGAAACAGGCACACAGCTTTGTTTTACTCCATTGGTGATTGGGAAAACACAAGAGAATTATCCATCATCCAGAACCTAGGGAAGCATTCCACCATGAAATTGACATACACTTTTAGTGAACTTCCAAGGGCAACCAGATTTTGGCAAAATTTTCCATAAGCTCACATAACTGACAGTATCAGGGGCCTTGATAAGATCTACAAATGTTTCATAAATATATCTCTTCTGCTCCTAGAATTTCTCCTGAAGATGTTGGGCAGTAAGTAAACATCTTATCTATCAGTCTTCAACCCTTTTTGAAGCTGCAATGATTCTCAGATAGATGACCATCTTACAGTTGAAGGATCAACTTATTAAAGAATATTATGTCAAGAATCTTGACAGCAATGACTAAAAGAGAGCCCCCCTCTATTATTGCCACAAGACAATCTATTTCCTTTACCTTTATAGAGATGGATAATGGAGGCATCCTTGAACTCCTGGGGGATAACCTCCTCTTGCCATAAAACCTAGAAAAATTTAGCCAGCTTTTGCATGAGTAATGGACACCTTGCCTTGTAAATCTTAGCTGAAATAGAACTGGCACCAGTTTCTTTGCCACTAAAAAGGAACCTAATGGCATTCAAAATATTTTCTTTAGTCCAGACTTCGGTGGGATTGACTTCAACCTGAGGTAAATAGTCAAGGGTTTCAGCATAGATTGATAAGTCGGTTCATAACACCATGGAAGTGTTCAGCTCATTTTTCTAGGATCATGTCCTTATCAATAATCAATGTGGTTCCATGAGCAAGGAGTAGCTGAGTTGCACCATAGGTCTTTGGCCTGTAAATAGCCTTATATGTCTTTGGCACATAAATGGCCTTCAGGGCACCATAAAAATGCTTTGGATTGTTACTATCACCATAAAACTGAATTTCATCTGCCTTCTTAACTGAGCCAAGATTTCTGCATCTCTCTTAGCTTTGTTTATACTTTACTTGTGCTAGAATTAAATGCTGCCTTTTTAGAGATGAATGAATTCTTCTTCTGGTAAACCCTGTGGAGTTATTTTTCCATTTAGCACTGCCCAAATTTCCCCATCTTTTTTATCAAACCAGTCTTAATGTTTTTGAGTGTCATGACTCAGATAAGCAAATGAAGTCCTGTATACCAAATCTCTGAAAGTTTCCTACTCCTTTTCTGCTCCACTTTTATCAACTATTTTTGGTTCTAATTTCCCTCCAAGTTAGCAACAAACTGTCCCTGTTGAGAGAAGCACTCTAATATATTGACATTAATTCTGATAATTATTTCGACTTGGGGATACTGTTGGATACAAATATTTATCTTGGAGAGAAAAGTCTATCAGTCCAGTACTCGGTGCCTCACATTGCTATCATCACTCTCATATCCTATCTGTCTCTTCTCCTTACAAAAGTCTATTAAATTACAATATTAGCTGCAAGGGTGAATTCATGAAGTTTTATTCTGTTTAGGTAAATGAAAGTCAATGTTGCCGATTTGAAAGTCAGAAGATGCTCTAGTATTCAGCAGTAAGTGAACAGTGCTGTTGCTGTATCCAATTCCATTCCTCCCAACAGCTCCAAGCAATGTCTGGTAGTCTGAGCTTACTCTAGCATTAAAGTGATCTGAGATTATATGATTATCCTCTTTTGGCACATTGATGATAAAGGTCTCTAGGTATTCACAAAACAATTTTTTGACCTCATCAGTATTCATCATGATGGGAGCATCGACACAGACGATGGTGTTAGAGTATTTTCTTGCAAGCAGAAATTGCATTGTCATGAGCCTGTTATTCACTCCTTTTGATAGGCAAACAAGCTTGTTGACTAGATTCATTTTGATTGCAGAACTTACACCAGTTTCATGGCTCACCCCTTCACTGGAGCAATTAAAAAAAAAAGTATATCCACCTCTGTCTCCAGTAAGCTGGTCTTCATTTGTCAGCTTTGTTTCACTCAGGACTGCTATTTGGGTGTTATACTTTCTGAGTTCTCTCACAGCAAGAGCTGTGGGTCTTTCGGGTCTATTGGATTTTATATTGTCTATAAGTTTGTGCACATTCTCTTCAATAATAGTTAGTGGGATAATATTTGCAGAAAATTTTGTGCATTTTTTGCATGTGCTTCAAGTGGGGGCTGGGATTCCCACCTGCCATGGTAAACAGGCCGGGGTTTGGTAAGCAGATGATTTTAGGGCAACTTTTCTAGCCTCTTTCTCACACCAAGAGGTAAGCTGTGTGACCACAAAAAGGATGGTCAGATATCCAGGGGGCTGCCAAATCCCACTGCTTCTTCCAATGAAAAAAATGTCTTTATGGTCTTGATCACCTGTGTGCAGGGCTGTGACTATAGCTTCGAGTCTGTCTGTACCTGCTGTTTTGTCAGTTGCCTGACACTAAAGGACTTTGAGATAGGTAAATCTGGTAAAATGGTATGGGTAATATATTTTGGTTCATGTGTAAATTTTATTTAAGTGAGGCAGAGCTGTGCAAGATCCTAAGCCACTCTATGTCTTCCAGAGTCATCACAGTCCAGTGGCAGGACAGAGTCAGGATGACTGGTGGTGGCTTTGATGACTTTTATAAAAAGTCTAATCAAGTTCTAAAAGTTCCACAAAGCCTGTTTCAACTGCCTTCATGGCTATTGGAACACTTGGTTATCAGCTGCCCATTCCACTAAGGGAATTCTTCATATGCTTGGGTTAGACAGCCTCCTTAACTCACTGATGGGTTTGAAGCCCCTCAGTTACCCTCAGAAATATTTAGCCAATTTGCCAAAAGGGTTAACCAGGATGCAACCACTGTGCATAATAATTAGGCTTCTTGTGGCCCCAGGTGAGAGGTTGGTCAGATGGACACCAAAGGTAGAAAGAAGTCTAAAAAGGGCTTCACCTAAGAGGTACTAGTCATCTCTGAACACACACTACATCCCAACCTAGATTTTTAATGACTTTATTTCCTATCAAAACCATTATGGTTTGAGTTCATTTTTTTTCATATATGCCACTAATCTCAAAGAGAATGTATTTCTGCCTATTCCTAACTACTTTACCCAGGGAGCAAAATTCCATTTACAAAGACAAGATGGCCTGGTTTATTTCAACTTCTTCAGTTGCAAAGCAGTTCTGGACTAGTTAATTTGCTAACTAAATTAAAGAAAGAACCTTTTAAGTTTTTCATCCCCCTGACTACCTTGTCTTTATAAACACTTCATTATTATCATTATTGTTATTGCTAAAGTTAATGTTATTGTAATTACTCTTATTTTAACAGCTAGGTGTTACTTGCTACCCTGACCACATGTTTTTAAAATGCAATTCTTTTTTTCAGCAGGGAGGATGATTCAGGTAATTTCTGTCCACTTCCAACTTGGTCTAACTGACATTTTAAATTTGAATTTCCATTTAACAAGTAGTTATCTAGCCTTGTAAATACATATTTAGAAAATAATATACATATTTAATTAAAAATGATATCTCAGGGGGGCAGCATCAAGATGGTGGATTAGAAACAACACTTCCTCAGAGCTCTGGCCCACACCACTTCAAAATGATGTAAATGTGGGACTCTGAACAACTTGTAGAGCTCCAAAACCCAAAAAATGACACAGAGAAGTTAACCTCATACTGAGGACAGCCTGGCAGCCTGGCAGGGAGCAGCCAGCACAGCACTCTGGGAGCTGAGCCCAGGACCTGTGAGTTGGAGGTTTTAGCCCCAGGGTGGCCAGGCCAACAGACAGCTGTAGGGACCCCAGAATACCAGCAGCTTTGGTTTTTCCAGAATTATCAACACATAGATACCTAGGACAAAGTGAGAGGTCAGTGTCCTATGGACTTTGGGACTTATTAGTTGGGAGAGCATGTCAGTTTCTTTGCCTGAGGGCAAGAAGCCATTGAAGAGCCATGGCACAGCTTGTGTCACATTGCCATGTTGCAGCTTCAGCTCCTGGCCTGCGAACTGTAGGGGGATCTGGCGATCAGTCTGGCAGGTAATTATTCTTGCTTTACCCTTCTTGGATTTGGATTGAGGTCTGGGGTGGAGGTCTTGGGGTGTGTGACCAGCTTGCCAGAGAATGTGGAGGCTTCAGAGAGGACACCCAACTAATAGCTCCAGAAGTTGAGAAAAACCCAGTATGTGGGACAGAAGCTCCCCTGGCTGGTGGCAGACAAGCCCAAAAGTCAAGTAATTGAGTGGCAACATTTCTATGCAAAGGAAACAAAATAAATAGAAAAATTCAACATTAGACTCCTATTTTGGGGGCAAAGAGGATCAAAGAATAGAACAGGAGGAGGACTGTGAGGTCAGAAATTCTGCACCAAAAGCCTGAAATGAAAGAGAAGTGGGTGGAAAACTGGGAAGAGATATGAGAAAGATGCAAGAAAAGTATGTAATGAGAGTCAACAGCCTCACTGAGGAAAACAATACCTTAAAAAATAAGCTAAATCAAATGGCAAAAGAAGCTCAAAAAGGCAATGGGGAGAAGAATGCCTTAGAAAATCGAATTTGCCAGATGGAAAACAAATCTCAAAAGCTAACTGAGATCACTCCTTCAAAATTAGACTGGAGCAAATGGAAGCTAGTGACTTTATGAGAAATCAAGATGCCATTAAGCAGATATAAACAAATGAAAGATCAGAAGGCAATGTGAAATATCTCATGGGAAAACCCACTGAACTGGAAAATAGATCCAGGAGAGATAATCGAAAAATTATTGCATTACCTGAAAACCATGATCAAAGAAATAATGTAGAAATCATCCTTCAAGAAATGCTCAAGGAAAATTGCCCTGGTCTTTTAGAACCAGAGGGCAAAATAGAGGCAGAAAGAATCCATCCATCACCTCCTAAAAATTCCCAAAAAGAAAACTCCTAGGAATATTGTAGCCAGGTTCCAGAATTCCCAGATCAAGGGGAGAATATTACAAGCAGCCAGGAAGAAAAAAATTCAATATTGTGGAAACATAATCAGGATAATGCAGGATCTGGCAGCTTCTACATGAGTGATAGAAGGGAATGGAATACTATATTTCACAGGGCAAAGGAGCTGGGATTAACACCAAAAATCACCTACCCAGCAAAACTGAGTATCATGTTTCAGGGGAAAATATAGTCATTTAGTGGAATAGAGGACTTTCAAGCATTCTTGAGTACAAAACCAGAATGGTAGAGAAAATATGACATTCAGGCACAAGAAGCAAGGTTCTCAAGAGATGCTTGAGAAAATAAACAGGGAAAACAAATCATAAGGAACATATCAAAGTTGAACTACATACATTCCTCCATGGAAAAATGATAACTGTAACTGATGAAACCTTTCTCAGTATGAAAATAGCTGAAGAAGGGTATATGGGCGTATGAATACATATGTGAATGTGTGTATATATGTTTACAGGTATGCATAGATAGAGGGCACAGGTGGAATTTAATGGGAAGGGATGATGCTTAAGGGGTGAAATTGAGAGGTGAGAGAGGAACATAATGATAGGAGATGGGGAGAGACAAAATGGGGTTAACTATCTCATGTAGAAGAGGAAAGGGGAAGTGGTTGCAGGGGAGGGGAAGAACAGTAAGGCAAAAATGTAAAACCTTATTCTCATTGAATTTTTCTCAGGAAGGGAATGATATACATACTAAATGACATGCATACTCACCCTACAGGACAGTGCTGGGGAGAGGGATTGGGGGTTGATGGAAGGGAGGGATGGCGGGGGAGGGGGGAGGGAAGTTAGAAACACCCAATTTTGAAAAGGGACAGGATCAAAATGGGTAGTGAATCAGGTGGGAGGTGGGACAGGAGGGAGGCAAATATACTCAGTCTATTACAATGTATCTACTATGGTAATGTTTTGCATAGCTACACATGTACAGCATATACTGAACTGATTATCTTCCCAGCAAGGGTGGGTGACAAGGGAGGAAGGGAATGAAACTGGAATTTGAAGTTTTAAAATAAAAAGTTTTAAAACTATATAAATACTATTACTAATACTATTTTACATATAATTGGGAGATAAGTTGTGCAGGCATTGGGGCACGGGGATTCACCTTTTCCTACTAGAAACATCAAAGGTAGTATGGGAGAAGAGATGGGAGACAGCAGATTGATGAGGGGATATCCTGTGGGACTGCTATTCTGGGGTGCTCGGCATGGGAATAATGGGGAAAATTGTAAATCAATATCTGGCAGAAATAAATGATGTAAACCAGAAGTTAATAAAGCATTTGGAGAAAAAAAATCTCAGAACAACAACAAAAAAATAATTAGGTGGGGATAGAAATAAATGTAATGTTGTTCCAGAATGTTACTACAAGATGTTCACCCTTTTAAATTAAACAAAATAGTCTCTCTATGGGGAACTATTTAGCTAATAATTAAGTCAGTGACTAATACTTCTAAAATGTGGGTCGGGGTCTTGAAGGGGAAGAGAATTACATAGATTTATTTATATATAACCTCTCAATGAAAAGAATAAATATTTTGAAAATACATGACAATAAAAAGCTAAATAAGTTAGTATTTTTTTTTTACAAAATGTTAACCATACTTGTTCTTTTGGAGTGCACAGAATTTCATCATTATTCATTTAATTCCCTGGCAAAATATTTCCCCATATCTTCACCATAGCCTCTCAAAAGTACAAAGAACAAAACCAGCAAGTACACGTTATGATATGAGAATGATAAAAGTCTATTTTCTTGACAGATGTACTATGAAATAGTGAGACGTTGGCTTTCTCAATTTTTAATAAGGGTATCTTCAGAGACAAAATTGTTAATCATTATTAAGTTAATATATCTGAAACTGTTTGATCCTCCAGTCTCCTTTTCTTTCCTTAGAGATACTCTGAAGTGATGGGGTATCATATTAGAAAATAGACATGACCACTCTGACCTGTGATAATTAATCTCAAAACAGCCATACGAAAAACAGTGAGAAGATAAACTCTATGTCATAATTCCTATTTCATGAAGCTATCTTTAAACTATCATTTTGGTCAATCATAAAATGTCAGTGCTATAAGACAAATCTAGAGATCATCTAGCACAAAATTTTCATTTTCTGGATGGGTAAAATGAAACTCACAGAAAGTGAAGTACCTCAATGCTTGTTAGAACTTAGTACTAGTGCTAAAATTTAAATTTCTTACTGCCCAGACTAGGGCTCTTCTCACTACATATACCATAAATTTGATTTTCACTAATTCACCTTGTATTACATATATTTTCTCCATCTTAGTGCATGCTGTTTTGTGGAGTAACCATTTTTTAGACTTTGATATTTCCTTTTATTAAGAAAATGATTTTGAACTTAATTACAAAAAGACAAAAAAAATCCATGTATATAGCACAACAAGAATATAATTCAATATAAAACCACGAATTGCCATTTCACACTGTTTACTTTTTTATTTAAACTTTGTAACAGAGAGTCTTCTAGAAGCCTAAATGTTAGAGTAAGTAGGGAATCTCTTGAACTCCATAATTTAGACCTTCAAAGAACTATAAAATGGCACCCCAAAATGAATTCTTGAAAGGCAGAACCAACAAAAAGATAAAGTGAATCAACATTCTAGCCCAGGAATGTTGGAACATAGGCAGGAACATTCTTAAAATCCTTGGCATACTGCCAGACATGAGGAGCTTTCCAGAAGAATGCTGCTGTGAACAGCTTTTAAGGTTCTGATTATATACTATAGTAAACACTCTATTCAATAACAAATCAAAGCAGAATGTTTGCAGAAAATCAAGGTACATCATTCACAATGTTACAACTTGTTACAGAAAATCAAAATGCAGCATTCACAACAGCTTATCACTAAAATGGCCACATAGTTTTCATCACGGTGCTCACAAAGTTTTGAGCAAAGAACAATCATTTAGTAACTCAATCATTCAGTCATTTCAATCATTCAATAATCCTTAAAGAGGTTTGCCTCCATAAGGGACACAAAGTACAGTATTCAATGTTCTCCACTCATAGGGCACACTAAATTACAAATCAGTCACTATTCATTCAATTATGATTCACTATTCAATCATCAAAAATTACATAAGCCCTACACCTGTATGTCACTAGTAAATTAAAATTTCTCATTCAGTACACAGTATCCAAATAAAGTCTTCTTTCAGCTTGACTCAGGGTGGTATCTAAGATTCCCTGAATCCCCTTTCATGGTCCCAGATCTTACCTGGATTCATCAAACAGTCACCTAGGTTCAAAGGCAGACAGCTCCCATGTCTCTGTCCAGCTGTCCAAGCACTTCCTGTTCCACACTGAAGCTCACAGAGTCCACCCCACCTAAATCCTCCCCAGTCTCTGTTCCCAGGAAGTCAAGGCTTAACAAAGACACAAACAGGTTCAAAGTACCAGCATCACAATCATAGTCTTCAGAAGCTCTGGCTGGTCCTTGGAAAACCTCAGCAACCTCAGCTGTACCCCAGAATCAAAATCACATTATTCAGGTTCTCCAAATAAAAATCATTATCTCCTGATTGGGGCGGGGGTAGGGGGGGCGGGGCTTTCCTTTTCAGCCTCCCTGGTGGCAGTAGATTCTGCCTCCACAAAGCTTGCTCCAAGAAGATCTGTCTTTCCCAGCCAGGATCTTTCTTTATATAAAGTATTGCTCCTCAATATTCAGGCCTTTCCTGTTATGTCAGCAACAGGGGATCACACCTTCTGTTTCTTTAACTGAGGCTTGATTAATTACTAAGTTCTAAGTACCTATTATCTTTGCCAATACACAGGGATTAAATTATATTACTATTACACTTGGATAAAAGGGTAGCTCAGTCATGGACAGGAAGCATCCCAGCAAGCCAGTAGTAGACCTCAAAAATTCAACAGGAGGCTCTGATCCAGATGTAGGCAAATATCTACATGGGGATGCTCCTTTGTGCCTCAGAACAGTTCCATGCAAACAGGCAGATACAAGCACCAGGATGCACTTCCCACCCCCTTTCCCACAAATGCCTAAGCACACTGGAGCAATTATTCATCTAACAGTGCTTGGATCCCCTACATGCCTATGGGGAGTGGGAGTGGGAGTGCTGGGAGAATTGTAGACACCAGTTCCAGGAAGCACACACACACACACACACACACACACACACACACACACACACACACACAAACACTGCAAACAAAAGTACCCATCATGAGACACAGGGCAGCACCAGTGGTGTACCAGGCAAATATTCGGGATCTTCAGTCCCTGCATAATAATTTTAGAAAAGCCCTTTCCACCCCAAGAACAAAGCTCAGGTTTTAAAAATAAGGAAATGTGTTGGAAAAGATGAGCAAAAAAAAAGAAAGAAAGAAAATAACAATAGCAACAACAACAAAAGAATCTTATTATAGTTATTATAGTAATAGAGATGATGAAGACAAAAACTCAGAAGAAAACAACAATGCCAAAACACCTAAGGGAAAAGCCCCAAAGAAAAATAGGAATGGTTCTCAAGTCCAGAAAGAACTCATGGGAAAGCTCTGAAAACAGCTTAAAATCAAATAAGAGAGGTAGAAGAAAAATAGGGAAAAGAAATGAGAGGTATACAAGAGAATAATTTTTAAAATGTCAACAGCTTGATAAAGAAAAAAAATAATGGGGAAAATTTACAAAAATTCAGTAAAAAAATAAATACCTTAAAAGTAGAATTGGCCAAATGGAAAAGGAAGTAAAAAAACAAAATAACCGAGGAAAATAACTCCTTAGAAATTAGAATTGGACAAGTGTAAGCAAATGATTTGATAAGAGATAAAGAATAAATCACACAACTATTCTCAAGGGGTTATAAACTGTGTATCAACTTTGACCCAGAAATACCATTGGTAGGATCTTATCCCAAAGACATCAAAAAAAGAAATGGAAGATGGAGGAGTAGAAACAGCACGTCCAATGCTCTCTCCCCCCAGATTACCTCAAAGCTATGTAAAAGAGGACTCTGAACAACTTCTGGAGCCCCAGCACCCAAAGAACGACACAGAGAAGATAACCTCCCACTGAGGACAGCCCAGTAGCCCTGCAGGAAGGGCCAGCACAAAGCTCTGGGAGCCAGCAGCGCAGCACATAGAGAGCCAAGCCCAGGTCCACATGAGCTGTGGTTTTAGCCCCAGGGTGGCCAGGCCAGCAGCTGGCTGGATGGACCCCAGAACACCAACAGCTGTGGCGATTCCAGAATGGTCAAAACAGACATGCCTAGGACAAAGTGAGAGGTTAGTGCCCTATGGACTTTGGGACCAGTATTTGGGGAATGCTGAGGAAACACACCATTTTGTAGTTTTAAGTGGTGGCTCCAGCTCCTGGCCTGCAAACTGTAGGGAGATACATTGATCAGTCTCAGGGGGGTAATCCCTCTTGCCTTGACCTCCCTGGATCTGGATTGTGGTCTTGGGGGGAGGTCATGGGGCGGGTTTCCAGCTTGCCAGAAAGGGAAATTGTCCCCCCACAAGTTCGGGATGGAAGCTCCCCTGTCTGGTGGCAGAGTTCTACTGTGGCAACAAGCCCAAAAGTCAAGTAATTAAGTGGCAACATGCCAAGGCAAAGGAAACAAAATAAACAGAAAAGTGAAACATTAGACTCCTATTTTGGGGGCAAAGAAGATCGAAGCATGGAACAGTCAGAGGACTGTGAGGTCAGAAATCCTGCTCCAAAAGCCCCAAAGGAAAATATGAGTGGGTTACAGCCCATAGAGGACCTTAAGAAGGACTTTAAAAATCAAATAAGAGAAGTGGAGGAAAATTGGGAAGAGAAATGAGAAGGATGCAGGAAAAGTATGAAATGAGGGTCAACAGACTGACTGAGGAAAACAACACCTTAAAAAATAGTCTAACTCAAATGGCAAAGGAGGCCCAAAAGGGCAATGAGGAGAAGAATGCCTTAAAAAGTCGAATTTGCCAGATGGAAAAAGAATCTCAAAAGCTCCCCGAGGAGATTCATTCCTTCAGAGTTAGACTGGAGCAAATGGAAGCTAATGACTTTATGAGAAATCAAGATGCTGTTAAGCAGATCCAAACAAATGAAAGAGTAGAAGGCAATGTGAAATATCTCATGGGAAAAACCCCTGACCTGGAAAATAGATCCAGGAGAGATAATTTAAAAATTATTGGACTACCTGAAAGCTATGATCAAAGAAAGAAACTAGAAATCACCCTTCAAGAAATTCTCAAGGAAAACTGCCCTGATGTTTTAGATCCAGAGGGCAAAATAGAGGTTGAAAGAATCCACAGATCATCTCATGAAAAAGATCCCAAAAAGAAAACTCCCAGGAATATTATAGCTAGGTTCTGGAATCCCCAGATCAAGGAGAAAATATTACAAGCAGCTAGGAAGAAACAATTTCAATATTGTGGAAACACAATCAGAATAGCCCAGGACCTGGCAGCTTCTACACTGAGGGATCAAAGGGCATGGAATATGGTATTCCAGAGGGCAAAAGAGCTGGGACTGAACCCAAGGGTCACCTACCCAGCAAAACTGAGTATTTTGTTTCAGGGGAAAATATGGTCATTCAGTGGAATAGAGGACTTTCAAGCATTCTTGAGGAAAATAAACAGAGATGAATAGAAAATTTGACATCCAGACACAAGAAGCAAGAGATACCTGAGAAGGTAATCAGGGCAAAGAAATCAAAAGGAACTTATCAAAGTTAACCTATTTACATTCCTACATGGAAAAACCATAACTGTGACTAATGAAACTTTTCTCAGTATGAAAATAATGAAAGAAGGGTATATGGTCAAATGAATATATATGTGAATGTGTGTACATATGTTTACAGTTATACATGAATAGAGGGCATAGGTTGAATTTGTTGGGAAGGGATGATACCTAAGGGATGAAATTATGAGGTGAGAGTGGAAAGTGGCAAGAGGAGATGTGGAGAGACATGGTAGGGTAAACTATCTCATATATAAGAAGCAAGGGGAAGTGGCTGCAGAGGAGGGGTAGAATAGGAAGGCAAAAAGGCAAAAGCATATTTTCATTGAATTTGGTTCAGGGAGAGAATGACATACATACTAAATGGGATATCTCAACCTGCAGCAGAATAGGGGGAAGGGGGATGAGAGGAAGGATTATGGATGGGAGGGCATTCTTGGGGGGAGGGGAGGTTGGAAGTACCCACTATAGAAGAGGGACAGGATCAAGTCGGGAATGGACCAGGTGGGTGGTGGGATGGGTGGGAGGGAATTATAAGCAGCCTTGTACAATATATCTACTAGGGTAATGTTTTGCATAGCTATACATGTACAACACATACTGAATTACTTATCTCCCCAGAGGGAATGGGTGACAAGTGAGGAAGGGAATGGATCTGAAATGTGAGGTCTTAAAATTAAATGTTTCAAATATATATAAATACTATTATTAATACTCTTTTGCATGTAATTGGGAGATAAGATGTACAGGCATCAGGGCACAGAGAATTACCTTGCTCTAAGGGAAAAGTCAAAGGGGGTAAGGGAGAAGATATGGGAGAGAGCAGGATGGAGGCAGCGATATCTTGTGGGACTGCTACTCTGGGACGGTGGGTAGGGGAAAACCGGTGAAAAAATTGTAACTCAAAATCTGGTGGAAATGAATGATGTAAAACAGGAGTTAATAAAGCATTTGTTTAAATAAAAAAAGGAAATGAAAGTAAAGGGCTTATTTGTACAAAAATATTTATAAGAGCTCTTTTGTGGTGACTAAGAATGAAAAATTGAAAGGATGTTCATCAATTAAGGAAAGACTAAATAAGCTGTGGTATATAATTGCAATGAAATGTTATTATTCCATAAGAAATGATAAGCAGGATGATTTCAGAAAAATTTGGAAAGACTTACATGAGCTGATGGAAAGTGGAGTGAACAGAACTAGAAAAACGTTATATACAGCCACAGCAATATTGTAGGATGTAGAGCTGTGAATGACGTAGCTATTCTCAATAATACAATGATTCAAGATTTTCCCAAAGGATTAAATCATGAAGCACACTATCCACTTCCAGAAGCTGGAGGGAAACTGATACTGCTTGAGTAAATACTGATGCATACTATTTTTTCTTCCCTTCCCTTCCCTTCCCTTCCCTTCCCTTCCCTTCCCTTCCCTTCCCTTCCCTTCCCTTCCCTTCCCTTCCCTTCCCTTCCCTTCCCTTCGCTTTCTTTCCCTTTCTTTCCCATTCCTTCCTCTCCCTTCTTTTCTTTTCAAGCCTTCTTATACAAAATAACTAATATGGAAATGTTTTACATAACTGCACATGTATGAACTATATCAGATTGATTACTGTCTCAGGGAACTGGGAGGTGTGAGAGTGAAAAGATGATAAAATTTGAGACTCAGAGCTTTTTGAAAAATTATTTTGATGTAATTGGGTAAAATAAAACATATTACATATGTATGTACATATACATACATGCACACATACATATACATATAGACATGTATATAAATATACATAGGCATGAGCATATATATATATATATGTAGAGAGAGACAGACAGGCAGACAGACAGGCAGAGACAGAGACAGAGATGTGTATCAACTTACATGTGTATATATCTATATCTGTCTGTGAGTGTGTGTGGGGGGGGGGTGTTGTGGGAAACATAAGGTTTTTACTTTTTACTTTTACCAGGCTTTACTGATCAAATTCCAGATCAGACCTATTGAATTGCAAAGATTTGTTTCCCCAGGGTTAACTTCATATTCTAGTATACCAATGCATCAGAAATTAGAGAAAGAAAGAAGGCAGTGGAGTAAGAGAAAGACAGATATTTTGAGCTATATTTCTCTAAGATTGCTCTCTACATCCTCTCTTGTTTCAGTTTCATAACAGTACGAATAAATGCTGCAGCTTTAGATTCTTTAAAAAGAGAATTAAAAAAATAAATAATAAAAAAAGAAAATATAAAATACCTCATTGGAAAAACAACTTAACTGGAAAAATAGATCCAGGAGAGATAATCTAAAATCATTGTACTACCTGAAAGCCATATCAAAAAGACCATCTGGACAGCATACTTCAAGAAATAATCAAAGAAAAATGCACTGATATCCTAAAAGCAGAGGGTAAAATAGCCATTGATAGTATCTACTAATCACCAGGAAGATATCCTAAAATGAAAATTTCAAGGAACTTTCTAATCAAAGTCCAGAAATCCCAGGAAAAGGGTAAAAACAAAACAACAACAACAAAAACAAAAAACAATATTTCAAATAATCAGGAAGAAATAATAAAGGTACAAGAACAATAATAAATAACAAAATGCAATTAAATTAACACAAAAATCATTGACATAAATAGAAGAGAGAAAAAGGAAATCCAGAAAGGGAATCAAGAAATGCTACAAGTACTACTATATGCAAATTAACAACAACAAAAAAAGATAGGTACAATGGTGGATAGAATATGAAGCCTACAGTCATGGTGACTTGAGTTTGAATCTAGCCTCTGATACTAACTAAACTTGACACACAGGAAAAGTGATTTAATTTCTGTTTCCTTCAGTTCCTCTACTGTAAAGGGGAAAATAATAGCACCCACATCCTACTGGCATTGTACAGATCAAGTGAGATATTATTTGTAAAGCACCTGTCACAATAACTGGAACATCACAGACACTCTATTAAAGCTAGTTGTTTTTTATTTTCATCATCATCATTACTTTGAAAAGGAAAGAACAATCAAGGTAGTTGTGGCTGAGGTTATGGAGACTCTAGGTAATAGAAATCCCCATTTTCATATTCTACCCCTTTTTTTCTTCTTAAATTAAAATGCTAGTGTTTGCTAATATTTAATGTCATGATAATAACACTTTTATTTTCTTTTTCTGTCGACTTTGTCAAAGTAAATGTTATAAGGTAGAATTTTAGCATTGTTTTGATTCTTGTTTCCTTAATTAATGATGACTGGAACATTTATCTGTAAGTTTATTTACAATACCATTGGTTTCTTATGTCAAAAATTCTTTAAGTGGGGTGGCTAGGTGGTACCGTGAATAGTGGAGTAAGGAGGACCTGAGTTTGCATTTTGCCACAGACCCTTAACACAAAAAAACTAGCCGTGTGACTTTGGACACATTACTTGACCCCAATTGCTCTCCAAAAAGCAAAAACAAAAACAAAAACAAAAAAAACAATTCTCTAAGTACAATCCTTTGACCACTTCCAGATTTATTCTTATAAACTTGAATCAGCTTTTTATATGCCTTGAAAACAATCCCTCTGTTAATAACAAAATCTCTATTGCAATGATTTTCACTAACTCTTTTTAAAATTTCAGATCGTCAATTTTATTTGTTGTGAAACTTTTTAGATTTCATGTAATCAAAATTGACCATTTTTCCCCACTGTGATCTCCCTGTTTAGTTATGAACTCTCACCCTCTTTATAGAACTGAAAAATAATTTCTTTCATATTCCGTTTTTTCTATATTATAATCTAGACCACGTACTCACTTGGAGCTTATTTAGCATAAATGTGAGAGCTTTAAGTTTAAACTTTAACTGTTCAACTTACCCATCAATTTTTATAAAACAATGTAGTCTTACTATACTACATGAAGCTTTTGAAGTTATTGAACATTAGGTAACTAAATTAATTTACTTCTGTATATATGTATCTAATTTGATTCACTGATCTACCTAAAATTAAAAAAAAAAAACACCAAAACATTTTGCTGACTACTGATTTGTAGGGTAGTTTGAAATCTAGTGCTGCTAAACCCCCAACCTTCCCATTTTTCCCTGAAATCCCCTCCTACCCCGCAGAGGAATTGTTGCTATATTATTTTTCTAGTTGCATAAACTGATCTTCTGATAGTTGACACTGAATAAACAAACTTTGGTAATATTGTCATTTTATCATACTTACTCAGAAAATTCATGGGCCACAAATATCTTCGAATTATTTAAGTCTGACTTTGTGTAAAATGTGTTTTGTAACTATTGGAGCTTCTAAATATGACTTGCTACATAGACTACAAATATTTTAAGTGTTTTTTGATTTTGATGGAATTTCTCTCTTTCTTTGGGTATGCTTTTGGTAACATATTAATATAGTAACAATTTATGTGCATTTAATTAATATTTTGCAACTCCATTGAAATTATTCTTTCAATTAACTTTTAGGTAACTATCTAGGTTTCTGTGTACAATATGGAATCTAATAAAATTAGTTTTTCTCCGAGAGAAGCATGGAATATATAGGAGATTCCAGGAAAAGATTTATCAGACTGAAGAGAAGAACTGGAGAGGAGGCCTCCATTTTCTCCTGCTGTTTATAGGTAGTCACATAAAAGGAATCAAACACTGATGGGGAGGAGGTAAATCACAGAGTGTAAAGTATGAGCTTGGTCCTACCTACAAAGAGAAAATTCTCAGTAGCATCTAGGTGTGATCCCACACTTGAGGAAAAGGGTAAGACAAGGGTCTAGCAGTGAACTTTATTGTAGGAATTCAGACACTTCAGGGAAGAGTTTCTCCAGGTCAGTTTTACACTTTCTTGAACTAATTCCAGAAAGAGGTATTGCATGATATCATCAGGAATAAGTGAAGAAGAAAATACATAAATAGTCCTGGGCACCCAAGACTCAGGTTAAAACTTCTCCTGTAGTTATATCTAGCTTTCCACAAATTCTAATTCACAAAGGGGGAAAGAATTCTTGAAGTATAAATGAAAAAGCAAAAAGGAAGTAAAATAATATTTTTTTAAAAGAACAAATTAATGTCACTGATTAGAGAATGGATGAGGAAAGTACATAGGGCAAGGTTGTTAAGAAGGTGTTCAGAGTTCCCTATGATAGGGAAAAAGAGGGGAAATAAACATAAAGAGGCGATAACAATAATAAAAATAATCTTGAGGAATTTAGGTTTGCATAGGACAATGAGAGTAGGGAGAGTTGGTGGATAGGGACTGGATTTAGAATCATATAAGGGGAGAAAACCTACAGTAACTATTAAGACTAACAAATAAAAACAAAATATGTTATACACACCCAAACACACACAAAGAAACACACACACACACACACACACATACACACCCTCAAAAATAAAGGAAGGAGAATGTGATATTCTCATAGCTCAACACAAGGTAATATGTCAATATGTAAGTAAAATGAATAAAAAAAGTAAAAAATGCACTCTGTGAGCCTTTCATGAGGTGCAAACATCTTAGATTTGATCAAAAAGGGAACATGGTAAATATCTAACCAAATGAGCTAAAAGTGCCTCTGAGGGTTATAAAAAGATAGAGAAATTTTACTACTTCACCAGCATAAGAGTTTGGGCCTAAAGTGGCTCTAATAATAAATTCCTCAAAGAGAGCTGCTCAGTGAGAAGGAATGGATTTCTCTTCTGCTTTCTTGTATGTATTATCAAGTTCACTGGTTAAATAGGAAACAACATACCTATCCTGAAGAAAAGAAACATGTCATGGACAGCCACATATGGGAAGAAACAATCCCAAGGAAGGAAGTACATATCTTCAGTTAGCATGTATTCTTGTGTGTAGAGTAGTGTAAGTTATAGATAGAGTCAAGATATGAAACAATCCATTGAGGCCTGCTGAGGGACTTAATTAACAGATAACTGCAGCACAAAGATTAGATAATGACAGAGATAGAAAGGCCTTAGAGGACCAAGAGTTGTGAGTTGTTCTTTGCTATAGTATTTTAAATGTGTCCTTAATACCATACCTCAAACCAATAAGTCTGAGTCCATTATTCCCAGAGTTTGTCTATTTGTGGGAAAATACATGTCTGGATTACAGAGAAGTGTTTTGTGGTAGTAATAATAACATAGCCTTAGTCAATTAGTATTTATATAGAGTTTTAAAGTTTGAAAATTATTTTATATGTGTTATCTTGTTTAATCCTTATAAAAACCCTGTGAGATAGTTATTTTTCACATTTACAGATGAGGAAACTGAGGCTAGCAGAGATAAAAATGACTCAAACAGGATAATGTAACTATTAAGTATCTAAGAGAGGATATAAACTCGGATCTCCTTAAGTACAAATCGTACACCCTGTCCACTTTGTCATCAAATTGTTTTTATTTTTTGTTGTTTTGTGTTTTTTCATTTGTTGAGTTTTATACCAGCTTTTCTTGTTATTACATCTTACTTAGTAAATGCCTTAGTCAAAAGCAAAGTCTACTGTATGGGTAGAAACTTTTAAGGTGCCAATTGCAAGTTGGAAAAATGTACTGTTAATTATATATATATGCTTATGTGTATACACATGCTTATACATATGAGAATGTGCATATATCCAGTGCCTGGCACATAGTAGTCAGTTAATAAATGTTTATTAAATAAGATGTAAATGTATGTGTATATCACTAGGTTATATATGTACATGTAATGGGGGAGCCACTGATACTTGTCTTCTTGGAAGGACACGCACAGGCCTGGAAGTGGAATCTCAGTCCTTCCTTTTCCATGAAAGAGAAAGGGGGAAGGAAAACAAAGAGTTCTAGGAGTATGTGGACAGAGTAAGTACATGGATAGAGAGTGGTGGGAGAAGAAAAGGAGACTGAGTCTTCAATACAGCCTTTTTGACAAATGGCTTCAGAAGCAGGGTAAGCATAAAAAAATAAAGGGAGAGAATGGGGTTTATCCCTGCTTACTGCTGTAGGGAATTGCATGAGGGACATGAAAGACTCTCTAAGGAATGTAGGACCAGTGCGATAACATGGAAAGTGGCAGTGTAACTGTCTTGATTGCTAGTTCAGTGGTGAAATTTCTACCTCACATCACTTACCTCACTCGAGCTCTCTTGAAAATACATTTGTTTAAAAGTCTCTTGTCATTAAAATTTTTTATTGCCATGTGTTTTCAAAAGAATTTGTTTTATCTAAGATACCATTATTTTGTGTATGTATCTCATTAAAGAAAAGTAAAAGTAATTAGGTTGCAAAATAAAGCTTGTTGTATACACAAAGAAAAAGAAATTCACTTACTTCAATGCCAGCTGGAGGTTCAGAAAAGCCAGATTTTATTGGAAGCAGATTTTTAAACTCTCCCAGTTCTGAGACCAATATGAATCTTAACAGTTAGGGATTTCATTGGGTATAATTGGGCTAAACAATGCCATTAGGGGAAAGGAAGCAAGTTACTTCCAAAAAAATAAGTTATCTTTAGTACCTTAGAAGTCCCTTGCTTCTTCATCAATAAGTTTCTGAATGAGGGATGGGGGTATGCATGTTAGCTCGATCAAAAGTCATGGTTGAAGGAAAGAATGTGGACTATGATGGCTTCACTATTTTCATATCTCTCTCTCTCTCTCTCTCTCTCTCTCTCTCTCTCTCTGTCATATAGTTCTTTATTTACAAATTTTATATATGTATATATACATACATGTGCACACATATACATGTTATATTAACATAAATACATCTGCATACACATGTATACATGCATACATGTATTCTATTCTAGTACCCTACTGAGGCCTGGGTTCTTGAAAGAAAAACACAAGTGCTAACACATTCTTCTATATTGGAAAGTCTTTGAGTGTGGGTTTAAGGAACACATGTAGTTTGTTTTCTAAGATGCTAGTCTAGCTAATCACATAAATACACACTCTCAGTAGGATGGCCAGTTGTTGATGGAGATATTCTGACTTTCATGCCCTATGAAACACAAAATTAAAACAAGTATCCTTTAGTCCTATCTAGCCCTCATCCACTTCTCTGATAATTACGGGAGAGTGGCAGGAAAGATAAAAGGTACTAATAATAACACAGTATTTAGATTTTAAGAAACTTTAATTTGTCTATTTGTACACTAAATGTGAAATTCTAGTTAAATAACCAATGGGTGGATTTATTGCTAAGGGATCTGAATGATATCATTCTTAATATTCATACAATAAATGAAACAAGAAGAACAAAAGAAGTAGTAGCTAAATGGAGAGAAGATTCAAAGTATGTCTAGCAAAGGAAAAAGAATTAAGCATAGTGAGTTTTATAGTATGCAAACAAGTACAATAAATGTTATTTCAGGAAACAATTGGTCATCACATATTTTAATACTAATACAAATTATCAGAAAAAAAAATACCAGGAAAATAATTGAACTTACATATCAATGTCAGTTACTGAGGATGAATTGGTAAAAGAATGACAGGAAGATTTTGATAAAAAAAAAAAAAACTTTCTAAATGAAATCATCATACACTTAGACACTTTGTGACCTATATAAAAATAGGAAAGGGTAAAAATGAAAGGAAGTATATGGGAAAGTGAAGTTCAAGAGAAATAGAGTCAGAATACTTGCACATTAGAGGTCTCACGTCTCTATAACATGAACATGTGGTTTAAAGAAAGAAATGTTAAATCCTAGACATTGCAAGCATCAAATGACTTAACAAAAAATGAGATTGCATACAATTTAACATGAAGCATTAGACATTGTAGACAGAGGAGATATCCCTGAGTTAGATGACTGTGTACAATCAAGCCATCACCTTCTCACAGCTAAAATCAGAGTTTATAATATGAAAGTAAAAAACAATAATTTTAAAAATGTATGGTATATTACTTCACCCTGAATTATTTAAACAAGCTTTTAGAAATAAAAAAATGGAAGAGGTTAAAAAGAATGTTATCCATATATCAAATATGGATATCAAAATCACTCAAGTTTCCATGGATAATGTAATGAGAACAACAAATATATTTTCTATGAGAACAGAGTAATAAACATTGAGGTGAGACATTAAAAAAAAAGCAGGGAGATATACACTCACCAAACCTATTTGTTATGGTGATATAGGAGGTCCTGCACACTGTCCACGTCAAGAAGGGATTCTCTGTGAATGGTGAAGTGTTCCAGATGTTTCTATTTGTGGATGATATTATCCTTCTTGCATCAAGCTCCAGATCATTGCTAAGCCTCCTGGTCAAGACCTGGGACTGCTCAAAGGAGCAAGGTCTGTCTATCCATACAGGAGAGATAAATAAATAATTGCTATAGCATGTAATAGAATAGACACCCTATAGAGCTTGCTCATTATTATAATTATCTTTGCTACAGATGCACAATGAGATGATCCTAAAATTTAATAAGAGGAAGAGAATGATCTGGACAGTTTTCAGGGGAAAACTGTAATCCTTATTCATTTTTTTTTTACTAGCCTCAAGTTTTCCATTGCTGTTGTATGTTATCAAGACCTAGGATGTTACTCTCTCTGAAAATTAAAGTTAAGCATCTCATAAATTGTAATGATAAAGCACAGTGGGTGTGAGCATGATCCAACAAGAAATTTAAAAGAGTAAAAGTAAATGATAACATCAAAAACTGCATGACAGAGAAGATGCATTGCTCATGTTTTGAGAGTGGGAGATAAGTGGATGGCCTAAGTGCTCCACTGGCACCTTATCAATGTCAGGAGAAAGTGAGGACAAAGGCCTGCAGCATGTTGGGGTGGCAAATTTTTGTGAAGAAACAGGTGAGCGACAGATGTGATGAGCAGGTGGATGGCTTGCAATCTGCATCATTGGAGGAACTCTACAAATAGATGCAATTGCATATGTTTCAATCCTTCATTTAACTTAATCCAGAGAATTTTAGTTTTGCATGTGTATTTCCTATAGTTAGTACTATTTGTGGCCATGTGCCTGTAAAAAATGTAGATTGTCTCTTTTAATAAGCATGCCTAGATTAAAAAAATAAAATGAAATAAAGCTAGAAGAGACACTAAAGATTGACATTGTCATAGAGTTGAAAAAATATTGGATCTAGAATCAAAGTACTTGGATTTATCTTTCACCTCTGACAATAATTACCTGTGTGGCCTTGAGCAAGTTGTGTAACTTCCTTATTCCTCACTTTCCTAAAGTATAAATTGAGGAGATTTGACTGGCCTCTGAGGAGACTTCAAGATTCCATATTTATGGTCTAGTCTCCAAATTGGGGCAAGCAAAATGATCCTTTGAAATACATGCAAAAATCAATAGAAATTATATTTAGGTTTATTTTTATTTTAAAAAGAATGAAATATATCTTTATTAATATTTAACATGTGTTTTGATATATGTGCCCTCAGCTGGTCCACATGTAGAAAGACAGGTGTCAGTTATGGCATAGGAGATAAGGAGGGAGGAGTAGAAGTTTTACAGTGTAAAGGAACTAACAGTGACAACTGTGTTTTAAGAATATTGTGACATAGTTTGTGTATCCCTAGGTAAGTGAATAAATAACATAATTTTAAGCAAATTCATGGTCACAGAATATACAATGCACTTAAAAAGATTATTTCTGAGAAATTATGGCTTGATTAGAATACTACTGATGGTAGAGGACATATGTTCATTATGCCTAGTGTGAAAAGTTTATAAGTTGCATTTCAAAGGGGGGAGTCAATCAGATCTGACAAGATCATTTATAAAATATCTTAAATCATCAAGAATATTATTTGAAATATGTGTTGAACCTCTCCCTAAGTATATATGGCACCTTAGAAATTAACTAATTATAATATAAAACTATAAGATATAGCAAGATATTTAAAAATTAAACTTTGTTTTCTGAATATCATGTAAATGTGTCAGTTATATAAAACATTCATAATTACCCATTAAAAAATAAAATCTTGGAAATGGTGTTTTAACTTATTTTTAAATTATGCAAATGGAGAATTTTAATGTATTTGAACTGTAAAATGTCATACATTTGAATTAATTTTCAGGAACAACTGATTAAAATCAAGGAAAATGAAAATTTCTGACCAATTTCAAATTAATTTAAAAATAATAATATTTTTGTGCTTAATTAAAATATTTTGCAAAATTGCTATGTTGATTTGAAATATGAGTAAAATGCTTTAAGTAGCTCAACCAAAGATGCATTTGCTCCATTTTTATCTATTTATCATTGAGACATATTTTTTCAACAATAGCATGAAATCCATTAAAATCATTAAAAATAATCAAAATAATCAAAACCACTAAAATCAAGAATTGAAATAAAATGAACACATAGCCAGGCTTTTTAATACATATATTACAAAATAGTAAACCAAAATATGTGTCACAATTTTACTCCATTAATCTTCCTAAAATATTAATAAAATTAACATAATTAAATATTAAGATTATTTTAGTGAGAATAAAATTTGTGTCATTAATACATGTAATAACTTTAGAATAATATTTATTTTATCTTTTTAAAGTTCTATTGTATATATGTTTTATTTGTTTATTTATTTATTTATTTGCTTTTTGGAGGGCCATTGGGATTAATAACTTGCCCAAGGTCAAACAGCTAGGTTTTTGTTTGTCTGCATTAAGTGTCTGAGGCCGGAACTGAACTCAGGTCCTTCTGACTCCAGGGCTGACGCTCTACACACTGCACCACCTAGCCGCACCTGTATATATGTTTTATAATGCATATAACTATAGGGATTATTAGTTCTTAATTTATACACATATATGAGAGCATGGCTTGAATATTTTTATAGGTCTACTTTGAGTTTGTATCACATAAATCACATTCATTCATTCATCTCCCATTCATTCGGCAATTATATTTATCGATTACCTAACATGAGATTAACTACCAGAATTCTAGTCACCTCTAGACTACTCATCATTTGCATAGGGGCTCACAACCCACAGTTTAAGAACCACTGAAGAGGTCACTGAAGGTTACAACCTTCTTCATTTGAATGGAACATATTTTTAGTTCCTAATAACATTAGTTAGAGATTTAAAAGTGGTCTCAGAGGTAAACTAATCTAATTCCATAATTCCACAAATAAGAAAACTGAGACTTACTGAGTTTAAGTAACTTTTCCAAGATCACCCAAATAAATAGCAGGGTCAGAATCTGAACCCACATCCTCTGAATCCAAATCATTCTTTGCAATTGTATCCCTCACTCCTTTTGATTTTTTTCTTATTTGGTGGCAGTATAATGAAGCATGAGGTTATGGACATCTTTATTGAAAGGTCACCATCTTTGGATAAATCTGGGTAAAGGGTAATAAAAACACATTAAAAAACAGCTATCACAAGGAAAATATTAAAGCAGAAACAATATATTGTGTCCTTACATGTTTTTTTTTTCTCTAATTATAAAAGTCTGGACTGTCTTCACATCTCAAAAGGCATATCTTGTTGCCTTTTTGTATCATACTCCCCACTCATCTACTAAATTTATCAAGACATCTAAGAAATCAGTAAAGCATAGGGTATACATGATTTTTTTTATGCAGACTGTTAAATAAAGCAACAGCATCAAGAATAATTGTGGAATATGATCAGCTCAAGTGTGTATAAATAAATGATTTACTTGCCTAAAATTTTTATTATCACTATTTCAAATATTCAACCTTTATAAAGCAATGCCATTTGGTATAGATCTAGCCCTTTATTTCTCAGAAAAGTTTTCTCCCCCCAGGCTTTCTATGTCTAGTCATGATATCTATGTGAAACATGAGAAACTACTCAGGATATGTCCAGATGCTAAACATACATGCTAATAACATAAAGGAGGAAGTAGAATGTGAGATAATTAAGTTGTCTGATAACCATAAAGTGCTTTTCACTAGTAAAATAGAAACACACACACACACATACAACTATAATAATTTGCAAGAAAAAACAGATAAACGTTATGGTACCAGCCATTTGAATAATATTTACTTACATTAATAAAAATAACCTACAAGGATTTTTTCCTTCCCTGCCCCACTTCCCATACATTATAATGATTGGGAAAAATCTTTTAAGATCAATTTTTTAAATAGAGAATGGATATAACTAACTGTATCTGGTGAATTTAAAATGAACCAGAATGACACCCACCCCAAATATTCAGCTATAGAGTTTTTATTGAGACAACACATGGAATTCACCACTGCCTCCTCTGTAGCCTAGATAGGACAAACAGACATGAAACTAATAAAAAATATGAAGTATTCAATGCCCAAATGACATATTGCAGTGGAAATACTTTGGGGTATAGGTTGGTCTAATTGATTGCCAAGGTCCCTTCCAATGCTTAAAATATGTTATTCTGTGCAGATCAGCACACATAGTTAATACTATAATAAGAAAAGTGTACAAAGAGTTTATTTGAAACAAGAAAAAAGCTATCTTTTTCTAGAAAGGCAGAAAGTAAAATCTTTCCTTAGTCTTTGGAGGTTATGGAAAATGCAGTGAAAATTGAAGCACATGTTTTTGGCTGTTCTTAAAAAATAAGTACAAGGGATCACTAAAACAAATTAACATCAACTAATTTTAAGCAAATAAAAGGAAATAGTTCATTCAGCATTGTGGAATAGTCTGCCTTAAGGAGGTCAAAGAATCAAATACTGTAACTGATTAACTGGACCAATAACAATATTTGCATTGGCTAGTATAGGAAAATTGGGGCCAGATCTATATTAGCTCTAGGGGTTTTTCTTTGAACTTGGTCCAAAAATACTCTTCAGCTCTTGAGTCCTGAATGTGTGTAATTAACTCAGTCTGACCCAGTTGAATGGGTTATATGCATCAATCTATTAGGCCTATCTTCCTTTCTAGGGAATATTAATTGATGCTCCTCCTGCTATTTCTGGCTTAATCTTCATTGGAAGGCCTTTCTTTCTTTCTTTCTTTCTTTCTTTCTTTCTTTCTTTCTTCCTTTCCTTCCTAGTTTTTTCCTTTCTTTTTCTTTCATATATACACATACACATGTGTATTACTAATCATGCAGTCATTTTAAATGTTCTTTGCATATTATAGTAATAGAGAAAATTAATTTTAAAAAGAAACTTGTTTTTCTTTATAGGAAGAATAGATGGAAGAAAAAGAAAATTGACATATATATGTGCTATATATACATAGCATATAGTATATAACATTACTATAAAATGTTTCTATTCTAATCACATATTCAGAATTTGTGGAAAAACAGTGACTAAGGCTTTAAAGAGTCGTTATTCTTAAAGAGTTGTTATTCCTCACTCTGGTGTGCCATACCAGAGCTGTTCTTTAATTATGAGACAAATATACTTTATTTAATTATAGAAATATTATGAGAATTTGATTATAAATGACAACCTAGGATGGGGTTGTGCCTGCAGCATGCTCTGAATATAAACCCAGAAAGATAATATAGAAGTAATAGCTCAATTTTTGAGAACTATAGCACATACAGTATATGAAGAATAACTTCAGATGAGTAAAATGACAACTTGGAGATAGAGAATCAGCAAAAAAATATTATCTAGTGAATCAACTGGTTTGGCTGGGATGAAATGCTCAGTGAGGATCAAGCACAGATTAGACCAACTCAGTTTAACACCAGACGCACCTTCTCAACAGAGATGGGACCTTTTTGGACAATTCCTGAGACAGAAAGAGGATACTGAGTTTTACAATTTCACAGTTGTGAATTACCCTGAGTTCATGTGTATTCCAATTCTTCATTACATGGGTAGATAGGTAGTATAGTGGATAGATGCTGACCTTGGAATCAAGAGGACCTGAATTCTAAGTGCCTCAGACACTCATTCCGGTGTGATCTAGACAAATCACTTTATCGTGTTTGTGTCAGTTCCTCATTTGTCGAATGAGCTGAAGGACATGTTAAAACCACTCCAATATCATTGCCAAGAAAATTCTATATGGAGTGCCTAGGAGTGACTGATATAACTCATCAGCAACAGAAAAAAACTTTGAGCATAACCTAAAGTGAATGGAAAGCCCCTAGAAATAGAAAAATAAATTTGTGATCCATCCCAGTCCTGGGAGTGGGAATAGGAGGGGCTTATTACCATGTTACTGATGGGTTCTCTTTTTAGATTCCTCAATGATGCTAGCAAAGGAAACTTCTTTTTCTAATATAACCCTAGTGATGCTTTTCTGTTCCCAGCCATTATCCAGAAGTTTTCATGATAAAAGAGTTAATCATCACCCAGAATAGCAGTGATTATGCTAGTTTTGGACCTCCTGATACTTTTTTTTAACTTCAATCCAAGATTTCCCAGGTCCTACACATGGATATTTCCCTGGGCCTTAAACTACTAGGACTCCTATGGTCTTAATGCTTCCTTTTTTGCTTCCCTTCTTCCCCCCAACACTGTCCAAAGCTTTCTTGATTAAAACATTCTAGATCTCCTTGCACAGTGATTTCATGGTAGCTGGCTTTGTTCCTTGCTGAAGATCTGATAGGTCAGGATAAAAATTAATCTAGCTCCAGCTGTAGTTTTCAGAAAATTTGGCTGCCTTCAGGTTTCCCTGACATATCTATCCATTACCAAAAGACCCACAACCTCTGAATTATCTTCTTGTATAGGCCTGGGAATGATAGAAGAGATTATTAATATTTCTTTCAATTTTATGGATCGTTTTTTTCATCTGGAACCTTTCTAGTTCTTGATTAAAATTCATTTGTGATGCTAGGTTTAGCTACATATCCTTATGTTTACTATACATTCTTCAAAGTGATGCTCAAATCTAGTTTTGCCAACTCCAGTGAAGGGACTCCTTGCAAAGTGTCTCCTTTCTTTTCACTTGATAACTGCTATATGCAAATTTTGATTACCAACTATCCTTAAAAAGTTCTCTACTATGAATAGACTATGATAATGAAAAAAGGTAACATTTTCTTCTGTTGAGGGAAATTTATTTTTTAATTGTTATTTTCAGTTGTAGTACTTTCCCTTTCTCAACCCTCCTACCCTACCCATTGGTAATGCAAGAAATATAATATACATTATTCATGGAAAGTTATCTAACATTTCCACATTAGCCCTGTTGTGAAAAATAAAGTAATAACAAAAGAAATTGGAAAAAATATGCTTCAATCTGAACTCAAAATCAATCACTGGAGTTGGATAACATTTTCATCATGACTCATTTGGAATTATTGTAGATAATTGTATTGATCAGAGTTGCTGCAGCTTTTGTATTTAACTATCATAGTTATTATGTTCTTCTAGTGCTGTTCACTTAATTTTGATTCAGTTCATACAAATATTCTGAGTCTTTTCTGAAACCATTGACTTATATCACCATACTACTTCATCTCATTCATGTAACTTACTCAGCCATAACGCAATTGATGGTCAGTCCCTCAGTTTCCAATTCTTCGCCAAAAGAAAAAGAACTGATAGAAAATATTTTGTAATATGGGTCATTTTACATTTTTTATCTTTTTGGTATACATCTCTAGAGGTGGCATTGCTGAATCAAAGGACATACAAAGTTTACATGGTATAGACAACCTTTGAGGCATACTTTCAAATTGACCTACAGAATGTTTGGACCAATTTACCAATGGTCCATTACTGTTAACATTTTCTTCATTTCTTTAAGCATTTGACATCTTCCTTTTTGTCATTTTAGTTAAATTGATGGATAAGAGTTGGTAACCCACTGTGGTCTTAATTTGCTTACTTTGATCAATAATGATGTAGAGAATTTTTTTCACGACTATTGATAGCTTTAATTTTTGTCATCTGAAAACTGTATATTTATGTTGTTTTACCATTTTCATTTGGGGAATGACCCATACTTTTATAAAAATTGGTTCAGTTCCCTATATATTTGAAAAATGAGGGCTTTATTAGAAAAGCATTTTATAGTGTTCTCCCTAGTTTCTTTCTTTCTTATTTTGGACACACTGATTTTATTTGTGCAAAAACTTTTAAAATCAATAGAATTAATATTATCCATTTCATCTCCTTTGAAATTATTTATCTCTTGTTTTGTTATAACCTTTTCCTTTGTCCATAAGTAGGAAAGGATTTTTTCTCTCCTATTATGTTTATGATATCACTTTTTTAGTCTGTAAATTACATGCTCAACAGGGCCAAGATGGCTGCATGGAAGCAGGAAACTCTGTGTGCTACCCTCACAACCACCTCAAATACCTATAAAACATGACTCTAAAGAAACTTTAGAGCTACAGAACCCACAAAGTGACAGAGAGAAACAAATCTCCTGCTGAAGGCAGCCCAGCAGGCTGGCAAGAAGAGTCCATCACAGCATGCTGGGAGCTGAGCCCAGTCCTGCGTGAGCCCACGGTTTTGGCCTAAGGTTGGTCCCAACCAACAGAGGCTGGAGGGACTTCAGGAGAATGGATCACTAGCAGTTATTTTGCTTTCCAGAATTATCAACACATGAATGCCAAAGCCCAAGTAAAAGGTCCATGTGGACTTGTGGGTAGAGGGGGACTGAGAATGCCATCTGGAATCTGCCCCCTGGGGTGAGAAGGTAAGAAGCAGTAGAGATACTGCAGCCATGCAGCCACCACTGAGTGGCTGCTTCAGATCTCTAGGCCTGCAAATCATAAGGGAACTAAGTGACCATTCTGAGGGGTAATCACTCTTGCTTTAACCTGCTTGGATCATTATATCTGTCTTGTGTGGAGGTTCTGGGGTGTGTGACCAGGTGCCAGAACATGTGGAGGCTTCAGAGAGGGCATCCAACTAATAGCTGCTACAGCTGCAAAAAAACCAGGAATTTGTGACAATGCTCTCCTCTCTGGAAGCAGTGTTCTATTGTGGCAAAAAGCTGAAAAGTCAAGTAACTGAGTGGGAAGATGAGCAAGCAGGGGAAGCAAAGCAAGCACAACAGTCAAACCTCGGATTCCTTTTTGGGGGACAAAAAGGATCAAAGCATGGAACGGGAGGAAGACAATGACATCAGAACTCCTGCACCAAAAGTTTCCAAGAAAAATATAAACTGGTTACATTACATAGAGGAGCTCAAGAAGGATTTTGAAAACCAAGTAAGAGAAGTGGAGGAAAAACTGGGAAGAGAAATGAGAACAATGCAAGAAAATCATGAAAAGAGAGTCAAACAACATGACTGAAGAAAATAACAGCTTAAAAAAATAGACTAACTCAAATGGCAAAAGAGGCCCAAAAAGCCAATGAGAAGAAGAATCCCTTAAAAATCCGAATTTGCCAAATGGAAAAAGAATTTCAAAAGCTCATGGAATTGATTAATTCCTTCAGAATTAGATTAGAGCAAATAGAAGCTAGTAACTTTATGAGAAATCAAGATACTATTAAACAGATTCAAGCAAATTAAAAAAATAAGACGCAATGTAAAATATATCACTGGAAAAACCACTGACCCAGAAAATAGATCCAAGAGAGATAATTGAAAAATTATTGAACTATCTGAAAGCCATGATCAAAAAAAGAACATGGAAATCATCCTTCAAGAAATTCTCCAGGCAAATTTCCTGGATATTTTAGAACCAGAAGACAAAATAGTAATTGAAAGAATTCACTGATCACGTCCTGAAAAAAATCCCCAAAAGAAAACTCCTAGGAATATTATAGTCAGGTTCCAGACTTCCCAGATCAAGAAGAAAATATTACAAGCAGCCAAGAAGAAACAATTTGAATAGCATGGAAACACGATCAGGCTAAAATGAGATCTCACAGGTTCTATATTAAGGGACTGAAGGGCTTAGAATATGATATTCCAGAGGTCAAAGAAACAAGGATTAAAACCAAGAATCACCTACCAAACAAAAGTGAGTATAACATTCCAAACATAAATAGAGTCATTCAATGAAATAGAGGACTTTCAAGCATTCATCATGAAAAAAAACAGAGATGAAAAGAAAATTTGACTTTCAATACAAGAAGCAAGAGAAGCATGAGAAGGGAAACAGGGAAAATAAATCATAAAGAACTTATCAAAATTGAATTATTTACATTTCTACATGGAAAAATGATCATTTTAACTTATGAAACTTTTCCAGTATGAGGATAGTTGAAGGGAATATAAATGTGTGTGTATGTTATACATACATACGCACATACATATGTCTATATAGGAGGGTATATGTGTGTATGAATACATATGTGAGTGTGTGTATATATGTGTACATGTATACATAGAGGACACAGGATCTATTGAAGAGGAAGGCATGATACTTAAAAAATAAAATTAAGAGGTGAAAGAGGAACATTATGAAAGGAGATAGAGACAAAATAGGGTAAATTATCTCATATAGAAGATGCAAAGAAAAACTGTTACAATGGAGGGGAAGGACAGGAAGGAAAAAGGGAATGGGTCAGCCTTACTTTCATTGAATTTGGCTTAAGAGGAGAATAACATACACACTAAATTGGGTATCATACCCTACAGGAAAGTAGGGGTGAAGGGAATAAGAGAGAGGATGATAGAAGGGAGAGCAGATGGAGGGGAGGGTAGTTAGAAGAATGCAGTTTTGAAAAGGGACAGGGTCAAAATAGAAAGTAGAAAAAGTGGGGGGTGGGATAGGATGGAGGGGAATATAAACAGTTTTTTACAATATATCCACTATGGAAATGTTTTGCATAACTACACATGTACAACATTTATTGAATTACTGAACTTCCCAATAAGGTTGGGTGATGAGGAAAGAAGGGAAAGAATCTGGTATTCAAAATTTTAAAATCAAATGTTTAAAAAGTAGATATATAGATATATAGATATAGATAGATACAGATACAGATGCAGATACAGATACAGATATAGACATAGACATAGACATAGACATAGACATGGATATGGATATGGATATAGATATAGATATAGATATAGATATAGATATAGATATAGATAGATACATTATATATACTGGGAAATAAGATATACAGACACTTGGGTGTGGAGATTCACCTTGCCCTACTGGAAAGTTGAAGGGGTGTGGGGGAAGACATAGGAGAGAGCAGATTGGAGGGGGGATTATTCAGTGGGATCACTGCACTGGGGGGATGGGTATGGGAAAGATGGGGAGAAACTTTGTAACTCAAAATCTTGTGGAAATGAATGTTGTAACATAAAATCTAAAAATTAATTAAAAAAATAAATTGCACGATCATTTGGGGGGTATCCTGGGTGAGATATTGGTCTATGGCTAGTGTCTGTCAGGTTGCTTCCATTTTTTCCTAGCAGTTTTTCTAAAATAGCAAATTCTATTGCCCCCAAACATCAGTCTTTGGGTTTATCAAGCAATAGATTACTGTGGTCCTGTAATAAAGAACACTGTCAACTCAATCAATTCTACTGACCTTCAATTTATGTCTTAGCAAGTACCAGATTGTTTTTATGATTCCTGAATTGCAATATGGTATGAGATCTATCACTCCTAGGTCACCTTCATTTTTTTTCTTTTTATTCCCATTGAATCCTTTTATATTCTTGATGCTTTGTTCTTCCTGGTTACATTTACTATTATTTTTCTCAATTATAAAATAATTCTTTGGTTGTTTGATTGATATGGCATTGAATTAATTGAGATTGAATTATGACTTTTGTTATATTGCTTCACCCCATCATGAGAAATAAATATTTATTTAATTATTTAGATCTATTCTACTGTTGGAAAAGTGTTTTGGAATTGATTTCATAAATTGTTGTGCTCAAAGTTGATAGATTGTCCTGGCAAGTAAACCTCCCATTCTTATTCTTCTCATTTCTTTTCCTTCTCATCACTACAGCTAATATTTATGATACAATATTTAAAAATAATGTTGAAAATGGAAATCCTTACTTCACTCCTGATTTCATTGTGAAGACTATTAGTCTATCTCCATTATAGATAATTCTAACTATTTAAAAAAATCCAATTATCCTTATGCTTTCTAGCAATATTTAATAGGAATGAGTGTTACAATTAAGCAAGTTTTTTTTTTATTTTCTTATATCTATTGAAATAATCATATATTTATAGCAAATGAAAGCTAGTGACTTTATGAGAAATCAAGATACTATTAAACAGATCCAAACAAATGAAAGAATAGAAGGCAATGTGAAATATCTCATGGGAAAAACCATTGACATGGAAAATAGTTCCAGGAGAGATAATTTAAAAATTATTGGACTACCTGAAAGCCATGATCAAAGAAAGAACCTAGAAATCATCCTTAAAGAAATTCTCAAGGAAAATTGCCCTGATGTTTTAGACCCAGAGGGCAAAATAGAGGTTGAAAGAATCCACAGATCACCTCCTGAAAAAGATCCCCAAAAGAAAACTCCCAGGAATATTATAGCCAGGTTCCAGAACCCCCAGATCAAGGAGAAAATACTACAAGCAGCCAGGAAGAAACAATTTCAATATTGTGGAAACACAATCAGAATAGCCCAGGACCTGGCAGCTTCTACACTGAGGGATAGAAGGGCATGGAATATGATATTCCAGAGGGCAAAAGAGCTGGGATTGAAGCCAAGGGTCACCTACCCAGCAAAACTGAGTATCTTGTTTCAGGGAAAATATGGTCATTCAGTGGAATAGAGGACTTTCAAGCATTCTTGATGAAAAAACCAGAGTTGAATAGAAAATTTGACATTCAGATGCAAGAAGCAAGAGATGCTTGAAAAGGTAATCAAGGAAAAGAAATCAAAAGGAACCTATCAAAGTTGGACTATTTACATTCCTACATGGAAAAACAGTAACTGTGTTTGATGAAACCTTTCTCATTATGAAAATAATTGAAGAAGGGTACATGGCATATGTTCACAGGTATACATGGATAGAGGGCACAGGTTGAATTTGATGGGAAGGGATGATTATTATTTTTTTTGGAAGGCAATTGGGGTTGGGTGACTTGCCCAGGTTTTTGTTTGTGTGTTGGGTGTCTAGGGCTGGATCCGAGCTTGGGTCCTTCTGGCTCTCGGGCCGGCACTCTGC
>WOXC01005939.1:0-46556 GCA_011680675.1 Gymnobelideus leadbeateri | reverse complement strand
CTTTACACACACACACACACACACACACACACACACACACACACACACACACACACACACACAAACATCCAAACCCATTCTTTCAAATAAAAAGACACAATTTTAAATTCAGCTTTCCAAGAATCACTGTTTTCATTTCACTCCCTTTGTTATTCCTTGTTCCTTTAATATACACCAGTATATACTCCAAGAAATAATTCGCAATGGAGTTGGCAGGATGCAGTGGCAAGTGTTCTTGGGGCATGCATGGTTTAACAACTGACTCTCCAGGGAAAAAAAGATGTACCAATATCTCACTTTTAAGTTTAATCTGCACTTTTTAACATTTTCTCTATCACTTTATTAACTTTAGACAATTAGCAAAACCATCAAACATTGATTTGCAGTATTTGCCGATTTCTGAGGTGTAAATGCTCCCACTGAAAATCTAGCAATCGGTTCCCAGGAGGCCGTCTGAGCTATCTCTACCACACCCTATCTGCAACCCTAGTCCAGGGTCACATTATTGTTCTTCTTCTTTTCCCATCATTACCCCTGTTTAATGTCATATCACTCTCCCTTTGACTATCCTGCATTTTCAACACCCTCCTGGCTATGCCTTCTCTGGTGGGAATTAGTGTGGAGATATATGACTCTTTCTCAGAAAACTGATCTCCAACCCATGGCCCCACCCGCCAAGAAAATGTTATATGACAGCAGATTCAACAATCCACTTAAACAACAGTGCAGTCACTCCAAGAACTTCCAGAGTATTTCAGAAGAGCAATCAAAAACATTCAGTGAAAATTTTAAAGAATTAAGAACAATTTATTGAGCTATATATCAAATCATATCTATTCTATATACATATATGTATATATACATATATACATATGTCTCTCCCAACTGAATATAAGCTTCTCCTATATTTGTATGAATTTGAGGAATAACAAGACCAAAATGAACCACAGAGTGAAGGAAGGAGATTAATGTATAATAAGATTGGAAAGGAAGATTGGTGCCAGGTTATGAATGAGCTTAAATGAAAGTTTATATTTTATCCTGGAGTCAAAAAAGAGACACTGTAGTTTATTGAACAGAGGGACATGATGAGATCAGCACTTTAGGAAAATCATTCTGTCGATCTAGAAAGGAAAGAAACTTCAAGTAGCAAGTCAAATTATAAGACCATTGTAATAGTAGGGATAAGAAATTATAAGAGCATGGGGTGATGGCTGCATGAGTGGATAAAAGGGATATGGTAAAGATAGAAATAATGAGATTTGACCATTTTAAAATACGTGGGGTGGGTAAAAGTGGAACACTGAGAATGACACCAAGGTTGAAAGCAATGGTAACTGGAAGGATGGGGGGGGAAATAGGAAAATTGATATAAAAGACAGGTTTGAGAGGAAAAAAATGTAATAAAATCAGAGGTGCATGTTGTAACCTCTCCATTCCTATCCATACTATCCCAAACTAAAGGGGGAAGGAAGGGAATCTTTCTCACTGATCATTACACCAAAGTAAAGAATTTATCCTCCAAGAAATGCCTACTGCTGTCTTGCAATAATCTGAGAGACAGGACTTGAATATCTTGGGAGGAGGGAGCTGTTATTTTTCTAGCGATACCCAACACAGTTGCTGCTATGGGTACCCCCATCAAGGTTAACTGCTAAGTGCCCTGAGGTCCTAAACGTCTGACCTTCTCATCCTAGAAGGAGGAAAATTGAGAGTATGTACAGCTATGAAGAATGTGTTGGAAGAGAAGATGAGGGAAGGGTACATTTGGTTGTTAGAGACGAGCCCCAGGATTAGTTACCATGGATTGGGGATTGCAGTGGAGCAACACTTTGGTGACCACTGTTCTAGGACTGCTGAAAGTGGTGCCCCCAGAAACCTTTGCACTTAGGTCTCTTGGGTTGACTTGAGTTTACTAGTTGCTTGTTTCCTTCTCTGTTGTGTTAAATAGTTCTAATTAGTACTGCACTTTTGGTCCTAAATTTTCTCCACTTTCTTCTCTCCTGGGTTCCACAGAATGCTCCCCTTTTCTTATGTTTCTTATGTTTGTGCTTTGAAACTAGTTGGATTAATGAAACTCACGAGACCCTGGAAGCATTATCTATTCCCCATATCCTCTACCTTGCTCCCATGCACACACCCTGCTGAGAGATTAACCCCAAAAGTCAGTTCCTGAAACTGAAATACTCCCAGGGGTCCCAGGGCCACAGAGGATCTGGGGTAGAAGTGCCAGGGGTAATGAGCTGATAAGTTGGTCTTCAGTCCTTTTTTTCTATAAGAATTATGTTGTAGCAGATTCTTCCACTTTTTTTCTTCCTATCACTGTTCAGTTTCCTACATCTGAAGGCTCTTTGCTTGTATTATTAGGTGTGGTAAGGAAATTGTCTCCAAAATATTTCTCACTCCACTAACTTCTCAGAATTTTCCAAATGATCTGGTTCTGAACTAACAGAATGACTATATGAAACAGATCAGACAAAATTAGATCATCTTAATTTTTTTTTTTGCAAATGGCCCACATATTACCATTGCCAAACTGACCCCTACTTCATCTTCCATTACTTGAAAATATTTTCTGAGGTCTCTTGTGTCCATACCTTATTTTGAGGGACCTGAACCCTGTTTTCTGAGAATTCATGGATGGCAAATCAGCAGACATTTGCCTCTTATATTATTCTAGTAATGAAGGTTGTCACATATTCCTACAATACCACTCCTGTTCCTTAGACCTTACCTAACTCAAATACTTTTTAACATTTCTTTCATTTCAGTTTCACATATTTCCGCGCCATTACTAACCCCCACATAGAGCACTACTTTTTATTTTGAACAAATATAATCTTCTATTGACAAATTCTGGTCATGAGTTTCATTTAATCTCAATTTTTATTATTTGTTATTGTCAGTATTATACATGAAAAATTATGATTACCTTTTTATGTTAAAATTTTGAGCTTACTTTCACTGATGCTCATGGACTGTGATTATGTTATATGGATATCTAAAGGTATGCATAGTGGTCCCCAAGTAGCTTAGCTATTCTTTTTACTTGATAATTATTGGGCACAATGCCCATTACCCAATCATATAGAGGGCTTCCTAATATAGATCAAAAATTGGCCCCAAAGCAAGCTTTAACAACAACAATAGATTTCATCTAACATAGGTGAAAAGTAAAATTCTGCTTATAGTGGAGCAACTGATAAATTCTTAATTCATTTGCTGACAATTTCTTCACCCAGAAATGATGGGGACTCTGGATTTAATTGTAACTATTAAAGAGCAGGTTAACAATGCAGAAATGACAAGAACCTTTTGATAAAGTGGCAGTGTTATTCTATAGTTCTCATGATGTAGACTTCATGTAAACAGATCTCAGAAAGTTCACAGAAAAGAAAATTAACTCATAGATGCAGACTCTATAAGAGTATACAGCTCATAATGGATCTGAGATAGGGCCTAGGGGAGTCACCAGACTTCAGATTTTCTTGGTATGGAAATCCTTTTCTAAGGCTTAAAGTGGATTAATGGCTTTTAAAAAAATAAAAGCAATATGACAAGAAAAATTATTATTTCCTTATCATATTAATAATAAGTTTTATATACAGGACCCAAACATCCTCATTTTTGCTTTCTCACTCAAAGCCCAATCCCTCAAGACCATTCCTGACCTTGCCCAAAAATTCACCCCACCTACAGCATCTTATCTGGGTGAAATTCTTACCATAATCCCACCATTGTTCTGAAGAGGGTCACCATAAAATGATGAGGTATAGAGTTAGGGGTGCTCAAGACCCCAAAATACCAACACGCTGAGTCCTGCCAAATGAATTCTACTCAAGTCTTCTCTCAGCCAAAGAAAAGCAAAGTTTATTCAAAGTTTTCCATATTGGGTAGACTTTTAAGGAGCCTCAGTATCTGTAAGGTTTGTATTGGGCAAGGGGGCTTGTATTGGACACAGAGCAAGTTTGCATTAGAAAATTCTAGTATTGGACACTGAGCAAGTTTGCGTTAGAAAATTCTATGGTGCTCTCACACATGGAGGCAAGATGGGGTCTTATATACAGAAAGGTTGTGGGAGGAATCTAGGGGTAGTCTAGAGGAGGAGTTTGGGGAGGGTCTTCAGGAAGAGTCAATGAAGTCAGACTCCAGTAATGAGTTTGGGGAGGGTAGTTAATGAGGCTCCAGTAAATGAGTGAATTTGCTGGAGGCTACCTAGAGATGGACAGACAATGGTGGGCTAGGCCAGTTTGAGGGTGTAACAGTTGATTTGGGTATAGATATTTTGATATGCTCAAGTGTGGGAAGTAGATGGACAATGGAGGGCTAGGCTAGTAAGAGTAAGAGATTTGGGCCTAGCTATAATGAAAGGCTTATGGCCTCAGGCAAATGCCTCATCTAGTGGGAAAATTCAATCACAGTTCAAGGGGTTTCCCAAGGCTTGTACCTCAGCAGTTCAAGTAATAGTAGGTGGAGAATAGATTCCTTTGTATAGATTGCTAGAGGTAAAATGCTTTGAGAGTGATGACATGGTCAAACTTTTCCCTTTCTCCCCCTCTTTTCTCCCCACCACCCCCATTAGAAAAGCCCACCCATTTTAGGAAGATTCTGAAGATCACCTGGCAGGATAAGACACGAGACACTGAGGACTTATCTGGAACTATACTGCCATGCATTCAAACTCTACTGCAGAGCACAACTCCCATGGGTGGCCATATCGTTCAAATACCAAATGTATACTTGCCGAAAAGACTATTTCATGGAGAAATCACGCAGAGCAAGTGCTCACATGGTGGTCAGAAAATGCAATACAAGGGCACTTTCAAGGTCTCTCTTAAGAACTTTGGAACGAGATGGGAGACACTGGCTCAGGACCACCCAGCATGGTGTCCCCTCGTCAGAGAAGGTGCTTTGCGCTCTGTGAGTAAAGCAGAATTTAAGCAGTTCAAAAGAAACTCAAGGTGCACAAATTTAGAGAATCCACCGCAAATATATACTGCAAACATGGCCCATTTGTGCCCTACCTGTGGTAGAGCATTCCAAGCTCAACTACAGTTAGGCACAATGTAACTTGACTCTAGCAAAATGGCGTCATTTTGGTACTTTTTGAGAATGAAGGACAACAGACAACTGGAAAAGCCCACCTATCATAATAAACTGATTCTCACCCTGAGGGACAGTCCCTTTTCCAAGGGTATTTAAATATTCAGCAACCTCCATGTAGGGTCTTTGGTTACCAGAGAAACCACTGACCTCAATTCATTGATTATTTGCTAGCATAATTAAGATAATTATCAATTACCCAGAAACTATTTTTTGTACTTTTCATTCAAGTCAATGAAATTTCTAACTATAAAACTGCAAAGTGATCTCAATGATGGAGAAAAGGCAGATAACCCTAAGGAAACTTGCCTTTTTGAAACCTTAGCCTGCACTTTCTAATTTTCCCTGCTGGTGCCTAGAAGAACACATCTAAATCCCTGTCCCACAAAAGAGTGCTCCTGATATCAGAAAAGAGTCACATCTCCCTAATTCATAGATGGTCCATCAGTTATCCCTCATTCTTTCTATGTGATTGGCCTATCTTTTTTTTCTCCCAATCATACATTTCTTTGATGACATCCTTTATACCACTTTTCCGTTGAAATACCTGCTTACAGTGTTTTCAAATTAGAGATCATCATGCATCTCTCTACTGTGCTTTGGATACTTTTCAGTTTAATTTCTTTTGAAACAATTTTATTGTTGTTGTTGTTATATTTGTTGTTCAGTCAATCAGTCATATCCAACTCTTTATCTTTATATTTTATAACTCATCTCCAAAGCTTTAGCTGTCTTTTTCTTCCTGACTTAGATATGAGAAACATATTTGCCCTTATCTTAGAAGGAAACAATTTATGTAATATGGACTTTATTGTTGAATGCTTAATAGATTTCATTTGTGTATCTATCTGGTCCTGGATTTTTTTTCCTTTAGGTATTTTTTTGAAGAAATTTTTAAATTTTTAAATTTCTTTTCTGATATTGGATTATTCTGTGCATTTAATATTTCTGTAAATATTCACCTATTTCTATTTTCATCAGCTTAAGACGTTGAATTGAGCAAAAAAAGTTAATAATTCCCTTTATTTCTTCTTCATTTCTTTTTTTCTTTTTTTTTGGAGGGCATTTGGGGTTAAGTAACTTGCCCAAGGTTACGCAGCCAGGTTTTTGTTTGTGTGTGTGTGTGTGTTAAGTGTCTGAAACCAGATCTGAACTCAGGTCCTTCTGACTCCAGGGCCGACACTCTACTCACTTCATCACCTAGCCGACCCTTTCTTCTTCATTTCTTAAAAATTCTCTTTTTTGAAATATTTTAGCTTGACAATTTGTTAACTTCTTTTAAAAAACAGAAGATTAGCTAATAGCGTATTTTATTAGTTTTTAATATAAAATAGCTCTTAGTTTATCAATTTTTTTTCATTTTGCTTATGCCTTCTTGCTTTTTCAGAATTTCTATTTTTGTTTTAGGTTGGAATTTGAGATTTGCTAATTTTCTAATTCTTTCAGCTTGATATCCAATTCATTGGTTTGTTCCTTCTTTTGTTGCTAAAAGTGTTTAGATTTATAAATTTCTCCTTAAGACTTGCTTTGACTGCTTCCCAGAAACTTAGATATGTTGTCTTAATTATCTATTGTTTCATTGATTTATTATTTGGCTGTATTATAAACGCTTTGGCATGTTTTCTTAACTATGTATTATTCCACTGACATTCTTCAGCTCACAAATTTTTTTAGGATTAAGTTATTTAGTCTCAACATTTAATCTGTTCTTCAATGGCCTTTATTTGGCTATAATTTTATTTAGTCACAGTCATTAAAGGATGTTTATCTTTTCTGCATTTGATTATGAAGTTTTTGTGCCTTAGCAGATGCTTAATTTTTGTTAAAGGATAGAATGGTAATATGACCTCATCAGCTCTCATAAATCCAGTTATCATCTCTATGGAGATGATTCTCAGATCTAATTATCTAACCCTAACCTCTCTCCTAACCTCCAGTCACACAACTCCAACTGTCTACTAGACTTCTCGGGCCAGATGCCCCACAGACATTTAAAACTCAACATATCTAAAACTGAACTCATCTTCCTCCTAAATCTTCCCTTCTTCCTAACTTCCCTATTACTGATGAAGGCATCACCATCTTCTCAGTCACCCAGTCTCACAACTGTAATGTTTCATTTTCCTTTAATTCAATTTTATTATGCCATTCCTCCTGGGATATTTGGTTAACTGAAGCCTGTTTCCTGTTAATATTAACCTCACCGGTATAAAACCTGACCCGTGGAAGGATAGTCTGAAGGGAAGAATTGACATTCCTCAGATAAAAAGCCAAAGGGGTTTTGAGCTTCCCAAAAAAGACTTAGCAAACTATGTGTGGAAGGATACTCTGTCTCTGAACCTTTGGCTGTCTTTGAAACATGTAAATTCTTTCCCCTCCTTTGTGAATTCTTTAAAATGTGGCCTTGTAGTTTTCTAAGTGTAGGATTTTGCAAATTGTCCTCCATGCTTGGAATGTTCTCCTGCTTTGTCTCTCCCTTCTGGCTTCCCTGGGTTCCTTCAAGTCTTGACTAAAATGTCACCTTCTGCAAGTCTTTCCTAGTCCCCTTTAATGTTAATGCTTCCTTCTGAGAATACCTTTATATAGCTTATTTGTTCATAGTTGTTTGCATGCTGCTTCTCCTGTTTGAATGTGAGCTCCTTGAGATCAGGGACTGTTTTTACTTTTCTTTGAATCCCCATTGCTCAGCTCAGTGCCTGGTACATAACAGGCGCTTAATAAAAGCTTGCTGACTGACTGATCTTATCTATTTTTACTGTTGTCTTATCTGAGATCATATTTTCTAGTCCTGATTTTTTAAATATTTGAACTATATCCTAATAAATTCTACTCCAGCTCATCATTTTAACTCTCTGTGAATCTTTATATTTTAAGTCTGCTTCATTTAAACATATGTTGGATTCTAATTAATAATGCATTTTGATACCCTCCTGCACTGACTATCCCCCTTGCCTGGAAAGTTCTCCCTCCTCACCTCTTCCTGTCAGTTTCTCTGGCTTCCTCAAGACTCAGTTCAAATCCCACCTTCTACAGGACACTTTCCCCAGTTCTCCCATCTCTGTCTTCCTCTATGAAATTGCTTCCAGCTAATCTGTATATATGATACATATACAAATATGCGTATATAACACATACACCTATATATTTATATATCCCTATATACATAAACAAATATACATATACATACACACATATATGTGATGTGTGTATATATGTGTGTGTACCTAGATGATTACATGTTGTCTCCCTCATTAGAACTCGAGCTCCTGTATGGCAGGGACTGTTTTTTGCCTTTCTGTATCTTAAGTTATTAACACAATACTAGAACAGAGTTAGCATTTAACAGAGCCACATTTGAGCCCTGTGTTTGTCTTATTTGACTCCTTCTGTGACCCTAGAAGACATTAGGATTCTGAAAGGACACTTGAGTTGATTAAAATATAAGTGCTTCATCATTTAGTCCCTTCAATAGCTCAAATGTATTTACCATTTAGTGTTCTCTCGACTCCTATGTTTGTATTACAAAATTTCTTTTCAGAATTTTTTTTTCCTCAGGGGAGCTTGAATGTCTTCTATTCAGTAAAGATCCATTATTTTTTCCTGTAGAATGATATATAATTTTTAAGGTAAATTATACTTTATTAAAAACCCTTATCTTTTGAATTTGGAATGCTGTATTTCTTTTTTTTTGTCTTTTACAATACTTAGTTTTGGAGCCAACTCATTATACAATTAAAATGTTTGAACAAAATACATTTTTTAATGGATGAGTTCTAGAGATTGTTCATCAAACTAAATTTGAGTAGTAGGCACTCATCCACTTGATTTTTCCCATGTTGATAGGTCAAACTTTCTTGAGTAATCATATATTTCATTTAGGAGACAGAACAGTGTTCTGAGTCTTGATACTATCAGGTCAATGCCACACATAAACCAGAGTATCTGGAGTATTTTACCACCTAGAGGGAATCCTTCAGCTTGTATTCTATACTGGATCTAATCATTACAGCCATGAGCACCTTTGAGGAACATCGATCTCTCTGCTTAATACCCCACCTGATAGAGTTGTCAAATAAGCATTTCTGTTACATATTTCGAAGTTTAGACATATGAATAGGAAACAGGTCATAGGAGGAGTGCCTTAAGGTGGAGATTCACAAATAACAAGTACAGTGTGATCACTGTTTTCTACCTCTTTCAGAGAATTCTGTGATAGTGTGAAGATGTGGTCATCTGTCCATCTAATCTTGTCATTCATTAAATCCTGAATTCACATGTAGATTCTTCTCATAAAAGAGAGGATGTAAGCATATGAATCTGTAAAGGTAAAGTTCCCTAAGTCCCCACTTCCATGTCTTTGGTGTCTTCCCTTCCCTTAGATACCTTGATACTCAATCTCTCAATACCCTCAAAATTCTGTGGGCTCTAGCACAGACCTCTTTTGAGTATAGAGGGTAGCTCAAAGTAGGAAAGTCTTGTTTTCCTGACAACATGGAGCTAGCATATCAGAAATAGCCCATGGCAGTTGTTTGAAAGAGACCCTAAAATTATTTTGAAGGTGCAGAGTTGACAATCGACTAACAATTAGTGCAAGATAAAGTGGATAGTATAAACCTAAATCAGACATGATATTGAATTAGCTACAATGTTTCAGATAAACTGGAAAAGACAAATAAGTTCCATTTAGACTGCTAGCTGGTATTCTGGAAGATCTTCATCCCTGGAATCGATTTATTTTGGAGAGAAAAGCTATATGTACAACTAATATTCTTGGAACTGATATACTTTTCTCTTTATAAGAAAAAAAAAGTAGCTAAGGGGTTTTCCCTTGTCTAGTGTTTTTCTGGGTCCCTCACTAAAAGGGTCAAAGCATTGTGTCCCTTTTATGCACTTACCTAAAAGAGAGATGACAGCTTTTCTCATGAGGAAGTAGCCCCTCATTAGAGGACTCCAGTTAAAGACAAACTGGAAGCAAAGAAAATTTCCATAAACACATGCCTGCCTGGAGAGTGATGCCTAGCAGTGACCTTGAGACAAGAGAAGCACTGTCTGAAAGACATTCTGCTTGGCAAACAAAGCAGAGACTACATTATGTGAGACCATCAGGGAACAGCATGATAATAAGTAATCCTTATAGAATGTACACTACTTAAGAGTAGTGATTTTTCTTTAATCTTCATCCTTAACATCTAGAACAATGCCTGGCACAAATAGATAACAAATGCTGATTTCTTGGTTAATAACATCTCCAGGAGATACCATCTCATTTGTGCCCCATCCACACATGCATTTACTCTGATTACACATCTTCCTTTCCTTGAAGAAGGAAAAAACTTGTAAAATTTAAGGGTGCCCCAAATGTTACGAAAATATTTGTTCTACACCAGCTATTTCCCTCATTTTTTTTTATTTCTTAAATGTCACTTCTTTAAGAACAACATTGGTACTATACTAGAGGCAAAATATGATGCCTCACTTCTCCTTAATATTAGGAAAAGTATGTTATAAAAATCTTAATAGGCTTTTTTCTATTCTTTGTCAATAATCCAGTTTCACAGACAGAGTAAATTTCTATAAAGCTAGAAGAAAAAAAAGAGGAAAAAAAGATATCGTACAAATAAAATTCCAGCGTGACTGGAAAATGACAGAGAGAAGGATGCTTGCCCTGATTATAACAATTTTATACAAAAGATACACAGAAGTTAATCAATGCAAATTGTTTATGTAAATATATTTTCATGACAAGGAGATCAAGAAAGTCTAAAAGCCACCATGTTCAACAAACCTAGAGGGAATCCTTCTTCAACAAATGAACAAACATTTGATCTCTTTGCCAAGTAAAGAGACATGGTAACCAAATCCAGATCCAGTATAGAATATAAACTCTTAAAAAAAAAAAAAAGACTGGATTTCCCTATCTACCCCAGGCTGAAAAGGCAGGGGCAATGGGCCCAATTCCAATGATTGGCTCGGTAGTTTTGACCTGTTTCTTTTCTTGACCCCTCCTCCAGTCAGGGCCCAAGGAGTTAACACTTTTTTTTTTTTTTAAGCAATTGGGGTTAAGTAACTTGCTCAAGGTTACACGGCTAGTCATTCTAGTCATTATTTATGTGTGCGTGCTCATTTTCTGAGGACGGATTCGATCCTGGGTCATCCCAACTCCTAGGCCGGTGCTCTTACTCACTGCGCCACCTAGCCGCCCAAGGAGTTAACACTTTGATACTGAACTTAGTGTAGATACCGACTGTCATAACCCAATTCATCCCAGAACTTCTGAGCTCAAGAGATACACTAACCTCAGCATCCCTAATAACTGGGATAACAAGTGTGCTACACCATTGTGGGCTGATTTATACAATCTCATAGGGAAGGACAGCAGAAGATTCTGAGCATTCTTATCTTATGAAACAGCAAAAAGAGATGAAACAAAAAGACAAAATTTGAGGAAAGTTTGACAAGTGATCCACCACAGTAAAGTTATTTTGCATTCAGGAATAAAAGTATCCTGACAAGAAACTTTTTAAAAGTAAATTAAAGCTGTGATAGTATTTTTCGCCTCCATCTCACTCAGACTGACACAATGAACTTCTATTTATTTTTACAAGCTTTTTTTTCTCTTTTTCCTATTGCCTCCCCCAATGAAGAATTTTTTCAAAAGAATAAAGAAATGAAAAACAAAACCCTGATGATAAATATGATTAGTCACACAAAACAAATTTCCACATTGGCTGTGTTCAAAAATGTGTGCCTCATTCTGAATTTTAAATCCATCATCATTCTGGCAGAAGATGGCTACTGTGTTTCATCTTCTGTTTTCTGGACTTGTGGCTTAACATGCATTCAATTAGAGGTCAGAATAGTCTTTCAAAGTTGTTTTTCTCTCTGTGGTTGCATATAAATTGTTCTACTTCTGCTCACTTTACTCTCTGTCAATTCATAGAGGCTTTCTCTATTTCTTATGAAATTATCCATTTCATCATTTCTTATAGCATATAATATTCCATTACATTCATATACTGATAGATACATTCTTAGTTTCCAATTTGACACTACTAGGGAAAAAAAAAACAGATGCTTTAAATATTTTTGAACATATAGGTTCTTTTCTTATTTCTTTTATCTCTTTGTATCCCTATTAAATTTCACATGATTAGATTTAATGCAATGTTCTAGTCTGTCAAGATCTTTTTTTGATACTGATTCTGTCATGCAACATGTTAAAAATACTTTTTTTGCCTTCTTTGTTTCATCTACAAGTTTGATGATCATGACATCTATGACTTTATCCAAGTTATTAATTTTATAAATGTATTAAATAGTATCAATATAAGCAGAGATCTCTGGGACATTCAACTTAAGTTACCATTTGATATTACAATTAATTACTGTTTTTTTTTAAACAAATACTTTATTAACTTCTGTTTTACATCATTCATTTCTGCCAGATTTTGAGTTACAATCATTTTCCCCCCATTATTCCCCTACCCAACCTCCCAGAATAGTAGTCCCACAAGATATCACTTCCTCCAATCTGCTCTCTCCCATACCTTCTCCCATACCCCCATCGACTTTTCCATTAGAGGAAGGTGAATCTTTGTGTTCCAATGCCTGCACATCTTATCTCCCAATTATAAGCAAAAGAGTATTAATAATAGTATTTATATATATTTGAAACATTTAATGTTAAGACCTCAAATTTCAGATCCATTTCCTTCCTCCCTTGTCACCCATTCCCTCTGGGGAGATAAGTAATTCAGTATATGTTGTACATGTCTAGCTATGCAAAACATTATCATAGTAGATATACTGTACAAGGCTGCTTATAATTCCCTCCCACTCATCCCACCCCCCACCTGGTCCATTCCCTACATGATCCTGTCCCTCTTCTATAGTGGGTACTTCCAACCTCCCCTCACCCCAAGGATGCCCTCCCATCCATCATCCCTCCTCTCATCCCCCTTCCCCCTATCCTGCTGCAGGTTGAGATATCCCATTTAGTATGTATGTCATTTTCTCCCTGAACCAAATTCAATGTGAATGTGGTTTTGCCTTTTTAGCCTTCCTTATTCTCCCCCTCCTTTGCACCCACTTCCCCTACATGAGATAGTTTACCCTACCATGTCTCTCCCCATCTCCTCTTGCCACTTTCCTCTCTCACCTCATAATTTCATCCCTTGAGTACTCTCCCTTCCCAACAAAATCAACCTATGCCCTCTATCCATATATAACTGTAACCATATACACACACATTCACATATGTATTCATATGACCACACCCCTTCTTCCATTATTTTCATAGTGAGAAAGATATCATCAGTCACAGTTATTGCTTTTCCATATAGGAATGTAAATAGTTCAACTTTGATAAGTTCCTTTTGATTTCTTTTCCTGATTACCTTCTCAGGCATCTCTTCCTTCTTGTGTCTGGATGTCAAATTTTCTATTCAATTCTGGTTTTTTCCTCAAGAATGCTTGAAAGTCCTCTATTCCACTGAATGACCATATTTTCCCCTGAAACAAAATACTCAGTTTTGCTGGGTAGGTGACCCTTGGGTTCATTCCCAGTTCTTTTGCCCTCTGGAATATCATATTCCATGCCCTTCTATCCCTCAGTGTAGAAGCTGCCAGGTCCTGGGCTATTCTGATTGTGTTTCCACAATATTGAAATTGTTTCTTCCTGGCTGCTTGTAGTATTTTCTTCTTGATCTGGGGATTCTGGAACCTGGCTATAATATTCCTGGGAGTTTTCTTTTTGGGATCTTTTTAGGAGGTGATCTGTGGATTCTTTCAATCTCTATTTTGCCCTCTGGATCTAAAACATCAGGGCAATTTTCCTTGAGAATTTCTTGAAGGGTGATTTCTAGGTTCTTTCTTTGATCATGGCTTTCAGGTAGTCCAATAATTTTTAAATTGTCTCTCCTGGATCTATTCTCCAGGTCAGTGGTTTTTCCCATGAGATATTTCACATTGCCTTCTAATCTTTCGTTTGTTTGGATCTGCTTAACAGCATCTTGATTTCTCATAAAGTCACTAGCTTCCATTTGCTCCAGTCTAACTCTGAAGGAATGAATCTCCTCAGTGAACTTTTGAGATTCTTTTTCCATCTGGCAAATTCGACTTCTTAAGGCATTCTTCTCCTCAATGCCCTTTTGGGCCTCCTTTGCCATTTGAGCTAGTCTATTTTTTAAGGTGTTGTTTTCCTCAGTCAGGCTGGTGACCCTCATTTCATACTTTTCCTGCATCCTTCTCATTTCTCTTTCTAATTTTTCCTCCACTTCTCTTATTTGATTTTTAAAGTCCTTCTTAAGGTCCTCTATGGCCTGCAACCCACTCATGTTTTCCCCTGGGGCTTTTGGAGCAGGACTTCTGACCTCACAGTCCTTTTCCCGCTCTATGCCCCCAAAATAGGAGTCTAGGGTTGCATTTTTCTGTTTCCTTTGCCTTGGCATGTTGCCACTTAATTGCTTGACTTTTGGGCTTGTTGCCATACTATGGCTTTAAGGCCAGATAGAGGAATTTTCGTCCCGAACGTGTGGGGGGCAACTTCCGTTTCTGGCAAGCTGTAAACCCACCCACAACTTCCACCCTAGATCACAATCCAGATCCAGGGAGGTTAAAGCAAGAGCGATTACCCCCCAAGACTGATCGCTGGATCTCCCCACGATTTGTAGGCTGGGAGCCGGAAATGCCTCTGAAAACTACACAGTGGCGTGTCTCCTCAGCAGCTTCTAGCCCCCAGGGGAGGGAGCTGACGCATTCCCCAAATACAGGTCCCAAAGTCCATAGGACACTAACCTCTTACTTTGTCCTAGGCATGTCTATGTTGATAATTCTGGAGTCGCCACAGCTCCTGGTGTTCTGGGGTTCCTCCAGCCGGCTGCTGGCCCTGCCGCCCTGGGGCTAAAACCTCGGCTCACGTGGACCTGGGCTCGGCTCGGCTCCTGCGCTCTGCGCGCTGCCAGCTCCCAGACCACTGCGCTGGTCCTTCCTGCAGGGTGCTGGGCTGTCTTCAGCGGGAGGTTAGCTTCTCTGTGTCGTTCTGTGGGTGCTGGGGCTCCAGAAGATTTTCAGAGTCCTTTTTTACATAGTTTGTGGAGAATCTGGGGGCAGAGAGGCTTGGAGGAGCTGTTTCTACTCCGCCATCTTGGCTCCGCCCCCTGAGCTGATTAATTACTGTTTTTTGAGTCCAACCATTCAACCCATTCTCAATTCACTTAACTATATCATTGCCAGTACATATCTTCCCATCTAAAACAGAAAAATATTATGAGGAACTTTCTCAAATATTTTGTTAAAACTATATCTTCAGAGCCATGGCCTATTCTTGATGAAGCTTTCTTGGTTCTTGGTGATTTTTGCAAATATACCTTTAATAACACATCCTAGATGTTTGCCAGGAATTAAAATTAAATTCAGTGGTCTACATCCTGCAGACTACATTCTCATCCCATTTCTGAAAATCAGGACATTTGCCCTTTGCTAATCCTGTGGTTACCTCCTAGGTAGTCTGAAAATGGTGGCAGCTTCTGGCATCTTCTCCCCTCCCATACTCAAGTAGCAAAGCAGGGAGTGTGCTTAAGGAACAATAAGAGTAGATAGGCCAGGGCCAGAGGCAGCAGCTACCAGGAGAAGGCGATATAAACCCTAATGGGAGGCTTTGCTTTGGGGATCACTTTGAGAAGTGTTGTGTGATTTGACCAGATGAGACTCTGGTCATCCACTGAGAGACCCCCGGCTTTGAAAACCCAGATGTTGATGCTTCCTTCTCTGATAACTGTGATTTTGGTATTGATAATCGTTGGACAGTTTGGAAGCCTGTCTGTTTGATCTGTCTATATACTCTGAAGTTCGGGGTGCTGAACTTTTCCCCCTGAACTAGGTAATATATGTTTGATTGATTAAAGTGAGCTTGTTAACCGATTTTGAGTTGCTTTCCTTTACAAAAGCAGATCTAAGAACCTGTGTTGGCAGCCACCCTGGGGATATTGGGATGCTTGCCGCTACAAAAGTCATCATTTTTTTTCAATTAATTGGATTTCTTGTAATTTTACATTTATTTTATGCATTTGAAAACATTATTCTGAGAAAAAGTCTAAGGATTTCACCAGAATTCAAAAGAGGTCCATGATACAAGAAAAAAAAAGTTAAGGACTCTTAATTTTAGACTTTATAATTCATTTTGAGTACAATTCCTATCATCTCAGTTATGAATGATTACACTGGGAGATTGAGTTCCTCAAAGGTACGGGTAATGGGGCCTGCCTTTTCCTCATGATTTGGAGCATATGCAGATATTCTGTGCCTGCTTATGGGGGACCAAATGCAAACCTGAACACATGGAGATTTTTCCTTCCAGTCTTTTGTGATGAGTTAATAAGTAAAATGGGTGCTTGTTCTAGTGAGACCCCTGCCTGCCTTGCCTTTCTCTCTGTGTTCCTATTTCTTTACTAGGCAGTCTTATGAACTTAAAATATCAGGAAGTCTGAGAATGGTGGCAGCTTCTGGCATCTTCTCCCCTCCCATACTCAAGTAGCAAAGCAGGGAGTGTGCTCAAGGAACAATAATAGTAGACTGGCCAGTGCCAGAGGCAGCAGCTACCAGATTAGTTGTGGTTGCAGCAGTAATGTTAGCAAAGAAAGATTCTCCATCAGAGAGAAAATACAGGAAAAATCAAGCTTGGTATTTGGTCAAATTGCATTCCATGAAGGTAAAACATGAAATATCTTATCTGCAATACATCAAAAATCCATTTTATATCACAAGACTTCAATATTAGTCTCTAACAGTAATATGTTACAGAATTCTATTCTTCTATAATATATAATTGCTATTCTTTTGTGATTTGAATTCTATTTTTTTGTGTGGGAATAACTGAGTTGGTCCATTCTTGATTCATATTTGTACACTGAGAACTTTTAATTCTTCCACTCTATGGAGAAATCATATACTAAAACCAAAAATAACATTATCCCAGAGAATGGGAACCACAGTGCCCCTGATTAGAGGGCAGGTTTCCCTAAAACCACAACTTGAGAAAATAACACATAAAAGTCAGGGATTGATGCAAGTTTCCAGCCCCTATAACATCATCCAAAAGGTGCTTCTAGCCTCTCTGTTAGACAAATGATAAATCAAGTCTCATTCAAACAGGTCATCAAATTCTCCCAGCCATAGTTTATCCTTGCAGGGTAGGGAGCAGATAAGAGTCACAGTTGACCAACTCAGTTCCATGAATACAAGGTCCACTTCTTGTCAGTTTAGGCCCAGACCTGTTGAGGCTGCAAGTTAGCCCAGCAGTATAATTCAGGCTCAGGCCCTTGGTCACTCCATCCACCTGTTGCAAGCAGCTAGATACCTTTAATGGAGCAATATTCACCACCCTGATTTTATTTTAATGCTGTAGTCATATTATCTCATTCTGTTCTTTCTTTTCCTTTTCCATTTTCTTCATTGTTTATGTAGCAACTACCCCACTCCACGATATGTCTATCATTCTTCTCGGCCCCTTCCTTTCCATGAGTATATCTTCAAGAAAGCAGGGAATAACAAATGAAAGCTTAATTAGCTACCATACTACCATTCGCCACAGCCCATTAACTTCCCAATCCAAAACAAAAACTTACTTGATCTCTTCCTCCACAGTTTTTTCCACCATATTTCTTTCCCTTAAATCCTACTTGCTAAAGTATCATTCCACCTGATTACTTCCTTTCAGGATAATGTAATTACTAGGCATACACAGTCAATTTGTTAGAATCTCCTTTCATATTATAATTGATGTACACAATTGATACATCATTTAATGGAGATGGTGTGAAAAGGATATACTAGTATTTAAGCCACATAGGTCATAACATCGAGTATCTCAGAATTATCTGTTTTAAGACATTCAAGGAGTGATTCACATCATTTAGGACAGAAATTGTGTAATTTTCATAGTTATAACTTTTATTTTATTTTTTATTTTAAAGCAATTGGGGTTAAGTAACTTGCTCAAGGTTACACAGCCAGTCATTGTTTATGTGTGGGTGCTCATTTTCTGAAGCCGGAACCAATACTGGGTCCTCCTGACTCTGGGGCTGGCGCTCTTACTCACTGTGCCACCTAGTTGCCCCCATAGTTATAACTTTTAAAAGATGTTCTGGGGATTCTCCCACGAGTAGTTTAACAATGGTTACTAGGGCATACATCAATCAAGGTGGACAGAAAGACTTCATGGATTGTACCATAATTTTCCTATGACACATCTGGTAAATGATAAGGAAATTCAGATTAATGAACAATATTATTAGATTTAACAATATTATTAGATTTGAGAATGAGTCCAGTACCAAGAACCTATATATGTTCCTTTTCTCTCAGAGGTATACTGTCAGAGCATTACGTTCAAAATCTAATTATTATAATACCTCTTCTTTGCCTTACCACAAATATCAGAAATAGGGTGACTAAGGGCAAGTATATGACTTGACTGTTCTGAATTTGTCTTCAAATTAAGAACACCAAAGTGGTATATCTGTAAAAAATCCAGGTCCCCTTTACACCATGAAGAAACAATCTTACACTGCATTGATAGAGTATGACTTCCAGACAGCAAGAGCATTTAGCTTTGTCAAGTCATATTTGGTATATTTTATTTGTTTATAAGGAGATATATTTTAAGAGGGTCACTGACAAACTCTAGTACTTCCAGAAGTGGGAAACCAGAATAGTGAAGAGCCTAGAAATCATGTCATATGATGAGTAGATAAAGGAACTAGGTATATTCACCTGGAGAAAAGAAGACTACAGAGAGTAACACTAAAGGTCAGCAAATGTTTGATGCCTCATCAAATGGAACAGGAATTAGAGTTGTTCTGTGTGATTCTAAAAAAAAGTGAAAACAGGGAAGATAAGCAGAAGTGACAAGAAAGGAAATTTCAGCTCATTATAATCCGAAAGAGGATTCTAACAAATATAAACAACCATGCAATTAGCTGCCTTTGGAACCATGCAACTGGATGCCATGTTTCTGGGATGTGATGTTCCTACCTCTCAGGTCCCTTCCAGTTCTAAATTCAGTAATCTTTTCAGTTGATGCACATATTAAATACACACACTCCATTACATTCTCTGTATAATTTTTTCATCTAAAAATTTCTATGAAAGCCTTTTCATTTCAAAAGATATTTAACCTCTAAGTGGCATTTAGTCGGTATACGTGTGAATCATTTCATACGAATTGACATTTTTCACACATCTGCCAGTTTGTTTTATATATTTGCAACATCTTAAAGAACACAATAAGACCCTGCTATCCAGTTATAACTCTATGATTCCAAAACCAAAATAATAAGCTCTACTTCATGATTAAAGAGCATACTTATTTTTTTTTTAAAACAAATACTTCTTGCCAAATGATTAACACAGTCTAGACAAAGTTGAGGTGTTTTGTTTTATTTTGTTTTTTTTATATTTTAAGCTATTGTTCAGATTTTATAATTCTCAAATAATGGTCTTTAGATGTCAATAATAATAATAAAATTTGAAATTGGCAAATTCCATTTGGAATCTCGGTAAACTCAATTTGTTGAGCACAAATGGAAATGAATCCACTTACTGATGAAATGTGTGGTTCACATGATACTAAGGATCATACGGTTATTAGCAAACCTAGTCATTGCTCTCTTTCAAGATTTCAGAGTAACTGGTACCAATCGCCTCTACATTAGCGGTTCCCAGTTCTATTTCTCTCGTCCACATAAACAGGGACATATTTCTGGTTGAATAGCACCATGACCATTACACCAGTATTTCCAATGGAGCTTACTGATTTTTCAATGGTGGAACCATATCATCTTTCCCACACATACTACCTGCTTCTTATGCTTACTGTTCCCATTCTCTGTATCAAAAAACTCATGCATAGCAAAAATGTGGGTTAAGTACACTAGATCTGACTGATAGTTGACACCAGGGAACAGGTGCACAATGTAGGTTCCAAATCAAAATATCAAGGAAGAGAAAAACGAATTTGGATAAACTGTTGAGAAATGGTGGAATTTATCAGGTCCACTTGAGGGAGACATGTACCTGGGCATAGAGAAGGCTTAGATGCAAAGGCTATGCTTCCCTTACTGCTACACAATTTTGGAGACCTAAAAGAAATAAAACCACCTAGAGTCTGACCTCTTGGAACCAGAGACTAAGGGCAATGACTATGTTATTCCTCTTCTTTTCTTCCTCCTCCTCCTCCTTTTTCTTTTTCTCTTTTTCATTCTCCTTCTATTTCTTCTCCTCCTTATCTTCCTTTAAGGGTTTCAAAATATTTTACATTATTACATCATTTGCCTTGTTCATACAGCACAGCACTTTCTTTGATGTGGGAATGCCATGCTGGGTGGTCCTGAACCAGTAATTGCCATGTCTCAATTCCAAAGCTCTTCAGAGAGACTTTGAGAGTATCCTTGTATCGCTTCTTCTGACTTCTATGTGAGCACTTGAGTTGTGTGAGCTCTCTGTAAAAGTCTTTTAGGCATATATACATTTGGTATTCTAACATGGCAAGCCCACTGGAGTTACACTCTCTGAAAGTAGAGTTTGAATACTTGACAGGTCAGCTCAAGAAAGGATTTCAGTGTCTGGTACCTTATCTTGACAGGTGATTTTCAGAATCATCCTAAGACAATTCATATGGAAGTAACTCAGTTTCCTGGCATGGCATTGCTGTCCAGGTTTCATAAGCATACAATGAGGTCAGCACAATGGCTCGACAGACCTTTAGTTTGGTAGGCAGCCTAATACCTCTTCTCTCCTATACTTTCTTTTGGAACTTCCCAAACACTGATATAACTCTGGCAATGGATGTATCAACCTCATCATCTATGTGTACATTTCTGGAAAAGTATACTTCCAATGTAAGTAAACTTATCCACAGTATTCAAAATTTCTCCATTTTCAGTAGTTCCATGTATTGATAGGGTCGTAATGTCTGGTGCAGAATTTCTGTTTTCTTGGTGTTGTCAGGCCAAAATTAGTACAAGTGACAGATAATCAAACCATACTTTGTTGCATCTCAGCCTCAGAGGCTACATTGAGTGCACAGTCATCTGCAAGAGTCATGCACCAACTCTCCTTCCACTTTAGTCTTGACTAGCTGCCTTTTCAAGTTAAATAATTTACTAACAGTGTGTTGACTGACTTTGATGCCATTTTTGTCCTTGTTGAAAGCATAAGATAACATCGCTGAAAATATCATGCTAAAAAAAAAAGCATGGGAGCAACATAGAGCCCTGTTTAATTCCATTGGTGACTGGGAAGGTGCAAAAGCATCATCTATCATCCCAAACACATACAAGTATGCTGTCATGAAAATGATGTACAATACTGATGAACTTCTTCAGACAATCAAATTTTGCATGATTCTACCAGTCCTCATGACTAATTATATCAAAGGCCTTGGTCACATTGATGAACATTGTGTACAGACCTCTGTTCTGCTTCTGGCATTTCTCTCTTTCTTTATAGAAATAGATAATGGGGGAATCTTTAAACTACTAGAAGATAACTGCCTCTTACCATATAACCTGGAAGATTACTGTCAGCTTTTGTATGAGCAGTAGATTCACTGCCGTATAAATTTCTGCTAGAATAGAATCAACCTTAGGTACTTTGTCACACACAAGAGGAGTCTGATGGCACTCTTCTTCAGTTAGAAGTTCTTCCAAAGAGGAATTAATTTCCACCTGAAATATAGGATCAATAACTTCAGCATAGTCTGTTGAAAATACTATGTGGAGGGGGGACAGCTAGGTGGTGCAGTGAATAGAGCACCAGCCCTGGAGTCAGGAGGACCTGAGTTCAAATCTGGCCTCAGACACTTAACACTTACTAGCTGTGTGACCTTGGGCAAGTCACCTAACCCCATTAACTCTGCCTTCCCCCCTCACAAAAAGAAGAAAATATTATGGGAAGTACTCATACCATCTCTCCAGGATTATGTCCTTACCACTAATCAATACGTTTCCATCAGCACTGAGTAGTTGAGATGTACCATATGTCTTTGGCCCATAAATAGCCCATCATAAAAGTGCTTTGCATTGTTACTATCACTGTAAAACAGAATTTTATCTGACTTCTTACTGAGCCAAGAATCCTGCATCTCTATAAGCTTCACTTGCACTTTACTTTTTAAAAAATTAATTTATTTTTGTTTTCAACATTCACTTCCATAAGATTTTTAGTTCCAAATTTTCTCCCCATCTCTCCCCTTACCCTACCCCCAAGATGGTGTGCATTCTAATTACCCCTTCACCCAATCTGCCCTCCCTTCTATCACCCCCCACCCCACTTCTCTCATCCCCTTCCCTTCTATTTTCTTGTAGGGCAAGATGAATTTCTATACCCCACTGCCTGTATATCTTATTTCCCAGTTGCATGTAAAAACAAATTTTAACATTTGTCTTGAACACTTTTGAGTTTCACATTCTCTCTCTTCCTCCCTCCCCTTTATTGAGAAGGCAAGCAATTTGATATAGGTTATACATGTGTAGTCATGCAAAATATGTTCATAATAGTCATGTTTTCCCTCCATCCTATCTTGCCCCCCATTTATTCTATTTTCTCCTTTGACCCTGTCCTTCCTCAAAAGTGTTTGCTTCTGGTTAACCCTTTCTCCCATTTGCCCTCCCTTCTATTGTACCCCCCCCCTTATCCCTTTATCCCATACTTTCCTGTGGGATAAGATAGATTTCCATACCCAGTTGAGTGTGTATGTTATTCCCTCCTTAAGCAAAATCCAATGAGGGTAAGGTACACTCATTCCCTCTCACCTCCCCCCTCTTCTCCTCCTTTGTAAAAAAGCTTTTTCATGCTTCTTTTATGTGAGATAATTTACCCCTTTATACATCTCTCTCCTTCTCCAAGTACATTCCTTTCTCACCCTTTAATTTTATTTTTTAGAAATCTTTCCTTCATATTTAACTCACCCTATGCCTTCTGTATAGATAGATATATAGATAGATATAGATATAGATACAGATACAGATATAGATATAGACATATTCCCTCCAACTACCCTAATATTGAGAAAGGTCTCATGAGTATACTAATATAATCTTTCCATGGAGGAATATAAACAGTTCAATATTAATAAGTCCCTTATGATTTCTCTTTCCTGTTTACCATGTCATGCTTCCCTTGAGTCTTGCATTTGAAAGTCAAATTTTCTATTCAGCTCTGGTCTTTTCATCAAGAATGCTTGAAAACCCTCTATTTCAATGAATATCCATATTTTCCCTTGAAGGATTAAAATGCAGTTTTGATGGGTAAGTGACTCTAGGTTTTAATCTTAGCTCCTTTGACCTCCGGAATATCATATTCCAAGTTTTCTGATCCCTTAATGTAGAAGCTGCTAAATCTTGTGTTATCTTGATTGTGGTTCCACAATACTTGAATTGTTTCTTGATGCTTGCAATATTATCTCCTTGACCCGAGAACTCTGGAATGTGGCTACAATATTCCTAGGAGTTTTCCTTTTGGGATCTCTTTCAGCAGATCATTGGTGGATTCTTTCAATATCTATTTTGTCCTCTGGTTCTGGAATATCAGGGCAGTTTTCCTTGATAATTTCTTGAAAGATGATGTCCAGGCTTTTTTTTTTTCTTTCTTTGCTCGTGGCTTTTAGTAATACAATAATTTTTAAATTATCTCTCCTGGATCTATCTTCCAGGTCAGTTGTGTTTCTGATGAGATATTTCACATTATCTTCTAGTTTTTCATTCTTTTCATTTTGTTTCATAATTTCTTGATTTCTCACAAAGTCATTAGCTTTCATTAGCTCCATTCTAATTTTGAAGGGATTATTTTCTTCAGTGAGCTTTTGGACTTCCTTTTCCATTTGGTCAATTCTAGTTTTTAAAGAATTCTTCTCATTGTCTTTTTAGACCTCTTGCCATTTGGACTAGTCTGTTTTTTAAGGTGCTATTTTCTTCAGTATTTTTGAGGGGGGGTCTCCTTTAGTAATCTATTGACTTGTTTTTCATGATTTTCTTGCATCACTCTCATTTCTCTTCCCAATTTTTCCTCTACTTCTCTTACTTGATTTTCAAAATCCTTTTTTAGCTCTTCCATGGCTTCAGACCAATTCATATTTTTCTTATAGGCTTTGGATGTAGGAGTTTTGACTTTGCTGTCTTCTTCTGGTTGCATGTTTTGATCTTCCTTGTCACCAAAGTAAGATTTTACGGTCTGATTTTTCTTTTTTTTTGCTTTTTGCTCATTTTCCCAACCAATTACTTGACTTCTTAGTTCTTTTTAAGATAAGACTCTGCTTCCAGTATGGAGGGTGTACTGTCACAAGCTTCAGAGATTTTGTGCAGCTATTTTCAGAGATATTTCTAGGGACCTGTAAATTTTCAGTTGTTCCAAGGTAGCATAATAAAAGGAGAGGTGTTTCCTCCTCTCCTGGCCTGTGCTCTGGTCTACTAGTGAACACAAGCTCTCTTTTCTGCCTTGGAATTGTAAGGAAAATTCCCTCTCCCCTGCTGCCATAGTCTCTGCCACACCAGCACTTCTCACCCCAGGACCAGCACTCACAATTGTGACCCAGATCCAAGCAGGGTAAAGCAAGATCCCCTGTAATCCTCCTCTGATCAGCTGCTTGATGACCCTGCTGTTTGTCAGACAAGACCTCTGGCAGCTACTGCTGCTGCTACTGCCACCCCCACTCCTACACTTCTCTCTCATCCAGGTCCAACAGACCTTTCCTACTGACCTTTTAAGTTTCTGGCATTTGTGGGCTGAGAAGACTGGAAACTGCCACAGCCACCAGTGATTTGGTCCTCTTCAGACCACTCTGATTTTGCTGGGGTCCTGTCTATGCTGGTGTATTTTGCAGTGGTCTGTGCTCCTCTCTCAGACTGGTGCAACAGACCTTTCCTGTTGACCTTCCAGATTGTCTTGGGGCTGGAAATTTGTTTCATTCTGTCATTTTGTGGGGTCTGCTGCTCTAGAATTTGTTTAGAGTCATTTTTACAGGTATTTGTAAGGTCTTGGGGGAGATCTCAAGCAAATTCCTGCTTTTACTCTGTCATCTTGGCTCTGCCTCTGACATGAATCTGCACTTTGCTTTTGATGGAGTTAAATGCTGCCTTCTTAAAAACAGATGAACTATTCTCCTAGAAAGCCCTGTGGACTTTCGATTTTTCATTTAGCAGTTCTGAATTTCTTCCATCATTTTCATCTTGATTTCAATCTTGATGTTTGCAAGTGTTCTGGCCCAGATGAATAAATACTGTACATCGAATCTCTGAAATCTAGACACTCCTTTTCTTCTCCATTGTTGCCAACCATATGTTGGCATAACTTTCCCTCCAAGTTAGCAACAAACTATTCAAGCTAGAAGTGCTCTATTCTGTTGACATGAAGTCTTCTGGTAGTCATCTTGCCTTGAGGTATCTGCTTTTATTGAATGCAAATGTTTAGCTTGGGGAAAATATTTTTGATCTGTCCAGCACTTTGCACAACATATCACCTTTGTCATTCTCACATCCTGTCTCTTCTCCTTACAATGGCATAGTCTATTAAATGCCAATGTTTGCTGCAAGGGTGCTTCCATGAAGTTTTATTGCATTTAGGTGACTGTAAGACAGTGTTGTTAGTGAGAAGGTCATGAAACACACAAGTCTTCAGTAGCAAGTGACCGTTGTTGCTGTTTCCAATTCCATTCCTCCCAAGAACTCCCTGTCATATCTGGTTGTTGGTGCCTACTCTGGTACTAAAGTCACCTAGAATTACAAGCTTGTCCTCTTTCAGTACATTGATGATAAGAGTCTCCAGGTCTTCATAAAATTCTTCTTTGTCTTCTTCAGGGTTCTTCACAGTGGGAACACATACACTGACAATGCTGGCACGATGATGTTTTGCAAGTGGCAATTGCATTGTCACGAGCCTGTTATTCACTCCTTTGGGAGGCTTACAAGCTTGTTGACTAAAATAGTTTTGATTGAGAAACTTATGCCAACTTCATGGAGCTGCCATCACTGCAGCCACTCCAGAAAAACATGCAACAAGTTTTGACTTCAGTAAACTAGCATTCATTTGTCAGTCTTATTTCACTCATGGATACTATTTGGTTTCATACTTGCTGAGTTATCTCTCAACAAGAACTGTTTATCTTTCAGGTATACTCAATTTCATGCTGTCCATAAGCTTGTGCATGTTCCATATACCAATGAATGGAATCATCTTTAAGTTTTTATATAATTTTTTTTTGCATTTTAACTCTAGGGTAGGATCTCCACCTGATGGTGTAAGAAGGTCAGTGTTAGATGGAGTATAAAAATTTGAGATCACCTCTTCTAGCCTCTTTCTTACTCCAGGAGGTGAACAGTGTGGTGTTTAAAAAAGGCTGTTCAGGCACCCAGGGGGCTGCTGAATTCCACTGCTGTAGGTCATCTCTATACCATAGCCACCATCACCAGAGGACTTTGAGGTAGGTAAAAATTGCATCAGTCTGAGTCCTGTTTGTTAACCCTCAACCTAGTTTAGCCTGTCTGCCAAAAAAGTTGTGGCCACTGTACATACAACCCACAGGTGACAGTTGGGTGACAGATGGACACCAAAAGTGGAAGCAGTACTGAAAAGGGCTTGATAGTTCTCACACCAAGGGTATAAGCTTTCCCTGATGTACACCTCACCTTGATGTACACGTTGTTATTGGAACTTTAGGAAATGACCTCATATAGAGATTAGAGAATATTGAGGGATTTCCCAGGATGGATGGATTACATTAGAATAATCGGTATCCCAATTCAATAACAATCAGAGAGAGTCACTGTTGGCATTTCCCAAGCTTTGAGAGCCATGTAGCTTTTTCTTTCTTTTTCTTTTTGGCATGACAGTTAAAATAGTTATACAGGAAGAAAGGTTATAGAACTAAGAAATGTTCTAAAGTCACAACTCTGCCATCTGACCAAAGCTATTCATTTTACCAAATGAGAATAAGACTAAACATGTGAAGAAGTGGGGGGCATGCCCTCTGAGATGGGTACTGCACAAGGTGAAATCTGAAATAACAAGTATAATTTTGGAAAATATCTCACCCACAATCTCTCTGGTTTGTGACCACATCTAGAGAAACCATGACAACATCAATATCACATCCTCCACAAAACCTTACTGCATCTTGCCACCCACAAACCTTTTTCTTTCATCCATGATACATTGGCCTGCAGGCCTTTCTTTTCCCCCTTGTAGCTTTGTTGCTGTTTTTAGTGTTGGTCTGGAGCCTACATGGTTCCCTTTGGGAGCTATATGGATGCACAGGTTTCTCTCTAGGTTTCTGTAGCTTGGCATCTCTGTCTCTTCTGCTCTTGAACTGTAGGGTTCCTCATATCTAGAGATAATTTCTCAGCATGTCTCCTACATTCTCTCTCCACCTCTTCATAAAATATATAGCCCCTACCCATTTCACTGGTGTTCCATCTTCCTTCAAATATAACAAATGCCCTGTGCTATCAAACACTGGCAGGTCACAAGGATGAAACATGTCACCCTTTGGGCATTGAATGTCAGCATAGTCACTAGTTGGATGATATGATCATGTCTACGGTGACTTGATCTCATTTACTCAAATCTCCCTATCTTCATGGGGGAACAGATATTCTGTAGCCTGTGAGCCTGCAACTCCAATTCTGGGCCATGGATGGCCTAGCAGATGGAGGAGGTATCTAAGTGGTATCTAGGATAGTTGTTGTCCTTTGTTCTCAAAGAGGACCAAAATGACATCACTATGCTAGAGTCAAGCTTCACTGTGTGTGACTGTGACTGATCAGACCAATATGAGCTGAGAATGCTCTACCACAGATGGGGCACAAATAGTCCATGTGAACATTGGGATGGATACTTTAACTTTGCGCATCCTGTGTTCCCTTTTGTTTCAATTCTGCTTTGCTCATATAGCACATCACCTTCTCTGACGTGGGCACACCATGCTGAGTGGTCCTGTGCCAGTGTCTCCCATGTCACACAATTAATTCTAAAGTTGAGAGAGACTTTGAGAGTGGCCTTGAATCACTTCTTCTGACCACCATTTGAGTGCTTGGCCTGTGTGAGTTCTCCATCAAATGGTCTTTTTGGCAAGTGTATGTTTTGCATTCGAACAACATGGTCAGCCCATCAGAGTTGCACTCTCTGAAGCAGAGTTTGAATGCTTGGCAGTTTAGTAGGAGTAAGAACCTCAGTGTCTGGTATCTTATCCTGCCAAGTGACATTTAAAATCTTCCTAAGACAATTCAAATAGGAGTGGTTCAGTTTCCTGGCATGAAGCTGGTTGACCATCCAGGTTTCACAGGCATATAACAATGAAGTTAGCACAACAGCTCTGTAGACCTTCAGTTTGGTAGTCAGTCTAATGCCTCTTCTCTCCATACTTTTCTTCACAGTCTCCCAAACACTGAGCTAGACAGTGAATGTGTCAACCTCATTATCAATGTGTACATACCTGGAAAGCACACTACCAAGGTAAGTGAACTTATCTACAGCATTCAAAACTCTTCTATTTGCTGCAAACAATGGTTCCATGTATGGATGGTGTGGTGGTGGCTGATAGAGAATCCTCTGTTTTTTGGGTGCTGTTAGGCCAAAATTAGCCCAGTCAAAAATTGATCTATACTTCATTGCATCTCAGCTTCAGAGGCTGCATTGAATGCACAATCATCTGCAAATAGAAAATCATGCACCAACACTCCCTCCACTTTGGTCTTGGCTTGTAGCCTTTTCAAGTTGAAGAATTTACCATCAGTGCAGTAGCTGACCTTGATTCCATGTTCATCCTCATTGAAAGTATTTGACAACACGGCTGAAAACATCATGCTAAAAAGCATGGAAGCAAGCACTCAGCTTTGTTTCACTCCATTGGCAACCAGGAAAGCACGAGAGCATTGTCCATTCTCTAGAACCTGGGCAAGCATGCCATCATGAAATTGATGTACAATGCTGATGAACTTCTCCAGACAACCAAATTTTGACATAATTTTCCATAAGTCCTCACAATTGACAGTATCAAAGGCCTCCGTCAGATCTACAAATGTTGTATCTGTTCTGTTCCTGGCATTTCTTCTGCAGTTGCCAGGCAGAAAACACCATATCAACCATTTCTCAGTCCCTTCTGAAGCCACACTGGCTTTCAGGTAGATGACCATCTTTCATTAGTGTATTGAGGACTCTGGCAAGAATCTTTCCAGCACTGATGATGGTGGTGTGATGGTTTCCTGCAAGTGGCAATCACATTGTCATGAGCATGTCATTCACTCCTTCTGGAAAATTTCAGACAGCTTTTGTATGAGCAATAGACCTCTTACCTTATAAATCTCAGCTGGAATAGAATCAGCACCAGGTGCTTTGCCACAAGAAAGAAGCCTGGTGGCATTCAAAACCTCTTCTTCAGTTGGAACTTCAGTAGGAAGGGATTAACTTCAACATGAGGTAAATGGTCAATGGCCTCAGCACTGACTGATGATGGTCTATTGAGAATACTATGGAAGTGTTCAGATCATCTTTCTAGGATTATATCCTTATCACCTATCAATGTGGTTCAATCAGTACTTAGTACCGGAGATTCACCATAACTCTTTGGCCCATAAATAGCCCTCAGGGGATCATAAAAGAACTTTGGATTGTTACTAACAGCATAAAACTGAATTTCACCTTACTTCTTACTGAGCCAAGAATCCTGCACTCTTTAAGCTTTGCTTGTATTTTACTTTTGATGGAATTAAATGCTGCCTTTTTAGAGATGAATGAACCATCCTGCTGGTACACCCTATGGAGTACTTGTTTTTCATTTAGCAGTTTCTGAATTTCCCTATCATTTTCATCAAGCTGATCTTGGTGTTTTCGAGAGTTCTGATCCAGGTGGCTTAATGCAGTGCTATATGCCAAATCTCCTAAAGCTTCCATCTCCTTTTCTGCTCCATTGTTGCCAACTGTGTGTTGGCTCAACTTTCCCTCCAAGTTAGCATCAAACTGTTCCCACTCAGAGAAGGGCTCTAATTTGTTTACATAAATTTTTCTGGTAATCATTTTGCCTCAGGGATGCCCACTTTTGTTGAATGTGAATATTTACTTGGACAGGATAAGTCTATAATTAGTACTGCACTCTGCACCACACATTGCCTTCATCACTCTCACATGCTATCTGTCTCTTCTCCTTACAATCACATAGTCTATTAAATGTTATGAGGGTGCATCCATGGAGTTTTATTGCATTTAGGTAAATGGAAGACAGTGTTGGTGATGAGAAGGTAAGGAGATGCACAAGTCTTCAGTAGTAAGTGACCATTGCTGTTGCTGTTTCCAACTTTATTCCTCCCTAGGACTCCCTGCCAAAGTCTGGTAGTCCAAGCCTACTCTAGCATTAAAGTCACCCAAAATTGTAAACTTTTCCTCTTTTGGCACATTGATGATAATGGTCTCCAGATCTTCATAAAAACTTTCTTTGACCCCATCAAGGTTTGTCATGGTGGGAGCATAGACACTGATGATGGTGGTGTGATGTTTTCCTGCAAGCGTCAATCACATTGTCATGAGCATGTCATTCACTCTTTTTGGCAGGCATGCAAACTTGTTGACTAGATTAGTTTTGATTGTAAGATTTATACAGCTTTGTGGCACTCCTCTTCACTGTGGTCACTCCAGAAAAAACATATATCCAACTCCAACTTCAGTAAGCTGGCCTTTATTTGCCAATCTAGTTTCACTCAGGGCTGCTATTTGGATGCAATACAAATGCTGAGTTCTCTTGCAACAAGAAATGTTTATCTTTTAGGTCTACTGGATTTTGTGTTGTCTATAAGCACGCACATGTTCTATGTGCCGATGGTGAGTGGAATCATCATTGCAGATATTTTTGTACATGTCTCTACTGCCTGCTGAGGTAATCAGGCCAGTTCTGAGTATGCAATTTTTAGGGCACCTTTTCTAGCCCTTTCCTCCTACCATGAGGCAAGCAATGTTTAGACACTGCTGTTCAGACACCTGGGGGCTGCTGAATCCCACTGCTGCTTCCAGTGAGAAACAACCCAATGGCCTGGGCTGCCTGTGTGCAAGGTTGTGACTAGAGCTCCCAGTGTATCCATACCTGCTTCATCACTTGCCTGTTACCACAGGACTTTCAGATAGATAAAATGATTAAATGGTATGGATTTAAGTGAGGCAGACTGGCACAAAATCGTTGACCTCACTCTCTCCTCCAGAGTCACACAGTCCAGTGGAAGGACAGAATCAAAACAACTTGTGATGGCTCAACATGCAGTGGACAACCTTGGTGTCTTCGATTTCTAACCAAACTCTAAGTGCTCCATAGTATCTGCTTCAGCTGCCTTCATGGCCATTGGAACAAACTGTCCTCACCCACCTAATCCAGCAGGGGAAGTCTTCACATGCTTGGGATAGCCACCCCCCTAACTCACCAATGGGTTTGATACCCCTTGATTACCCTTAATCTTGTTTAACCCGTCTGCCAAAATGGTTACTGGAGTGTGGCCACTAAGCATGCTACAGCTTCTCGGAGCCACAGGTGAGAACTGGGTGGAATGTGCGGACACCAAAGGTGGAAAGCAGTCTGAAAAGAGCTCAGCAGTCATCACACCAGAGGTACTAGTCTTCCCTGAACAAATCCTACACCCTCAAAAGTATCCTGGATAGAATGCTAGAAATGAAATCAGGAAGGACTTAGTTCAAATCTTTTCCTCAGACATTTACTAGCTGTGTCACCCTGGACGAGTTACAACCACTATAGATTGGATTCTATGTCCCAAATGCCAAGGAAACCTACCCCCCACCCCCATCCCTGCACCGTCAATCCCTCAGAATAATTGAGTATAAAGGATGGTTTCTCTGTTGATAAAAATATGCATATTCAATTCCATTAAAAGCCAATGATTTGTACTACATTTTGGGAGTAAATGATTAAATTAATTAACACAGAATTTAGAAAATCAAAACAAGTATTTCAGCTAGTTTCTTTTTTCCTTCAGAAGTTGAAACCTACTTTATTTTTTTTTAAATGGTTAAGTGACAGACTTTGACATCAAACACTTAAAAAATATGGTTATAATAAGGGGAGCAATTTAACTCCTAAGAAATACAGAAAATGGCCCTTTGTATAGAAACTGAAGTAAATAGACCATATTTTAAAAAAAAACATTCCTTTTTACATAGCAGTTATAAATCTAATTGCACCTTAGAGTAGATTTAAATCTGTGTCCACATTTTGCCGAGCATAATGCAGTTTTGACAACAAAAATGCAAAGGATTTTAGATTTGAAATGGAAAGGGGGGAAAACATAGATTATGCACTTAAATAAGGGAGGAAAATGAGATAACAGAAAAAGAGCTGGATTTAAAACCCAAGAACCTGAGTTCAAATCCAGATTTTTCTACTTACTGCCTGTGATTTGGGCAGTCATAGAATCTCTCTGGATTAATAGCATTGAGGGGCCGGGCGCAGTGAATAGAACACCAGTCCTGGAGTCAGGAGGACCTGAGTTCAAATCTAGCCTCAGACACTTAACACACACACAAAAACGATCCATGTGACCTTGGGCAAGTCACTTAACCCCAATTGCCCTCCAAAAAGCAAAAAGCAAAAGAAAATAATAGCATTCTTCTGACCCCATTCACCTTCATTGCACAACTAATCAATAAGCAAAGACAGCCTGGAGAAGAGGCAAGAGGGAGGATGTGCCAGGCAAGTCAAAACACCACCAGCATCTTGATCGCCATCTTCCCTCCAGATCCTGATGGAGATAGCCCAGGATCTTGTGGTGGCTAGGCTGGATCACAAGTACTGAAATAGATAAGTAGACAGATGTAGATCCAACACAGATCCAAGTGCCCTCTGATAAAGCTGTATTCCAGTAATTCATGGCATAAAGGTGACTCTGGGTTCCTAGAAGTGATACTCACAAAATTAATCATAAAAATTATAAGGGACCTTGGAGATCATTTATTACAAAATCCTAATCCCACAGATTTGGAAACTGAGGTTTAGAGAAGTTAAATAAATTGGTTAAGATCACACACAGAGGGGGTGGCTAGGTGGCACAGTGAGTAGAACGCCGGCCCTGGAGTCAGAAGGACCTGGGTTCGGATCCGGCCTCAGACACTTAACCCACACAGACAAAAACCTAGCCATGTGACCTTGGGCAAGTTACTTAACCCCAATTGCCCTAAAGGGGCGACTAGGCAGCACAGTAAGTAAGAGCGCCAGCCTCGGAGTTGGGATGACCCGAGATCAAATCCGGCCTCAGAAAATGAGCACCCACACATAAATAATGACTAGCCGTGTAACCTTGAGCAAGTTACTTAACCCCAATTGCTTAAAAAAAAAAAAAAAGATCACACGCAGAGTAAGTAGCAAGAGCTTGATTCAAATCCAGGTCTTTAAATGCAATGCTTTTTTCATCACACTGTACTGCAAATATTAAGTCAGGATAAGATGACAAGGAGGTCAGTTAACACCTCACTAATGGATATTGCTAGAGAATGATAAGTATATGAAAGTGAATCTTTTTGGCATGAAAACTTTGCCTAAAATATCAGTATATATTGAGACTTTTCTTGATGACTCAGACTCATCACTCATCAGAATATCAATGACCACAAAGTTTTAGTGAAATGATGTCACTGAGAATTGATGTAGAAAGTGGCTACTTCTATATTAAATTGCTCTAAACAGTGTTTGCTTTTTATAAATGTTGAGTTTCCTCCTTCACTATCAGTTTATTTGCTTCTCATGCCCCTACATCTTTTACTTTCTTGCTTTTAATCTGGGAAACTAGATATCCCTGATTTGCTTTCTTTTTTAATTGTTCATAGATTATGGATCAGAATGGGTTTAGAAAGTGGTTCTCCAGTTTAAGGGCATTAGCATGAGTGCTAGGACTCTGTGGCATCTGCTTTGAATGTTCAGAAGTATTTTGGGCTTCCTGATTTCTTGGATGTGTTCCAAATAGTTTAGGTTGCTAAGTTAGTGAGCTATAGATAAATTAAGCATATTTTGAATTCTGCAATACAGTTTGTGTACTTTTTTTCCTTTGTTAAAATCCCATGTTTTACATTTTTCTGGATTTTGGTATAGATTATTTTGTCCATACCTTAATTTAGATATTTGCTTTGGGCTGAGATAGTCTACTATTCTGAGAATACTTTTAAACTTTAAAGGATTTTCAATATTACATAACTATGCCCGTCATGTAGTGAGGGGTTTTCTCATATAGCTATTAATCTATTGATTGATTCAGAAAACAGAATCAAAATCTGGAATCTCTGTTAACTCAAATCAGTTTCTCTTTGACAGCAAACAGATCTCATATGTTTGAAATCAAGAATCTTATTTCAGTCAATATGTTTTAATTTACTTTTTAATTTCATAAATCTACCAAAAACCTAAAACTGCTTTCAAAAGAGCTGTCACTAAATACACACTGTGAGTAACTATACAGTGTATAACAAATTTTTTCCCTAACCATATTTCTTGTTCAGTTACTTTTCAGTTATGTTCAACTCTTCATGACCCCATTTGGGGTTTTCTTGGCAAAGATATTGTATTAGTTTTCCATTTCCTTCTCCAGCTTATTTGACAGATGAGGAAACTGAAGCAAACATGGTTAAGTGACTTGCCAAAGGTCACATAGCTAGTAAATATCTGAGGTCAGAATTGAACTCAGGAAAATGAGTCTCCCTGACTCCATACCCAGCTTTCCATGTACTGCACTACCTAGCCCTGCCAACCATATCACTTAGCCCATCTTATTTCCTCTTGATTGTTATAGAAATAATTTGAGAAAAAACATGCTTCCAAATAATCAATATAGCTGAAAATCCAACTGAAATTAACTTATGCACAACATCATGAGTCTGAGTTCTAAGTTCCTAGTTATTCATCCATCATTTTTGAAGAGTCTATGATGGACTTCAATTTAGTTTAACAGTCTATTTTCTGAAAAAGACTAAAAGCTGTCTAAATCTCTGCGTAAACAGCAGTAAGTACTGCCACAAAGGGCATTACTGAAAGAAAACAGTAACTTTTAATTTAATTGACATAACAATAAGTTATTCTTACTAAATATTTAATGGATCTTTGCTCTCATCAATGAGATGGTGATAATTATGGCCCCACCTCATAGGCTTGTTGTGATCAGAATTAATATATGTAAAGAACTTTGCAAATCTTAAGGACCTATAGAAATACTAGCTATCATTATTATTCCCCCATTCTAGAGTCACTTGGACAATCTTGCATAATCTTTCAATATATTCTTGGGCTCCCAGGGCTTGTGCTATACTTTTATGCTGAAAGCCTTCTGTTAATGAAGCAAGGCATAGCAAAAGAGCACTGGTTGATGAGTCAGAAATTCTGACCTGAGTTCAAATCCCGCTTCTGGCACTAAGTAGCTGTGTGATCTTGGGCAAGTTATGTAACATTGCTGAGCCTCTCATAGTTTCCTTTCAGTAAACTGAGGGTGATATTTGCAGCACTTATTTACTCAGAGGGATATTTTGAAGAAAGCTCTTTTTACACCTTAAAATACTAACAATAAGTGTGGGTTTTCATCATCAATATTATACTACTCAGACCCGTCCTCCTCAACAATTCCCTATAACCCCAAATTCTCCTCCCCATCACCTGTCTATGCTTTCCCTTTGTTAAAATTATGTTAAATTCTTTTTGTCAAATCCCCCATTAAAATTGCTTTTCATAAGTGCAACTAACTTTACAAAGCACTTTGTTTTTGCTACTTTAATGCACTTATCATGTAATGTTGTGAATTAATAGTTATCCATGTTTGTATCCTATCCCCCTACTAAACTATACGAGTGTAGGAACTATTTTATCTAACATTTTCATGTCCCCCAGAGCCTGGCACAGTGCTTCCTATATGGTACATTAAAAAAATGTTTATTGAAGAATAAATGAATGGATTCACATTCAACCAATAAATCAATCAACAAACATTTTAAAAGCATTTACTAAGCTCCAAGCACGGTGCCAAAAGCTATTATGAAAAAGTCCTGGTTCTCAAAGAGCTTGCTTTCACTCTACTGGGGAAGACGTACTATAGAAATATATAAAAAACACAAGGTACTGAAAAGGAGAGGTACTAGTAGCTGGCAATGTCAGGAAAGGTCCCATGTAAAGGTCATACTGCGATTTAACTTTGAAGGAAATTAGGTATTTTAAGAGGCAAATATGAAAAGGTAATGCATTCTAGGCATGGGGGACAGCTTGTGCAGATAGCAGGTGGAATGTTACATGTAAAAAACAGCAAAAAGGCCAGTTTGCCTGGACAGTTGAGCATAAGGGAAGTCATGCATAAGGGTGGAAAAGTAGGTTGGAACCAGGCTTCAAAAAGCCTTAAGTTCCAGAGGAATTTATATTTGATCCTAGAAGAAATAGGGAGCCATTGATGTTTAGGATTTATTTGTACAAAAATATTTATAGTAGCTCTTTTCATGGTGGCAAAGAATTGGAAACTGATGAATTGGGGAATGGCTGAACAAGTTTCGGTATATGAATATAATGGAATACTATTGTGCTACAAGAAATGATGAGCAGGAAGATTTCAGGAAAACCTGGAAAGACTTACATGAATTGATGCAAATTGAAGTGAGCAGAACCAGAACATTGTACACAGTACCAGCAACACTGTGCAATGATCAACTATGAATGACTTGGTTCTCCTCAGCAATACAATGACTGGAGACAATTCCAGAGAACTAATGATGGAAAATGCTATTCACATCCAGAGAAAGAACTGATATAGTCTGAATGCAGATCAAAGCATACTATTTTCACTTACTCTATTTTCTTCATGGTTTTTTCCCCCTTTTGGTCTCTTTTTTCTCTCACATGACTAATATGGAAATATATTTACATCATTACACATTTATAGCCTATATCAATTTTTTTAACTTTTTTTTTTGGAGGGCAATTGGGGTTAAGCAACTTGCCCAAGGTCACACAGCTAGTAAGTATGTCAAATGTCTGAGGCCGGATTTGAACTCAGGTCCTCCTGACTCCAGGGCTGGTGCTCTATTCACTGTGCCACCTAGCCGCCACAGGCCTATATCAAATTGCTTACCTTTTATGGAGAGAGGTAGAAAATTTGGAACTCAATTTTTTTAATGAATGTTAAAAATTTTCTTTACATATAACCAGAAAAAATAAAATACCATAAAAAATAAAATCCCGATTAAAATTCATTTATATATAATCACATTTGTATTTTTAGCTAAAAGAGAGAAAGAGAAGATATCACTTTAATGGTTTTATATAGGATGAACTGGAAAAGGAGGTGAGATAATTAGGTACCTGTTATAACAGTCTAAGCAAGAGGTGATGAGAGACTGAATAAGGGTGGGAGCTTTGTGGGCAGAGAAAAGGGGATATATGACAGAGAAACTGTGGAGGTAAAAATGAACAAAACTGGGCAAGTAATTGGATATGAAAAATAAAAAATTTAGGATGACTCCAAGGTGATGCCTTCAGCAAAAATAGGAAATTTTGTGTGCAAATCACACACACACACACCTTAATCCATGTGCAGACATAGTTAATACTGAAGGAAGTTCTAAATTTGGATAGATCAAATCTACTAAACTCACCTCTTTTAGAAACCCTTCATTGCATTGCAACCCTTCTAATCAGGAACTAGTATCAGAGGGAACTAACCTTTTTTTTCTTTTAAATAATTTTTTTCCAATTAAGAAATCTATTTTCTCTTTCTCCCACTTCCTATTACTGAAAACAACAAAAACAAGACCCTCAAAAAAATTGACACAGTGAAGCAAAATACATTCCCACAATGTCCATAAAATATGTCTCAATCCCTGAATCCATTCATTAGCTCTTTCTGATCATTTCATTGATCAGACTTTCTTCAGTCTTACAAAGTTTTTACTGTATTGTTGCTACTACATAAATTGTTCTCCTGAATCTGTTCACTTTCACTCTGTAATTGGTTTGGCTAAATCTTCCTGGGTTTTTCTGAAACCATCATGGAAAACTTAACTGTATGGGAGGAGGTATGCATAGTTCCTTTTCTTAGGCACCTGAAAAAGAGAGGGGATCATTGGGGCCTCTAACTTGCTTAGCTGGTTTTTCAAAAGTACATCCTCTGTAATATCCCCACTTGAATGGAACTTTAAAGCTGAGAGAAATTTCAGATTGACCTCACTAATCATTGTTCTGGCCACTTGTTAAGTTGCTGTTTAAATTCCAATAACCTCCAAAGTTCTATGGCGATCAAAGCCTGCCCATCCACTAATCCCCACTTTGGAAATAGCCAAAACCGTTTGAGGTTCTCTTACTACTGGGACATCCCAGTTCTCATCTTTACTTCTCCAATTCTCCTTCTTTACAGTTCTGACCTCAGCAGGACTTCTGGTCAAAAACTATATTTCCCGATTATAACTTGTCAGTTTTAGACCAAGGTCCACGTTGGTCCTTGTTCCCTTCAACAGTATTACTTTCGCTTATGCTATTATCAAGTTCATCAGCCACTTCTCTACCTTACTGGAACAATTCTCAGAAACTAAGAGCTCTGTCTTTCGTTGTTAAATGTGCTATGCCCGTTTAGTTTAATTTCCCCTGTTTTGGCAATCTAACTACTCTGTTAAGAACAACTATCTGTTTACCTGGCATTCTCTTTGTCCATATATGCATTGCTCCTTTCTCATATCAACCACAATCTGAGTCACTGTGACATTTTGATCCAGGCTTGGTTTTGGTACCAAAATGTTGTAGGTCTTTCCTGAACATGGGCAGGTCTGAGAGTTCAGGTTTGAGATTGGAATGAAATTAAACATGCCTATTGCTCTAACAGTTAACAAAAGGAGATTTACTTAGCCAGAACACAAAAAGGAAACTCAGCAAGGATACAACTTTAGGCTCAGGTAAATGTAATGCCTCCCCTAACCTTATATCTACATAGAAGCATGCCTAGTCAAAGGTATGGTGACTCACATAGCTGTATGATATCTGCCATGTCTAAGTCTAGGACACCAGGAAGCCATGTGAACATCTCAAATCTTAGCCTTCTGCATCACAACTTCTTTGCTTTTTAGAGGTAAAACACTAGTTTAGCCTGTGTGCTGGGGACTCCAACAAATGTTCCCACCAACAGATGTCCATAAGGAAGGGAGCTGTTCACAATGTCATCATCCTATTTGAGGGAATATTTCGTCATTAATGGGTGCCAAGATGGCCCACCAAAACAAACAATTGGCTACATTACCAAAGTTCTACCACTGAACTTCTCTCCACAAAGTGACTCCCTTGATTGCTCAACCATTGATTCTCTATGTTCTTGACCATTTAGTGAGGTTTGTAACAAGTCAAACTGAGAGAGGACTATTCAGTTCCCCCTTCCTGTAAGGACTAAACAAAAATTTTTGTGGAACTTGGCAAAGGAGCTGTCACAACAAGGGACAGAGTAATTCTGAACTCAAGCTACAAGATGGTTCAGTACCAAAATCTTTTCAAGGAGGCATCCAGATGCCCCCACTTTCTTCCCCCCCACCCCCCCTCTATTCTCTCAACTCCTTACAATCCAACTTCTGACCTTATCATTCCACCAAAACTACTCTCTCCAAAGTTACCAATGATCTAGTCAGGAGTTCTTAAATCTTTTTCCACTCATAACCCCTTCAGCACTTCTTAAACTGTGGTACCCCATATGGGTCATGACCCAGAGTTTAAGAAGTGGTGACAGCTTTTGACACTATTGAGTACCCTCTCCTCTCTTCTTTCTAGGTTATCACCTGGATCTTCTTCCTCTCCAATCATTCCTCAGTCTCTTTTGCTGAATCCTCATCTAGATCACACACACCCTCTAACTATAGGTGTCCCTCAGAGTTCAGTTCTGGGCCCTCATCAGATCTACCCCAGATTCTAGCGACCTCCAATCTGGAATCTCCAATTGCCTTTCAGACAGTTCAAACTGCACATTCAGTAGACATCTTAAACTAAACATGTATAAAAGACAATTCATTATATTTCCCCCTAAATCCTCCCTCCCTCCTTTTTTTCCTTTTATTGTACAGGGCAACACCATCCTCCCAGTCCCTGAAGATCGTAACATAGACCACATCCTGGATCTCTCACTCCTCCCTCCCCCCCACCCCCGTCCTCCAAATACAAGCCGTTGACAAGGCCCCCTTCTCTTCTCTGACACTGCCAACACTCTAGTAGAGATCTTCATCATTAATTCTTAGACTATGGCAATAGCCTGCTGGTGAGTCTGCCTGCCTCTGATCTCTCCCCAACTAAATTTGTCATCCATTCAGACACTAAAGTGGTGGTCCACTAAAGCAAAAGTCCAATCATCATAGCACTTGTTATACCACTACTTGATAGACTCCAGAAGGCTCCCTGTTGCCAATAGGATCAAATACAGAATTCTGTTTGGCATTCAAAGCCCTTCATAACCTGGCCCCCTCCTACGTTTGTAGTCTTCTTCCCGGATGTGTACTCTTTGAGCCAGTGATGATGGAATACTACTGGCTGTCCCACAAACAATACACAATATCTCTTGGCTCTGGGTACTTTCTCTAGCTGTCCTCGATCCCTGGAATGTTCTTCCACCTCTTCTCTACTTACTAGCATCCCTGGCTTTCATTAAGCCCCAACAACAATCCGCTTTTTTTCTGCAAGCCTATGCCAACCTCTCTTAATTATATTACTTTCCTTCTATTAATTACTTCTTATTTATTTTGTATGTAGCTTGCTTTGTACATAATTATTTGCATATTGTCTTCCCCATTAGATGTGACTTCATAGTGAGCAGGGTCTGTCATTTGTCACTTTGTGTATCTCCAGAGATTAGTATGGTGTCTGAAACATAGTAGGCACTTAATAAATGTTTATTGACTGATTGAGGTGGCCAGAAATGATAATAGCAGGGGGAAATCAGGGAACTTTTCATGGAAAATGCTGGCTCTACTGGGTCCAGCCACCCTAATTAAGAGCATATCTATTATAAAAGTTGTAAAACTCAGCTAAAACCCTAGGCTTATATCATTACTTGATGTTAGTAATTAGGAATAATTTGGGCAGACTAAGGGTCCTTAGTTAACTATTCCCCCAAATGGAATGGGGAAGACTGATGAAAACAACAGCATGAATGGGAATCTCCTCCCCCCTCACCAAACACAACAATTTCATCTCTATTATTACTTCAAGATGATCTACCAATATGATGGGGAGCAAACTATAGCATCTTCTTACATTGATCTATAGAGCAGTCTTGTCTCCCAACAGTGACTTCTCCAAAACCTCCCATCTGCACATCATTTCCATAACTAATCTCAGTAGATATCTTAGGAATAATAGTCACCTGAGTAGGAAGCTTATACATGTGTCTTTCTACCCAAGACATTCACCCAGGAAGTCTCTAATTTCATTTTCATGAAATAGAAAGTATCAAAGAATTTTATTCCCACCCCTGACAATATTTAAAACCAATCAGGTGAGAGTAGAGTGGAGATTCATCTGGGAGGCCAAGCTAACATATCAGAGTGGAAACAGCATCCAGGGTGCTCTTCCCCCCAGATCACCTCCAAACCATGTAAAAGGGGACTCTGAACAACTTCTGGAGCCCCAGCACCCACAAAATGACACAGAGAAGCTAAACTCCCACTGAGGACAGCCCAGCAGCCCTGCAAGAAGGACCACAGCAGCACTCTGTGACTGGGCAGCACAGCTCGCAGGGAAACAACAGCCAGGCGCTCTGGGAGCTGAGCCCAGGCCCCTGTGAGCAGCGGTTTTAGCCCCACTGAGGCCAGGCCAGCAGCCGGCTGGAGGGACCCCAGAACACCAGCAGCTGTGGCGATTCCAGAATTATCAGCACAGATATGCCTAGCACAAAGTGAGAGGTTACTGCCCAATGGACTTTGGGACCATTATCTGGGGAACGAGTCAGCTTCCTCCGCTGGGGGCAAACAGCTGCTCAGCAAACGAGGCACAGAGGCCATTTCGCCATTTTGCAGCCTCAGTGGCAGCTCCAGCTCCAGCTCCAGCTCTGACAACTGTAGAGAGATCCAGCCATCAGGCTGGGGGTTAATCGCTCTTGCTTTAACCTGCTGGGATCTGGATTGTGGTCTTGGGGGTAGGTCTGGGGTGGGTTTGCCTATTGGCCAGAGCGGGTGGAGGTTTTACAGAGGCCACCCAACCTCCGGAAGTTCTGAAGACTCCACATTTGGGGCGGAAGCTCTCCTGGCTGGTGGTAGAGTCCTACTGTGGCAACAAGCCCCAAAATCGAGTAATTAAGTGGCAATGTGCCTAGGCAAAGGGAACAAAATAAACAGAAAAACGAAACTTTAGACTCCTGTGTGGTGGGGGGCAACAAGGGGATCAAAGCATGGAATAGGAGGAGGACTCTGAGCTCAGAAACACCTGCACCAAAAGCCCCAAATGAAAATACAAGCTGGCTGCAGGCCATAGAGGACCTTCAGAAGCAGATAAGAGAAGTGGGCGGGGTGGGGTGGGGGAATTGGGAAGAGAAATGAGAAAGATGCAAGAGAAGTATGAAAGGACAGTCAACAGCCTGACTGAGGACAATAACACCTTAAAAAATAGACTAACTCAAATGGCAAAAGAGGCTCAGAAAAGCAATGAGGAGAAGAATGCCTTAAAAAGCCAGAATTTGCCCGATGGAAAAAGAAGCTCAAAAGCTCACTGAGGAGAATCGTTCCTTCAGAATTAGACTGCAGCAAATGGAAGCTAGTGACTTTATGAGAAATCGAGATGCTGTTAAACAGATCCAAACAAATGAAAGAATAGAAGGCAATGTGAAATATCTCATGGGAAAAACCACTGACCTGCAAAATAGATCCAGCACAGATCATTGAAAAATTATTGGACTACCTGAAAGTCACGATCAAAGAAAGAACCTAGAAATCATCCAGAAAATTCTCACGGAAAATTGCCCTGATGTTTGAGACCCAGAGGGGGAAATAGAGGTTGAAACAATCCACCCATCGCCTCCTGAAAAGGATCCCGAAAAGAAAACTCCGAGGGATATTCTACCCAGGTTCCAGAACTCCCAGATCAAGGAGAAAATACTACAAGCAGCCAGGAAGAAACACTTCCAATATGGAGGAAACACAATCAGAATAGCCCAGGACCTGGCAGCTTCTCCACTGAGGGATTGAAGGGCATGGAATATGACATTCCAGAGGGCAAAAGAGCTGGGAGTCACCTACCCAGCAAGACGGAGTATCTTGTTTCAGGGCAAAATGTGGACATTCACTGGAATAGAGGACTTTCAAGCATTCTTGAGGAAAAAGCCAGAGTTGAATAGAAAATTTGACATTCAGACACAAGAAGCAAGAGATGCTTGAGAAGGTAACCAGCGGAAAGAAATCCAAAGGAACTTATCCAAGTTGAACTATATATGTTCCTACATGGAAAAACAATAACTGTGTCTGATGAAACCTTTCTCGTTAGGAAAATAATTGAAGAAGGGTATATGGACATATGAATACATATGGGAATGTGTGTATATAGGTTTACAGGCATACATGGATAGAGGGCACAGGTGGAATTTGGTGGGAAGGGATGAGACTGAAGGGGTGAAGTTATGAGGTGAGAGAGGAAAGTGACAAGAGGAGACTGGGAGAGACAGGGTAGGGTAAACTATCTCATGTAGGAGAGGCAAAGGGAAGTAGTCGCAGGGGAGGGGAAGAACAGGAAGGCAAAAAGGCAAAACCTTATTCTCATTGAATTTGGCTCAGGGAGAGAATCCCATACATCCTAAATGGGATGTCTCACCCTGCAGGAGAGTAGGGGCAAGGGGCACGAGAGGGGGGGGGGGGGATGATGGAGGGGAGGGCGTTTTAGGGGGAGGGGAGGTTGGAAGTACCCACTCTGGAAGAGGGACAGGATCAAAGTAGGGAATGGACCAGGTCGGGGGGTGGCATGGGTGGGAGGGAAATATAAGCAGTCTTTTACAATATATCTTCTATGGGAATGTTTTGCATAGCTATACATATACAACACATACTGAATTGTTTACCTTCCCAGAGGGAGTGGGTGACAAGGGAGGAAGGGAATGGATCTGAAATTCGAAGTCTTGAAATTAAATGCTTCAAATGTATGTAAATGCTATTATTAATACTATTTTGCATGTAATTTGGGAGATGAGATGTTCAGGCATTGGGGCTCAGAGATTCACCGTGCCCTCATGGCAAAGTCGAAGGGGGTATGGGACAGAGCAGACTGGATGAGGGCCTATCGAGTGGGACTGCCGTTCTGGGGTGGTGGGTAGGGAAAAAATGGGGGGAAATTTGTAACTCAAAATCTGGTGGAAATGAATGGTGTAAACCGGAAGTTAATAAAGCATTTGCTAAACAACAACAACAACAACAACAATAATATTAATAATCTTCCTCCTTACAGACACAGGAGCTCTCAGCTAGGTGAAACCTGTCCAGGCAAAGGACTCCACCAGAGGTGTGAACTCTGGGGTCCTCAGGGCTGCTGCAACCAGGAAGAGTTAACAGGTTGAACCTCAGGATTCACACCTTCTCTGGGAGGCCCTAGAGGGCCAGGGCTACATCCTATAAAAGGAGACCATCCTGACCCTCAAGAGCACTGCCTTCAGTGGAGCTGAAGTCTCTTCATCTACATTGCTAGAGAAAAGAAGCAACTGAAGATAGAATGGCTGCTGCTAGGGAAAACGTGCAGGAATTGCAGGAGAAAGTCACCTGTGGCATCTGTAGCAGCTTCTTCTCTGAGCCAGTCACCATCAGTTGTGGGCACAGCTTTTGCAGAACATGTCTGTCCTGGAGCTGGAGACATGAAGCTACACCTTCCTCTTGCCCTGAATGCAGGCAAGTGCCCCAGGTCAGAGAAATCCCAGGAGTCAATAGGCAGCTAGCAGAGCTGACTGACCTGGTCAAAGAGCTCTGCTCCCAGAACTTGCAGAGTGCTGAAGGACAGCACCAGTGTGCCAGGCACAAGATGATGTTCAAGCTCTTTTGTGAAGATGACCAGACACCACTCTGTGTTAAGTGTGCCCAGAGCCCAGAACACGGGGCTCACAAGCTCTCCCCTGTAGAAGAGGCTGCTCACAACTGCAAGGAAAATCTACAGCTTCTTCAGAGTCACTTGGAGAAGCATTTGGAGGAAGCTGAGGAACTTCTTACTGGTGAGGAGAGACCTGCTGTTGACTGGCACTGGATGATCACAGAAGAATATAACAAGCTGCATCAATTGCTGAAGGAGGAAAAATCCCAGTGTCTTGAGAGGATGAAGCAAGAGGAAAGGGTAGAGCAGGAGAGACTATCCCAGTATATGCGCACCCTCCAGGCCTTCATGCTAGAACTGCAGGAAGCAGGAGACCAACCCAATGTGGATCTGCTATGGGAAGTCAAGCAGCTGCTGGGAAGGAGTGGCTCAGTGCTGTCCCAAAGGGCCAAGGCTGTCAGCCCGGAGCTGAGAGAATACCCCATGAAAGGCATGATCCAGATGATCAGACAGTTCAGAGTGCACCTCACAATGGATCCCACAGCAGCCAGTCCCTCTGTGATTATTTCTGAGGATCTGAAGAGTGTGAAGGTTGGAGAAGGCTTGCAGGTGGGGTCCAGCCACCCTGAAGACTGGGCTGTCCATGCTGTCCTTGCTAAGCAGGCCTTCAGCTCAGGCAGACAGTACTGGGAGGTGGATGTGACTCAATTACCTCAGTGGACACTGGGGATCTACACCCCACACTCGAGGAAAAGGAGGGGCAGGAATCGGGACCCCTCTAACTCTGTATTCCTGCTTTCCTGTGTCAAGAGGGAAGAGGATTACTCTCTACAAACCTATCCTGGATCATTGAACCATAGAGTGAAAGACCCTGTGCCCAGGATTGGGGTGTACCTGGAAAGATCTTCTGGAACTCTGGCATTTTACAATGTTCTCCAGGGTTCCCTCATTTATAGATTCCACTCAATTCCTTTCACAGGGTCCATCACACCCTTCTTTTCTCCTGGCCCTCCACTTCCAGGCACAAAGGCTGCTCCCATGATTCTCTGTCCAGTGTAATCTCATCTTTGTGCCTGTAGCTATTCCCGTCTCTGAGCATTTCTCCAGGGAGGAATTCTCAACCCGCCCCCGGCTGTGGGCCTTCAATGTCCAGCCTTTCCCTGGAAGAAGAGGAGCACCACCTCCTTCATGATGAAGAAGCTCCCTGCTCATAACTGGAGACTTGCCTTCCTCACTGCAAGCTGAGGGGGATCATTTCCAAATATTTTATACTCTCTTATCCTCAACTGACGCAGCTCATCCATGTTCACAATGAATTGATCTTGTTTTTGCAATAAATAAATAAAAACATGAGAATTCTGGAAAAACAAAAAGAGTACAGTGGAGTTATCAGAGGTGGACAGGAAACCAGGTGCAAAGGTCCACCACCTCTTATTTCTTA